>VXBB01003028.1:46735-93493 GCA_013399915.1 Illadopsis cleaveri | reverse complement strand
CTGGGCCCGGGCTGGAGCGCCCCGGTGGCATCCGGGAGACCCGGCGGTTCCTCCGAGGCTGGGGTAGCTGCAGGAACGGCCTCGGGTACCAGCGTTGGGGTAGAGCTCCGGTGACCTTGACCTGCGCCGGAATGTACTGTAAATTCTTCTTGGTGATGGTTAGAAGAAATAGGAAAACCCACCTCTGTTTAATGTGGCCTTTTGCTGCGTTTGTAGCACGGGCCTACCTGACTGCCGTTTCTTACCTGTGCTCAGTGCATGGCTGGAGGTGTGAGATGTGACACTGGCTGGCTTCTTACAGCCTGGCTGGAGCAGCGACACAGAGTTCCCTGTGTCTTAAGTACCCGTGCCTGGCATCACAGAGGCTTGCAAGCTTTTTCTGAGGTTGCTGGAGAGATTTTCGAAGGTCCACCAGTCTTCAGTGTTGTCTTCACGTTCACAGAGCTGGGGCGTTCTCAGCTTGGTCACAGTAACACTGAAACCACAGGCCAGGTGTTAGCAGGTGTGTAGCTGCTCAGGCTAAAGCTTGGTTTTCTCCATTTTGTGTTTTATTTTAACTGAGTGGGAACGTGCTCATCTATTCTTCAGGGAGCCTGTGTGTTGTGCAGCAGGTTGGCAGAGTCATCCCTGTAATTTTTAGCTGAGATGGCCTTCCCTTCTAGACAAAGGCATAACTTGAGCTTCTGGAGGTGTGAGAAAACTGACAACATCTCAGTCTTGTACCACGTGCATCTTTGACAAAGTGAATCCCAGGCTTAAGGGTGCTGGTAGCCCCCAGGGACCTGTTCATACCTCTGCCAAGATAGAAATAACTGAACTGTTTTCAGTTTTGCTGCCCTGGTGCAAGGTCATCTGTGTTTGGAAACCTATTTTGGTTTGAAACAGGACACTCTTCAGAAATGTGTGTCCATAGTTAGAAGTGCTGTGAAGCAATACAGGGTCTCGATTTTGCTCACTCTTGCTTAAGTTCCTGTTTCCATTCCCTTCAGTCACAAAGAGTCGATTTTGCAGCTGGTGCAGGGCAACTGTCTCCTAAGGGAGCCTGTGTGCAGGGGTGATTCCAGGCATGCTTTCGATGGTGGTGAAATGTGACACTGAAATTCTTCCTGTTTGTGATGGTGGCTTCCAAGGCCTTGATGCTGATTGCCACTGTGGGCTCTTGTTTTTCTGATTGCAACTATGTCCTGTTCCATGAACAGAAATAGAAAACTGGCAGGGACCTTGTCCGGTTTCCAGGCGTGATGGGAAGCGTGGGAGAGCTGCAGCAGTGTGGCTCTGGAGCAGTGCATGGGAGAGCTGCAGCAGTGTGGCTCTGGAGCAGGGCACAGGAGAGTTGCAGCAGTGTGGCTCCGGAGCAGTGCATGGGAGAGCTGCAGCAGTGTGGCTCTGGAGCAGTGCATGGGAGAGCTGCAGCAGTGTGGCTCTGGAGTAGGGCACAAGAGAGTTGCAGCAGTGTGGCTCTGGAGCAGTGCATGGGAGAGCTGCAGCAGTGCAGCTCCAGAGCAGCACACCTCATGCCAGCAGTGCTGCCCACCTTCCTGCAGAGATGGAGTGACAGGCCGAGGGTTTGAGTGGTGTGTCTGCTTTGGTTTATGGAACCATTTCCCACAGACTGCAGGGATGTGAAGGTAGCTGGGTTTTTTCCAGTTTTGCCTTAGCTCATACTTTTCTGCCTGTGGGAAGAGCAAGCCAGTGTCAAAGTGCAGGGCTTGTAGTTGGAGGAAGAAACAATAACACCGTTCTCCCTCTAAGTCCCTGGCTATTTAACTTCAGAGCTTGACCTGCTTTGCTGGCAGCGTGATGTTTCTGTATAAAATGCACTGAAAGGCCTGATCTGGTCGTGTACCCACCAGCACTTGAACTTGCTGAACTTGTTGAAAATGAGCCCTGAGAGCAGAAAATGGACTAGAAACTCACAATAATGCATTCATTTCTGAAAGCGGGTTCTTCTGCTGTACGTGTGTCCCAGCCAGAGCCCAGCAGTGTGTGTGGTCAGTCACCTCAGTGGAGCCAGCAGAAAAGTATGCCTGGGATAAACTAATAAAGGCGGATGAGCTAACAAGGAAATGGGAGAGAAGAAGCAAAAAGGCTATAAATAGACAAACATGGGAGTGCTGGCAGAAGGGGAATTTGTGTGAGTGTAGGCATGGGTTGTGGGAAGAAGGCTGTACCAGAAACCAGCAGAGTCCCAGAAGGTCTCTGCTGCAGCTGGGCATCAGGATCCCCAGGACGCTGCGCCTCCTGCCTTGGGGCACGGCTGGTTCCAGGCTGGGAAGGATTCGGGACACAGCCAGCAGCGTGGTGGCTGCTTGTCCAAGAGTGCATCCCGTCCATCTCGTCCTGCAGCCACCCCACCCTGCTCTGCTGCTTGGGGCTGGTGCTGGCAGGCTGCACAGGGACTTTTTCTGTTAGAAATACATTCTTTCCCCACTGGCTTTGTCTGGGTGGCCCCATAGTGTTCTGAAGCTTCGTCCTGCCCCAGAACTGACATCCGGCTTCCTTTGGCTGCTGGGGACTGGATGTGGCCCCACAGCTGAAACAACTTCCAGAGAGCATGCTCCCAACTAATGGGAAAAATGTTCTTCTCATTGTTTTGGCCTGTTCCCGGAATAACCCTGCAGTGAGCAGTTGGGCACAGGCAGCTTTCTGCAGGATGCTGACGGGCCATATCTTGGGCTGAGTGCTCCACTGCTGTGATGGTAGGTGGGCATGCAGGTCAAACTCACTTTGCTAAAGAGAATTAAAATAACAAGCTGCCTAATAAAGGTGTTTGTAGAATCCCGCTCCTTAATTTAATCTCCTCTTTCACTGTTTGTTTTTTCATTTTTAAGTTAAAAGGGGCAAAAGAAGAAAACCAAATTTTGTTGACACTCTCACAGAGAAGTGCAGTGTAACTAATCATCTGTGTGATTGCCCAGCCAGAGACTCCCCTCTGACCTGTGCAGAGTTCACAAAAACATTTATCCCAGTGTGCAGCTGACTTCTGCTGCTCCGTATCTGTTCCAGATGCACCCTCAGTGCCACGTGCACAGCGGGCAGTGCCCAGAGTGACTGGCCTGGTGTGGCAGAGCCTGGCCACGCTGCAGGGGCTGCAGCAGCTTTGCTTGCAGGGCAGGTGCTGTGCCATCCCTGTCAGCCGCAGGCACGGGGCAGAGGAGGGTGCTGGGCTCGCTGGGCAGGGGCAGCTTGGTGTCCTTTGCTGCAGCAGGTGCTGCTCGGGGCCCTGGGCTGGTGCTGCACCGTGTTACCCCGTGGTGTTCACCATGGCCGGGCAGAGAGCCCCACGCCCAGCACTCCACCATAGAGGGGCTTTGTGTGAGCCGGCACAAAGTGAGGATTGATGCTGTTTCCCCTCCCCCTGCCCTGCTGAGCAGGGCTGCACATGGCTCTCACAAAGGTGCCCTTCTTCCTTTGCTGAGATCAGGGTGCCAGCAGGCTGACGGGGAGGCACCACACTATGGCTGGAGCTCCTTCTGTGCTGGTGCTGGGGACCCCCTTGTCCTCAGCCTTGCTCAGGCTGACCTGGCAGCTGCTCAGGTTCTTGCCAGGGCAGCTGGGCCTTCCTGCAGCACGCCCCAGCATGGTGAGACAGGGCCTGGGCAGTGTTCAGCAGCAGGCACTTCATCAGGGTGCGTTTAGTGGAGGCTGCAGGCACGGTGTGAGCAGATCTGCTTCCCTGCAGTGCAGCTGCAGCTGTGTGGGAACCTGCCATGTGGTGTTCTTAGCATGCTCACCCGTATTTCAGTTCAAAATGGCCTAAGAGAAGCTTATGTCAGCATTCATTACCTCCCAGCTCCTCCCCATATGTAGTAACAAGTTACCACACTATTGAGTTACTTGAAGAAGTTTCAGAAAACATTAATGAAGAATAGATTGTAAGCTCTTTGTTAAATTCACATTGTGTTTGTTCCATGCTGTACGTTTGAGGTTCTGCATTATTTGTGAGCCCTCTGGATGAGCTGTGGGGTGGCACAGAGTCTGTCATGGCTGTGCCAGTGCCTCCAGCATTCCTGCAGCAGGGTCCTGTGCTCCTTGCCCACCCTGAGGACAGGGAGCCTGCTGGGAGAGGAGGGCAAGCCCCTGTGGCTCAGGCTGTGCTCACCATCATGCCCGAAGGTTTGAGCTGCTTTGGGAGTGAAGAGGGTTTGCTTTGCTCTGTGTGCTGGATGCATGTCCTGGTGCTAAAGCAGAGCTCTCTCCTCTGTTTGGTTCATCAGCAATAGTGTTTGCACCATTACTGGTCACTAGCACCTGTTGTTTTGGACTCCTCAAGTAGTATGGCTGTTCATGTGACATTATTATTATTTACATAGGGCCCAGACTTGCTCTTTTTTATTGCCTGCAGCACGATGTTTGTTCTGACTGGGCATTGTGAAGTGTAAACCCAGGTCCCACTGGCACCAGTACTCACCTCTGCCTTTTCTAGAAGCAGTAAGTAACCAGCCATCTAAATGGCCTAGAAACGCTGGGGTTTGATTGCTCTGAGGAGGGAACTGAATTAGGCAGCTCTGGTTCACGGCTTGTCTGGCTGTGCAGCAGTGATGCTTGTTTACACACAGCACTGCCCGTTTGTCTTGGGGTGCGTGGGGGGCGGTTTCCTGGGGCACTCCTGCCTGAAAGCCAGAGAAGACTTGCTTTAACTGGCTGCCTCTGCAGAAGACCACATGCTGAGGCAGTGGCACCTTTCCCCGTCCTTCACCTCGGTTGTTATCAGCCCCTTTCTTGTGCTCTCCTCCTGCCTCCTGCAGCAGCATCCCTCCGAAATTAGTTGGTCTTACCTGCTTCTGTCCTTTTTGCATATCTCCCTCCCTTGACGCTCTCGGTGATGTGTCTCTTCTGGAAGATGCTCAGGCCTCCTCAAGGCCTCTCTGCTTTGCACCAGCCCACCCTGTGCTTCCTCTGTGTTCCCTGGTGTTGAGGCTCCCTGCAGCCAGTGCAGCTCTGCATCCAGCGCCAGAGACATCTGTGCTGCTCCTCGAAATCAGTCTGGCTGAGGGGGGTGTGATGGGACTGACAACTCATGGGGGAACCCTCAGCATGTCTTAACACCCACAGTGGATGGGGAACCTCCCCATAAACCCATTAGGAGCAGATTTCTTGCTGTTTAAAATGACAGAGCTGCTTTAACCAGCCTAACTTGGGGATGAAATTTGTTCTCTGTTTGGGAGAGAAGGGATTGTGCTTTGGTTTTCCTGTCATTGCTAGATGGAGACCAGCCCATGGAAGCAACAAAATGAGTCTCAGAGGCTGCCAGCCCAAATTTCAAACTTATTTGGCATTGCACAAGTGCATCCTCTTATCAAAAACAAATGAAAGTGCAGAAGGTGTGTCTGGCCTAATCCTCTGTTTACCTTGGCCGTCTGTGGTGTGTCAGCACAGGCACTGTGGCATGCGTGTGTGCTCTTGGTTTTCTGCCTTCTGCCGGGTGTGGTGCCCAGCAGCCCTTTAATTCTGCTCCTTCCTTCCAGGATCAGTCCATAATGCCTGAGGTGCGAGACCTCACGGACGCCCTGCCCGAGCTGCCCATGGATCCCATCACAGGCGTGGGGGTGGTCGCCTCCCGGAGCCGAGCCCCGACTGGATACGATGTTGTAAGTGGAGCTGTTTGAGCTGCTGCCGTTCATGCTTCGGTTCTGCACGAGTGAGGCTTTGCTTCCTTGGGAACAGCATCTCTTCCAGCGAGAGCATGCCTTCAGACTGTGCTGTGAGGATTGATTTGGTGGCCGGCTGCCCACCTTTCAGCCCACAGCACTCACTCAGTGCTTTCCTTCAGCAGAGGGTTGTGGGTGAAAATCTGCCTCTTCATCTTTGCCACTCCAGAGGAGCATAATTTCCTGGAGGGAGGGTTTACAGAAATAGCTGGCCACTGTGGCAAGCAAATTTAATAATCCTGGTAACATCCATCCTGAAGGAGTCCTAAGTATTGTACAAATTATATCTCTAAATAAATGGATCCCACATCAGCTGTTTAATCCCACATATCAGCACTGCACAATGATGATGAGAAGCTCCAGAAAGGGAATCAGAGTTTTGCATCCAGCTGAAATTGCAAGGATTATTTTGATGGCCAGAATGCAAACCTCTAAACTAAGGTTTGGCAGGACACTGGCAGCAGGAAAAGGCAGCCGGATACAGCATAGATAAATGTGTGAATAGATAAAGGGAGGTCACTGTTCAACAGCTGCTTGTTCCTTGGATTAGTTGCTGTGTAACCAACAGCAGGATGTTTCTACTTATAGATCAGTGTCCCAAACTATGAAGTATAAAATACTGACCTTGCAGAGATCTACAGGGAAAGATTTGGTCTGTAGTTCATCTGCTCGCCTCTCTTTGTGTCTGCTCCAGCTGTGCTACATCACACCTTGGGTTTCCAGAGCCACAGAGCTTGTGTGGTGGGAGTGGAAGCCAGCTGACTTGAGGCTTTGCTCACGCCTCTTCAGCTCTGGATCATTGCATATCTTGTTCAGTGTGAAGAAACAAAATGGATCAGGCTGAAGTAAGGACACAAGGGGGGAATTGTGAAAAGGCTCCTTAAAGACCTGGGAGGTTTTTACATTTACTGTGTTTTTCCAAGTGCTCATTACCTGTGTGAGCCAGGCTGTGTAATTAGCTGCTTGCCCTGATAAAGAAGCACGGGACAGTGTGAGACTTGTGATAACAGAATTGCATTTTGCCTAAATGGCTGGGCAGAGGGAGCGCTCACCCCAGATAGCCTGCCTGTGGCTTAATGGGGAGATGCAGCACTAACGCAGTTTCAACTAAACAAGATAAAAGAGTCTTCCTGTGGCTTAATCCAATTATGGTGGTGGTGTAATGCTGGTGAATGTGGGTCACTGTCTCCTCAGGGCACAGCGAGGAGCTGCCTTTGCTGTGTCTGTCTGTGCACAGGGACCCTGTGTGCCCTTGGAGCAGCCTGGGCAATGCCTGCTGTCCTTCCCAGCACGGCTGCCACACACTCACCACACCAGCCCTGCAGTGTGCTGGGTGCTGCCAGCCACCCCTGCTGTGCTGTCCCCCTGCAGCACCAGGGACCGTGCTGGGGCCACGCTGATGTGACAGGGGACAGTGGCATGCACGAGTGTGCTGCTCCTGCCTGGGTGTTTGTGAGGGTGGTTCATCTGTGAGTCAGTGTGCTGGAGCAGTGTGTGGTGTGCCGGGTTGCCACTTCTCCAAGACTTCCCTGGAACTTGGTCTGGCCCAGCTGAAAGTGTGAAGCTGAATGTGCACCAGTGCAGTGCTCAGCACAGCAGAGAAATCATGTTCTGAGACATGGGCAATGTGCAGACCTGGGTGGTCTTGGGATCTGTGTTTCTGTAGGTGTGCAATTTCTTAATGAGACACTGACAGCCGATGGCTGTAAAGCCTTGAGGAAGGCAGCTGTGGCAGCTGCATCCCAGAAGTGTGCTCCCTAGAGCCCTCCCTGGAAAGGAGAACGACACTCACCTTTTGGGAAGAATTAACAGTGGTGTTTCCTGGGAGGTTGTAGTCCCCTTAGGGATCCAATGGCTTTGTGTGTCACTACTGCATCGTGCAGCATTCAGTTCTACAGGTGGATTCAGAGTTGCATGGAAAAGTATTTCCTCATGTAGTTTCACTGATGGTTTCAAGTTGTACAATGAAGTAACCAGCTCTTTCTGAGACACCTATGTTATTTATAGGCTTTACCAGTGTCCCTTTGATTTTTATCCTACTCCAAACAACTTCATTTTCCCTTTCATTCTCTTTGAAGGAAATCTCCAGGAGCATGGGTGCTTTATCCCAGGTGTAAATTAAATGCCTGGAGATGTCCAGGTCCATTTCCCAGGTTCACATGGAGCCCCAGGGCTCAGCCTACTGCCCATCTGGAGCTGGCAGGTGGCAGTGCATGGGGGATGTCTTGGCAAGTGGGCCAGAGGCCTTTTTTCCTCTGTAGGACTTTAGTTACTGCATAATCTCTATTGCCTTTGCATCTGCTTAAAAAACAAATGCACTACTGGCATACTGTAATAACTGGCCAGGCCTTTTCACAGCTAAAGCACCAAAGACTTGATTTTGCCAAAATACACAGAGTGTGTCTAAACTTAGATTCCTGAAAATCCAACCAAACTGGCAAGACCCCGAGTGTCTGGGTGGGGAGGAGAGGTGGGAGGCAGGAGCCTGGGACAGGAGGGAGGTGTGGTTCCTGTGCAGCCTTGTTCTTTGCTGCAGGCTGAGCACCAGCTCCATGCTGGGGTTTGCTCTGGGGCAGTGCCTGAGCAAGCTGCTCACCCAGCAGGAGCAGCCCTGACTCTGCCAGAGGGGCAGATCACCCTGTGGGGCAGGAGGTTTAAAGGACCCGCTTGCCAAAGACCTGACTGGGAGCAGTAACCCCATTCTGGCTGCTGTGCAGCAGGTGGATCACCCTGTGTGTGCTGGGGTGTCACTTCCTTGCCGGGTGTCACGCTGCCAAGTCCATCTGTCCGTAGCACAGTGAGGAGTGTCTCCCCCAGCCTCATGAGGAGAAGAAGGAGCATTTCCTGTGCCCAGGGTGCCATGTGCTCAGTGCCAGGTGCCATATCCTCTGTCTCGCACGTTCCTTGCCTCAGCCAAGGCAGGACTGGGCAAGCTGGGGCTCTGGAGTGTCTGTCCTGCTGGCCAGGTCTGCTGTGGCCTCTCCCACTTGGCTCCCGTCCTGAGGGCACGCTGATCAGGCACAGCTCTGCTTCCAGAGCTGCTGGAGCTTCTCCTTGCTTGGAGCCCAGCAGGTGATGCAAGAAGTTTCCTGTTTATACTGCTCTGTTTTCTTTCCCCATGAGTTTTCTGACAAGTTCATTCATGCTTACATTCTCCAGGCTTGGAGTTCAAGCTTACCCTCCCTATATGCCAGCAGTTTTCCCAAGCAGACTGTTTCCTGAGTATCTTTTCACCAGGACTGACTTACCCATCATGGAGGAAGATGCATGTGGATATTACATGTTCAGGGAAGATTTGAATTCAAGGAATTCAAATAAGCAAAAAATTTCACCAAAATCCTATTCTAAAATGTGGCTGTTTAAAAATCAGGCGTGTTTTTTTGCAGAAGCCTGAACACAGAAGCTGTGTGTGTTGTACAATGGCTTGACCTGAGCTGGGGCTTGTGAGGAGCAGTTGCCAAAACTCGGGGAGCAGTCAGTGCACTTTGCTGCTTTGATCAGGTTGTCTCTTGTCTCTCTGCTGCACTTGGGGTAATTGGAGGCCTTGTCAGCACACAGCTCTTGGTTCCTGTGCCTGGCGCAGTCTCTGCTCAACTAAACATGGGTGCAAAAGTGCCAAGTGTCAGCTCTTTGTTATCAGGCTGCTCTGGGGCCAAGGGCTCACTCAGTGTGATTACAAGAGCCACAGTGCAGCAGTTTGCCCCATCTGAGAGGCATTAGGCAGAAGTTCAGTTTCTGTGGAGCTTCAGACCACGCTGGAGTCTCCATTTGGGTGCTAAGTCCGATGGAGTAATCTTGTTTCTTCTGCCCTTCTCCTTGTGTTTGCCTTCTTGCCTCCTCTCTTACTTGACAACAAACATTTTGGGGCCGGGGCTCTTCCCAGCTTGCTCTGTGCATGGTCAGTGCCCATGTGCTGAGAGTAGGGCCCTTCCCCAGTGCATGGTGCTGCCTCCTACCCACTCCCTGAATCAGCACAAAGTGAGATTTTCTCCTGCACATCATGCTGTCTCTCCTGTGGAGCGTCCAGGGTCTGTTTCCTCATCCAGCACCACCATGTGCCATCAGTTCAGCTGGATGTGGGGTTGCATTGGAGAGGGATATTTGTGGGATGTGTCCTTGCATGCAGCACTGCTGCTAAAATCCACCAGTGGCCAGGGATTCTCCCACTGCTGGAAGCAGCTTTTTGACCTGGGAGCCAGAATTCCTTGATGGTTTTCCATGAAAATAGCCCTGAGATGGGTCAGTTTCTGTGCTCTGTCTTCACAGACCCTCCCAGCATGGCCAGTGTGCCCTTGTGTGTAGGGTGGTAATGAATGCCTCAATCTGCTGACTTCTCCAAACTATTGTTTGGAGACTAGAACTGAAGTTGCAGTTTCCTCATTAGAGTAGCCTTTGTCAGAGCATCTTTAATCAAGGGTCTCCTGAGAGACAGCATTTTTAGAACTTCTTTTTATACCTCCTCTTGAAAGTTCTTTGCACTGCACCTTGTGAAGAAACTAATGAGGTGCTGTGAAAGTTTGGGCTGCTGTTAATTAGGAGAGGTCTGAGGAAGAAGTACTGCACATGTATTAACTTTATCTTGGCTCACATGTCTCCTCTCTCCCTCTGTCTCTTTGCAGGTTGCACAAACAGCAGATGGTTTGGATGCTGACCTGTGGAAAGATGGCTTATTTAAATCCAAGGTCACACGGTACCTGTGCTTCACCAGATCATTTTCGAAAGAAAATGTAAGTCCGTGAGTGCCTGCATGATTTGCATCTGTGCCTGGTGTACTTTTACCCATAAGATGATTCATTTTATGGAGCCAATTATAATTCAAGCAGGCGTTTCACTGAGTTGGGGTGAGTAAGGAGGCAAACAGCAATGGCAGAGTATTTGCATTTTGTCTGTGTTTCTCATGGAAAGAAACTGCTGACAAAATATTCTGCAATAAAAGAAGCACAGAAGGGAACGTTTGCATTTCAGCAGCCTCTCACACTCGTTTCCTGCTGCAGCAATGGGTGCTGCACACTCATGGTCCTGACTGATATCTAACCCAAATTCCTCAAGAAACAAACAAACAATGCAGGTAGTGTTGGTGAAGGAAATGTTGGTTTCTGAATCCAGGGGCATCACAGATATTTTATTGCAGGATTAGCTTGCTTTCTTTGTTGGTTTTGGTGCTGATCCATGAAAATGTGCCCACACTGTGCATATGCTACAGCATTCTTGTAATCTGGTGTGACTGTTCAGTATGAGTTACTTCGTGATTAGCAGGAGTTGTCTGCCCACACTTGCTCTGGAAGAGGGGAGACTGTGCAGCAAGAGCTTCATCCATTCTGCTGTGGTTTTGGTTGAGGCTACTGTGAAAACTTTCTTTTTTCTGGAGGAACTGTTGACTTCTGCAATGAATGCACTCCATCTAGTGGGTAATCCTGCTTTTGGTCGTGCTTTGGATATTCAGGAGGACTCAATTGGCAGGGCCTGGAAGTACCATTTTGTACTTGTGCTTTCATTGTGATGGGAACAGAAAGGTGATGGCAGCTTCAGGGGCTGCTCACGGGTCCTGGCAGCAGAGCTGGGGGTTGCCAGTTCCCAGCATTTGACCTTTATTCCATCCGCCTCCCTGCCTGCCTCTAGATTAAAGTAAAGCTCCAGAGCTGTGGGAAATATCACTTCCCAGGGTGGATGGACAATAATTGTGCTTTTCATCCCTGAGTATGTGCAGTTGCAGGAATAGCAGCCCTGGAATAGGCAGGGAGGCTATTAAATAGGTTTGTGCTGATTTGAATATTAGGTTTATCTGTGGCTACCTGAAATGTGAAGTTGTCAGAAATAATTATAGGACAGGAGCAGCTGCTGGCTGCAGAGACAGTGAAAATACCCTCAGGTGGTGCCTGTTGGACTTTTGGCAGGAACCCTGGGCTCGGCATGGTTTGGAAGTACCTTCTTCATATTGATGAGGCATAAATTAAAGCAAAAGTTTCCCCTTCCCTCAGTCCTCTTGGCCACATGGGATATATGATGTGCTTCCCTGTTGGGGACATCTGGGGGCCAAGGGGCCTCAGTTCCCTCATCTGGGAGGAAGGGAGGTGAGAGGTTCCTCTCTCCCCTGGACACTGATGTGTTGCTGCACTTTGGGTTGGAAGTTTTACCATTCAGGGGTTTATGTTTAGCAAAACACTGGGAACTCTTTTCTCCTGAAGAACACACTATAGTTAGTAGAGTTAATGCACTTCAGATGTCTGTGCTAGAGCAGAGTGAGTCTGCAGTGCCTGTTTAGCAGAATCATCATTCTCAACAGTTTACAGTATATCCAGTTACAAGGACATTGCTGTGTCTGAGTGTGGGGAGGCCCTGGATGGTGGCCCTCACAGACTGGGGGGTTTGTCCCCTTTTCTCCTGTGCACATGGCAGAGCTGACTCCCAGGGTTCCAGCAGGAGCTCACTGGGGACACCTCTCCTACCTGTCTGCTGCTGGTGGAGGAGCGACTGTGGTTCAGCAGAAAGTCGCCACTGATGTAACACACAGACAGCTTAAATAAATAAAACATGAAAGATGAATCAGCAGCAACTACTTTGTCTGCTGTTTGCTGTGCCAGGACCACGTTAACTGACACATTGAGGCTTGGCAGCATCCAGCATTGCTTGCTCCAAGATGCCCTGGACTTGGGTGGTGAGAGGCATGTGGGGGCTGCTGGCTTTGACCTCTTCATGTGAGCAGAGGGTGTGTGCCACACCTGTGTCTGGTGGGACAGGGCTGCAGGTCTGCTGACCCTTCTGGTGAGGAGCTGACCATAAAATGCAGGACCTCCCAAAAATAAACTCAGACCTGACCTCCCCTTATTTCAGAGCCTGCAAATTTAAATATTTTTTAAGTAGTTCAGTGAAATAATCAGAGAGTACAGGTTCTTCTGAAAGACTCTTGCCAGATAAAACTAAAGGAGGTACTTTGCAACCAGTAACAGTAAAATTCAACGACATGGTTTGATGGCTTGGGATGAAATTTTAATTGTTCTGTATTGTGTTTCTGTTTGTAAAGACTGTGCAGTACCTAAAATGTGTTCTTCTGTCATATGTGACCCCAGATTATTGGCAGCAGTGCTGGTTTTATCAAAAACTGCAAAGAAAATCTGGTCTCCAAACCATTGTGGAGGCTGTCACTCTGAATTGAGCTCTGAGCTCTTCAAGCCTTGATTAATAGGACAAGGCATGAGTTCAGAATTCATATGGACTCTAAATGAAGTTTGTTGTTCCAAATGGCCTATGCTTCTGGAGTGGGCTGCATTTGGAGCTAGAACCCTGTCTATTCAGTACTAATTAGCTAATGCATGTAATAACTTTGGCTGTGTGTACATAAGCCATCATCCTGTAATGCTTTCTGCTGTTACTGTCATGGAAATGGCATTTTGCTCTTGTAGCTGTAGAGTGTGTAAGAACTGCTCAATGGACGGGTTGGTGAAAGTTGTACTTTGAACTGCTGTGCCTACAAAAGAAAGAATTTGGCTGTGCTTCCAAGGGTCTGGAAGCAGGGCAGTGGATGAGGTGTTAGAATTTTGAATGCTGAAAGTTGCCCAGTTTCTCCTAGTCAGCCAATGTTTGGTTCCTGCCTAGAGGACACTTGTAAGGGTTGCCTTGGTACATTCTTGTCATTTCTAAAGTTGTGGTCAGACACAATGACAAGGCATCTCAGGCTTCAGCAGGTGGGAGGATCTGGGGTTTAATTTGGTGGCATTTTCATAATCAACTGTTTCTTTTCTCTCTCCAAAGAGTCATTTAGGCAATGTCTTGGTTGATATGAAGCTGATTGATATCAAGGACACTTTGCCTGTAGGCTTCATGCCCATCCAGGAGACCATTGATACACGTAAGTTGACATCTATTCCTCAGTCCCACTCTGCCAGTGCTTGTGGAAGCCAGGAAGTGCTGAGGGGGGTCAGGTGTGTTTGTGCTTGCTGACACAAGGAACAAGTGCAGTGTCCAGGGGGAATACCATCCTCCTTTCTGCAAGGTAGAATTGCTTCACTGCAACATCTAAGTGAGCAGTTCCCAAACTGTGTGTTCAGCTCCCCTGGGACTTGTGCCAGCAGCAGCTGGAGCCACGTCTGGTGGCAGCCCTGTGTTGTGCAGCAGGCACCACAGGCACTGGGCTGGCAGGGGACAAGTCCTGTGGGAGTGGAGCATGAGAGGATGGAAGGAGTGGTGCTGGTGCCTGGTGTGCAGCTGCTCATCACAGAAGGGCAGGTCCCAGTGCCTGTCAGTGATGAAATCCAGCCTAGGAATGAGCAGCAAGGGGTTACATGAACCTGCTTTGCAGGGAATCATTCATCTGGGGCTGCAGCACATGAGGATGGGTTTTCAGTCACTGTGATCTGCTTCTGATTGGAACCTGTGGCCTGGCAGTGAATGACTCTGAAGACCATTTCTCCAGCTCACCCTCTGCTTCTGGAAAATTCTTGGGCATGTGTGGTACAAAGTAGAATTGTCAGCTTATCCTGCTGACCCTTGGACTGCTGGACCTTACTGTGTGCTGCTTCAATTTCTGTGAAAGTCCTGGTGGAAAGGTGGAAGGGGGCTCTGTCATTAATCTGAAATGCATTGGGTTGTGACTGTGACAGTCTTTAAAGCAGAAGCACTGCCTGTACTAAGGAAGTGGTGTGAAAGAGAACATAGACAAAAGCAAATAGTCAGCTTTGTACTTGCAGAAAAAGTAAAGTAAGAGGCACTGATTTTGTTCAGAGTTAGCTTTGTGGTTACAGGTGTCTCTGCTCCTCTCAAAGTGGCAGCTGACTCGCAGTTAATACATTTAATACATTACTCCTTATTAGGTCCTGAGAAGAATTTCAGGAAGCCTTAAATCCTAGACTCCTAAAATCAGTTTTAGGCACTTCAAACAGAAGCCTTACTTTTTCAAAGCAGGGGAAGACTAGACTTCAGGGATGCAGGTATTTGCCATCTCTAAAACATCACTGTAACTGCAAGCTGCATGCACAGATGCTCTATTGGCACACCTCACACTGTCTGTATGGTTATTGGTGCTAGTGCAGCAGCACATTCCAGAGGCTGGAATGGATTGCTGTTTCCCAAGGCATGGATTACAAAACAGGAGGAGCTTATGGAGACAGGGCTGCTTGCCATCTGTTGAAGTGAGCATATTTTAAATTGGAAGATATTTGTTCATATTAAGATGAAGGGGTTTTATTTTGCAGGCACTTGTTTGTAGTTGCTGGTTGTTTCCAGATTTTCATTCAGCATCTGCTCTTTAGATTTTCAGTATACCAGTAGATTTTGTCCTGCTTTCCAAGTGCCTGCATCCAAACAGGAGCCTCACCTTGCTCACCCTGAGACTCCTTAGGGTGAGATGGAGCATTGTTTTCCAAGCACCACAGATCCATGTCTGTGTGCCAGTGCCAGCCCTGGTCACAGACAGCACCAGCACTGGCTGTGGGTTGTATCTGCATGCTGGTAAACAGCCTGAAGAATTCATTATACAGATAAGGCCTGAGTTTTTCATGATGAGTAACATGGAGACAAGTGGAATTGCTCTGTGCCACGTAGCAGGAAGGGCTGTGCAGTGTGTTCATCCACCCTCAGAGCACAGGTCAGAGCAGTGCAGCTGCCTCGTGGGAGGTTCTGGCACTTACTGCTTTGTGAATCTGGTTTGTCCTTGCAAAGAACCAGGGCAAACATGGTGGGAGGATAATTTCTGTGCCTGCTGACTTGATCAGGAGATGTCACTAACTCTGGGGATGTGTGAGATTTGGACAGACAGCTCTTACACTCAACCTCTCTGCATGGCAGGCTCTGCCTGCTCCTCCTCACAGTGGATGGGAAGTGGCTGGTTGGAGGCAAGTAGCAGAATGAACTGACTGGTTGTATCAGAACCTTCCAGGTACATTCCTGGAGGCAGTGCTTGTGGGAGGAATGTTTAGATATGGCTGTCCAGGCCAGTGAGGCAAAATTACCTGGGAAAGAGCAAGGGAGTGCAAGAGGCGTGTGGAACTGGCAGTCACCTGCTGTTCTGTGCTGTGGGGCAGCACCAGGGCACACGTGGGAGCTGATCTCTGCAGCAGGCAGGAGATCTGGTTATTGCAGTGCCAATAACACATCTGATAGAACATTTCTCTCTGAATGGCACTGCACTGACTGGTTTGTTGACAAATGTCTGTTCTTTGGCACCAATTCTGCCATAATTACCTGTCTAATGTCTGGAGAGATTATAAATAACATTTATACTCTAATCTTGCATAAAACCCACCCCATATTCTGGGTTGTTTTTGCAGAAGAAGTAGCTTTCAGAAAGAAGAGGCTGTGCATTAAATTCATCCCTCGAGATTCTACCGAGGCAGCAATCTGCGATATCCGAATCCTGGGGAGATCTAAGCAGGCCCCTCCTCAGTACACCTTCATAGGGTAAGTACCCCTCACTGCAAAGCTGTTGTCATGAGTGCAGTTGTACCAAGGCAAGGGCCCTGTGCTCCTGTAATTACCAAGAAGTAGCTCGTAAGAGGTGAAGCTTATCATTGGAAAAGTCCAAGTAAGTACAAGTGTTACTGAGTTTGATGTAGGCGTTAACTCACCACTCCTTTTTCCTTAACTGCACTTGTTCTCGCTGACCGAGGTGTTAGTGGCACACCTCAGTGCCTGGCGCTCGTGCAGGTGTGCAGCCCTGGCAGTGGTGCTGTGTTTGGTTCCCCAGGGAGCTGAACAGCATGGGCATCTGGTACCGGATGGGCAGAGTGCCGCGCAACCACGACCCCGCACAGCCCGCGGCCGCGCCCGCCCAGGCACCGGCCTCAACGCCCGCTCCCAACCTGCCCAGGTAGGTTTGCTGCATTCCAGCTCCCTCTGCTTGATGCTGCATGTCTTGTGGTTACTAACCTTGCCTGGGAAACCAGGACCAGGGTGCTACATTGGTACGGAGCGACTGCCAGATGGTCTGATAAGGGAATTGCTGTTGGTGCTGTTGGTTGGAGTATTTGCCTGCTTGGAAGTTCCTTTGCCTGTTGTTGTGTAAAGAAAAATGGGTGAAGAAACCAGAAGAAAGCAGAAGCCTGCAGAGGAAGGGACCTGAGGTGTTATTCTGAAGCTCTGCTGGACATAAGCTAGGTGCCAGCCCAGGCTATGTGAGATCAGAGAGAAAGATGTCTTGGTTTTAGACCACAGATCTTCATTTTCTTTCTACAAGAAGTTCTGTCTGGGCAGATTTCCACAATAAAGAAAAAAAAAAATTACCATAGCAAGAGAATGTCCATGGCAGTGCTTAATCACTGAATGTAGAAGGGTCACTTTATAGCTGACCAGGGAAGGCTGCAGAGCAGTGTCAGAGCTGTTGGGAACAGGGCCAAAATTAGAGCTCAAAGCATCAGTGACAGTCTGAAAAAAAGTGTTTACAAGGCTTATATATTTTATAACCTCTTGTTGTGCAGTTTATGGTTTACAATGGCTGCAAGGAAATTGGATCAGTTTTGTTTTACTTGCCAAATAAAGCAAATGTCAAAATAGTCAATATAAAATGTATTCTAATTTGGCTGAGTTAAACCAGCCAGTATGCAGTGGAATAATTGAATGTTACATTAATGCCTTGTAGTAAAACCCACCTGTCTGTAGCCAGCTCCACTTTCACACCCCATGTGTGATTTACAGGTAACTTTTATACCACCAGCCTGATCATTCAATGCATCTTTCATGTCTGTTTTTTTACTCTGGTTATTTATTATCCAATATATTTTTTAAGAAATAGAAATGTATATAAAGGTGCATCCTGCAAATATTTAATTATTACAGGAAACACAGACAACTTGAAGGCCTCTTCTAACACTGTCAGCAATGTGGTGAGTTACTCAACACAGTGTTTGTGGAAGACTGTAGTCACAAGTAATCTCTTATTTATACATCACCATAGGAGAGGAGATTACACTGGCAGCCAGTTTGCTGTTTATTCCATGTGGATGTATCCTGACAGGAGTAGCAGTGGGTTGTTCTGAAGCTGTCTCAGCAGTGAGGGAGAACTGGTGAGCAGTGCTGCATGGAGCACTGTCAGAGTCTCTGCTGGGCTGCTCAGGTGTCTCAGCTGCTCTCTTCAGTTGCTGCCTGCATTATAGAATAATTCTGACTCAAGAGGGGCAGGGGGCAGAGGTGGTGGTCACTGGTCACTCACCTGACCTTTGGCACACCCCGGCTTCACCCAGCCTGTGCATCCACTGCATGGGCTGGGGATTTGGAGAGCAGCACATGTCACAAGTGTTTGAGCAGTGTCCCAGGGCTCAGCTCTGCCATGCCTCACTCTGTTAGAGTAGGCTGGAGCAGGATCTCCTCTGGAGTCTGGTTCCAGCGTTTTGGGAGCAAGTCCTTGGCTGCTGTGGGTACACACACAATCAGCAGTGAGCCGTTTCGCCTTGCAGCTGCCTGTGTGGTGGCTCCATCCCCGCTGTGGTGCTCCGTGAGCCTGGGTGGCTCCTGTGGCTTGGGAGCACGTTCCACATCCCTCGCCGAGGTGCAGCAGGAGCCTGTGCCACTGTCACTCCAACAGCCCGCTCAGAGTCTGTCAGCTGCAGGCAAGGTGTCAGTCAGTGCTGTCCAAGTGTGTTTTACAGTGACAGACATAACTGCACTTAAATTTTGCGTGGATGTTATCAATCTGTGATGGATACTTTGGGGAAAGGAGCACTCTGATTGCCGATGATGTGTCACAGGCATTTAATCTGCCTCTTGGAGAGACCAGGATTCAGTCACAACTTTCACTTGTTGATGTGAGGTTTTGGGAGGGTAGATTCGCACTGACCCTGGGAATCGCTCAGTCATTTGACGTCATTAACCGAAAGGTTAATGATTTACCTGGAGAGGGAAGCTCTGGCTGCCATCCCCTTGCTGTGATGTGTTAGTGCAGCGGTGGCTGTGCAGGTTCAGGGGGGCAGAGCTGCTCCGCTGCCTTCCCGGGCTGGCTGTGCAGCGGCTGCTCCGTCCCACCCTGGCCGGTCCCGCTGCAGCTCCTGCGTGGCCGCAGGGCCCGGGGCAGCCGCTCCCAGGGCGGTGCCGGTCCCGGTGCCGGTCCCGCTGTGGCCCCGCCCGGCCACGGGGGCCGGGACAGCCGCGTGTGCTCCTGACCCCGGTCCTGCCCCACGCCAGAGCCGGGGCCAGCCTGTGGCTGCTGCGCTGGGGCTCCGGCCTGACCCGTGTGCCTGCGAACCAACACAAACAGCTCGTTTTTGCTGCAGCCCAGCCCTGGCAGCTGTGGGTCCCTCCCTCCCTCCGTGCTTGGAGCGGGTCGGTGTGTGCTACCAAGTGCTCCGGGCTCCAAACACTGCTCTGGCAGAGGATTACACCGGGGCAGTGCAGCTCTGGCTTTGATACGCGGATAGCAATTGCTCTACTTAAACAGCTGGAATAAGAGCAAGATGTGTGAATCTTCCTTCTGAGCTCCCAGTTACCTTTTCACTAGTTAAGCTGGCCCCTCCTTAGGAAAAGGAAACAATTTGTTGCTGTTCCCCGCTCCCAGTGGAGCTTCATATTGAGGAATGTAGGAATTTCTTTGCCAGGCAGAGAAGTCTGATTTTTCAAATTGATTTATTAATGGTGCTTGAAATTGGTGGTGTAAGCTTGGGAAGGGATCGGTTTGTGGCTTTCTGCTGCAGGCTGATGATGTGCAATCAAGGCAGGTCATAAAGCAACACCAACAAGCCAGTGTGAGGACCCAAGCTGGGGCTGGGATGCATCAGCCTGACTCTGTGCAGGGTGGTAATGGAAGGGAAGCCTTCTGCCATTCCTATTTTTTAAGTAGATAACCTATTATTTAGAAATAGCTATAGTAATTTATTTCTTTAAGTCATTTAAAATAGATTTTTATGAAGCATCTGTAAGGGAAAAGGTTCCAGGGCTTCATTGCTGTTCTGCTCTGGTGTAGAGAGAAGCCAAATCCTGAGAAAGCTGCCATTGCCCAGGAGCAGCCACTGCTGGTGGCATTGGGGCCAGAATGCCTCCACAGAGCACTGGGGGTCTGCCTTAAATCCCTCATCTGAACCACATGCTGCCAGATAACGAGTACTTAGGGGTGGATGTTGCTGGTATGACTGGAAACTGTTCTGAGAAATATTGCCCGTGGTATCTGCAAAGTGCTGCTTTCTTGATGGGGTTGGAGTTTTTAATGTTTCATCAGGAGAGCTCGAAAGTAAAACCACCTTCTGACTTGCAACTAATTGTAGAATCTTTTGCATTGGAAAATACCTGTAAGATCAAGTAAAAAATTAATTATTATATTTTGAAAATATTATGTGGGTTGAATGCTCAAATCACTTGCACCATGAAACACAGCACAATATTCCTAGTTTTTAAATTACGTACTTACCAGAAGCCAAGGATGTCATAAGGGCTGAGGTCACATCTCAGGAGCAATGGGTTAAAAACCCTGTGAGACTGAAAAAGCAAGTTGAAGCCTGGAGGGAGTATTTCCCTGGATCCTCTCTGGTGGGGGTGGTAAGAAACAAAATGTAAGGATGAAATGCCCATGATGTGTATGGGCTGTGCAGATCTGAACATGATGGTTTGGGTGGGTAAGGGGGGCTGGCACATGTTTCTGCAGAGTCTGGTTCCCATAAAGGATTTGTTATGAAACGGCACTGACCGTGTGGCTTCCCTCCAGCTCAGCTGGATGAAGATGTGCAAAAATTGGTCACAGTCCAGTGTGTTTTAGTGGTAGAAAATGATGATTAGGAAAAAATGTTTAAACAGTACGGTTGGTTTCCAGGCACAAGAGTCTCTTGCAGCAGCTGAGAAGGAAAGCCATGAACTGTAATTAGAAGGAGCTTGATGGATTCGGCCAATTTTGAGAATGCATTGAAAAATTTGTGGAGTGCTCTGAGTGAAGAGACTTCAATCTTCTTAGAGCCATTTTTCTTTATAGAGAGCCCTCTTCCTGCTATAGCAGTATTTCTGGAGGCATGTTTTCTTTGGGGCATAGCATAGGGTTGTTAAGTCCAAACTGGAGGTATCCATTTGGAGAAGCTGTGCTCTGGGCTGTTAAATAAGCCCTGCAGGGAAAGTGAGCTTTTTTTCCCTAAAACTTGTGTGTTGTCTGCTATTTAATATGATCTCTGCCACTGCTGATTTGTAATCTATGCTTTCACCCTGAAGTGCATGTGGTTGTGTTCAGATATTTTCTTTAAATCAATCACTTTCACCATTTTCCAAAACACTTCTTGAGTTTATTGCTTTTAGTAAAGTGTTTGGACTGTCATTATTTATTACCGGCAAAGTGCTGACAATGTGCTCTTCCCAAATGAGTCTTTATGTGGCATATTTGTTTAACAGGTTTTGCAGGGGAGGCGTGGATGTCCCTGTGGGCTGGGCTGTGTCTGCAGCGCTGCAGGGCAGTGGGGTTTGCCCGGGCAGCAGCCCCCAGCGCGGGGCTCTTCTCTGAGAGGGGCTTTGCATCTGGCCTGGGAGCCTGGGCTTCCTCGTGCTGATTAATTTGACAGAATTTAAAATCCTAACCCAGGAAGCTTATGCCACGTGTAATTTATCTTTCTGGAGTATTTCTGCTGTTTGGCAATTTTTCCCTACTGCTTCATTATCTGCAAACTCCTGACTCTGGAGAGCAGCCGGTGAAGGATGTGGAAGGCGCGTGCTGCCGCCGCAGCCTCGCGGGACACGGCGCTGCTCAGCTGAGACAGCCACTTCATAAGCACTTCATGCCTGCCCTGCCAGGCCTCAGCTCTTTGATGCAGCCTCTGCCTAGAAGGATTTAAGGGGTGCAGCTCAGACTTCCAAGCGGCGTAAATTAAACTTGTTGGGGTTTTTTCTATTGTTTGGCAGCTGCTCTGTCCTAGTTACTCGAGTCCTCTGATCTGAATTAATCCCCATGTAGAGGAAGCTGCAGGAGCTTCATTCTGCATTAGGCCTTACATTTTGGCTGGCTGGTCTGCAGCAGATCACGTGCCCTGGTGAGCATCACCGAGGCTGTGGGTTCAGCCAGTGGCTGCTCTTTTGGACAGAGGGGCAGCATCACCTCCCATCTGGTGTGGGCACCTGGGGAGGGGCTGCCAGAGGCACCCCCTGGGCCCAGTGCTGCCCTCCTCCCTTCCTACAGCTGGGAAAGTTAAACAGAGAGATCTGATTGTGGAAAGAATCGCTCACTCTCTTTTTCATTCTCTTCTGCCATTGGGCTTTTATAAAGTCTGAATCTGGCACCCCCAGTTCTCATTGACTCTGAGGAAACAGGATATTTTAGTAGCTTGGAATGAGATGAAATGCTTGCAAAGCCCATATGTTGCTTGTTTTAGGGAAAGGGTCAGGAAGGTTTTTAAAAGTATTTAAACATTTGGTTTACAGGATTAGAATAGATTGTCTGGAATGAAGTCCATTACCCGAGGTGATTCTTGCCTCGCAGTTTAGGTTTTCATTGCAGTTCTTTGGAGTATGAGGTAGGTGTTCTGGCATCAGTGCCCCAACACAGTCAAAGTTAAGGGCTGTGAATAAATGCTGTAGCTGGGATATAGCCACTGCTGGAACCACAGATACCTGCTGTGGCAGTGGCTGCAAGCTGCAGCCTGGGAAATGCCTCCTGGTACAGGGGGTGGTTGCCAAGTCCTCTGGTGCCAGTTCACAGAACCCCAGCAGCTTCTTTCTTAAAAATGTGCCTTTTCCAGTCTCCATAAGCAAAGCTTTCATGTTGGATTACATTTCTTGAGAGCTGCAGCCTGATATTAACTCATTTTAGGTGTATTTTCAGCTTTCTACAACTTGAAATTTAATTGTTCTGTTCTCAGTTTTTCATGAGGAATAATCTTTGCATGATCATTGTTTATGGAAAGTAAGGTTGTTTTGGCTTTTTTGGGTTTTTTTGAAAGGTATTCCCATGAGGCTGCAGGTTTTGCAGCACTGTTCTGAAGGTTGTTGTGAAAAAATCAAACTTTGCTGCCTGACGGTTCAGATGCTGCTCTGGGTGTCACACTTGTACCACCCCAGTCTGTCACTGCTGGGTCCAAAGCCCAGGTTACCACTGGGCTTTTGCTGTGCGTTGTTGATATTTTGGTATGAATTATGAAGCATCCTCTGATACCTGGCACATTTGTGATCCTCTGTTCCTTTTTATGAGTACTTGCCCCCTCACTTCAAAAGCAGTTCATCACCTTCCTGCAGACAGTTCTTAATAACAGGTTTGGAACTGTCGGGCATTCCTGGGCCTGTTTTATGTGAGTTTCTCTCCAAAAATGTTGAAAAAGTGGCCATAATGTGCACAGACCTCAAATCCCCTTTGCCTGCACGTGAAGGATCTCCTCATCACATGCTCACTTGTTCTATGGATTTGCTGAATAAAAGCAACTGAAGTGAAGAGGGTGATTAAACTTGCTCTAAATTGTCTTGAAATTATTGTAGCTGGGGAAAAATGTGTTTGGCATTGGGGCAGTGCTGGAGCAGTAGGGGTTTGACTGCAGCTGTGGAGGGAAGGGCTGGAGCCATGGACCTGCCCTTGCCAGGACTATCATCCTCCCACGGTGCCGAACTGCATCATTGCTTATCTTTGGGAGGAGGAAAACTGCTCCTGGTGACAGTTCAAAAGGGAGATAATTGGCATGGGGATAGTCTCTGTGAGTTGCCATTCCTTAACGTCAGAGATTCGCTAAAGTACTAATAATTACTGTTAATATCTTTCAGTGGAAACTTTCTGAGTAAACGAGTGCTGGTTGAGGCAGCATTTAACGGCCGCTGCTGGCATGATCAGAATGCAAATAAGTGTTATTAGCCTAATGATTTTGCTGTCACCACGGTGTGCAGCAGTGGTGTTGTGAATATGTCATGCAGTTCCTGTGAATTTGGAAAGTGTGTCAAAACACAACTTCAATTAGTTTGCTCTAATTATGACTCTAGAGAGTTCATAAGTGTATCACTCCTCATTAAAAGAGATTTTCTTATATGGATTAATACAGCACATAAAGGGGTGTTTGAGCGATTGGAGGCAGGGCTGTGCAGAGGGGGGATGCCCATGGGGTGCTGGAGGTGCAGCAGGTCTGGAGCAGCACTGGGGTTCAGCCCCATCCTGGGAGCTCCTGGGCTGGGAAGCCTCCCAGGGAGGAGCAAGTGGCTGTGCCAGGTCAGCTGTGAGGGCAGCAAGAGCCTGGTAGATGGTTCTGGACAGGCTCTTCAAGTAAAAATAACCAAACCAACAACAAGCCCCAAACCAAAAAAGGCCCTGGAAGGAACCACACCTGATGCTGAAATAGAGATGTGGCCCAAAAGCTTTGCTCTGGTAGAGGTCACGTAGCACAAGCCTGTGCCCACCTGGCCCCTCCAGAGAAGCCCTTTGGGGTGCTAGGTGTCTGTTCCCCTTTCCCAGGATATTTGTAGTGCTTACACACTGTCCTGTCACATTGCCTGATCATGTTCCAGCTTTGCAGAGCAGCAAGAGATTGTTGTGCTCACAGGTGAGCGGTTGGGTAAGGGTTAAAGTAGTAATTGTTTAAATCTTTTAGGCTTTCCTCCCAGTTCTGTGATAATTTGATGAAGAACTTCACCCTAATTAAATATTCAAATTAGGAATAAGTGTCAATATGGCTTCCTGGTGCCTGGAATGATGATTAATTGTATTCAAAACTCTAGTGGCCGCTGTAATCTAAACCAAACCGTTGTTCTTGATTATTTGTGCAACACATTTACCGTGTTTTTGTTTTAAAATTTCAACTAGTAATTGATTTGCCATATGCCACAGAACTGCACATACTTTCACGATATGTGTTTAGGAACTTGGGGACTTTGTAATTGGGATTTTCTTGCTTTTCAATGGCAGCCTCTTTTTTTTGTCTTCTACAATGCAAAATGATTTGGCTCTCACAACACATAAGGAAAATGCATTATGCAATCAAGTTTGTAGGTATAAGGTATATTGATCCTGGCCAAAGTTTACATTAATTTAAAATAAATTAGGCTTTGTTTCCCATTCCTCCCTACAATGTCATCCTTTATAAAAAGAAAGAGGGAAGGGGAGAGCTGATTTCCATCCAGCAGTCACTGCCCTGTCTTGTGCAGCTGATGTTTTTTGGAGACATCTCTCTGGCTGTCTGTAGCAGCTGGAGTGATGGAATGCCTGGTTGTGCTATCTCAGGGATAGCAAGTGGCCCCAGAACAGGCAGGTCATCGTTACAGCCACAGCCCAGACCCCCCTGTCAGACAGGGCTGCTGAGGAGCACCAGCCCCACAGGCAGGGCTGGCAGTGCTGCCCACTGAGGGCGGGTCTGCAGGTGTGCACCTCCCTGTCACCCTTATCACCCCCTGCCATGCTGGGGTTTCTTGTGGTGTCCAGGGTGGATCTGTGTGAAAGGGAGGGGAGCTGGGATCCCCGTGGGGTGCGGCAGGAAGGGCTGGCCTGGTGGTGGTGTGTGTGGTCAATGCCTCGTGGGCGAGTGCTCCCTTCTCACTGCACACCTGGCCCTGCACATCTGGCCCTGCACACCTGCACACCTGGCTTGGGACACCTGGCCCTGCACACCTGGCCCTGCACACCTGCCGCACCTGGCCCTGCACACCTGGCCCTGCACACCTGGCACACCCAGGGGCTGCCTGCTGGCCTGGCCCACAGGCTGGTGCTGCAAGCACATGAGTTGAAGCTGTGCTGGAAGGCTGCTGCCTGCCTGCTGGAGCCGAGGGCTGCAGCCTGGCGCTCAGGCAGTGCCCACCTTGAGCCAGCTGTGAGATGGTCAGCCAGTCCTCTGGCTGAGGGCATGTGTGCCATTGCCCTGGAGTGATGGTGGGCTATGCTGGAGGGCAGGGGTCAGCCTCTCCTGCAGCACAAGTGATACAAAGTTCTGAAAAATACTCTCCTTAGAAATGGGCCTTTTAAGTAGACCTGGTTTGTTTAGCTCCAGAACAATTTCTGCTGAGAAGAAAGCAGTTCTCCATAGAGGGCAGAGAAATTCAGCCTTTCTACTGGCTGCCTTTGGTGCCTTGGAAAATATTTTTGAATACTTCTGTTAAAAATCAAATGAGAAGTATGTCATGCCCACAGGCAGTGGTCTCCTGTTTTAAAATGTGTTCATAACAAACATTCCTCTGCTCCAGAGACTCTCATGTGGATTGTGTTTTAAACAGCAAACTGATAGCCAAATTCAAATATATTTTCACACCATCTTTTTTTTTTGGTTAAAAATAGCTTTGGAAAGCACAGGCAAACACAGACTGATGTTTGCTTTTTCTTATTTTATCTGTGCTGTTCACCATCATCTGCATCAAGGGCTAAAAATACATTGTTCTTCCCAAAACGTGTCCTGATTTTGAAGGCAGATAACTTCCAGATGATCCGTGTGGCAGATAACACCTGCTGGCTGAGGACATGGGTTTGGTGCACTGCAGGAGAATACACACGGCTCTGCCTCACACACAGGGTGTCCAAGAGGACACAAAGGCTGCCTGGTTCTCCTGGCAGGAGGGAGAGGCTCAGGGTCTTCCCGGATTCAGGATCTCTCACTCAGGTGAGGTGGGAGCTGCTCCCTCTGCCTCATGCTGCACTGAGCCCCTCTGTGGAGAGGAAGCATCTTTTTTGTGTGGCAATGCGGTCCAGAAGATTAATGATAACATTTTATTAAAATTCACACAGACCGGGGATCTGCATTAGAAAAATAGAGATTTGAGTAAAAGGGGCAGAGCTGTGCTGGCTGTTCATGGTGCTGACTCGTGGGAGCTGCTGTGCCTGGCTGGGGGTGAATGGTGCTGGGGTGGGTGGCCACTGCTGCAGTCCTTGGTTGTTGGCCGAGCTCAGGGCTCCAGGGGCTGGAGGGGGCTGGCACTGTGTGCAGACAGTTGGTGGACAGTTTTGGAAGCAATATTGAAATTGGTGTTTGCTGGTTAACCTGTCTGGAGTGGTTGGGCACAGTGAGCTGACAGGAGCAGCATCTCCTGCCCTGCAGTAACATTCCCCCATTTCCTCCCTTTCCCTCAGGCACATCTCGCTGACGCTGCCAGCCAGCTTTCGAGGCAAGAGCCACAGCACCCGCCTGGACCTGGAGCACCAGCACTCCAACCTGTATGCCATCTCAGGTGAGCTGCCACACACGTCTGCTCTGGGCTTCCCTCACTGCTGCTGGCTCACAGCACACCCCACAACAACTGCTCTTGGGGCTTTTTGGTAGTACTGTTACACCTGAACAAATATTGTCATAGGCGTGGTGGAATCGCACTTGGCACAAGTTTTGCTCTGTTGCATTGTTTTTGCAAGGGGAAAAAGATACTGAATTTAAACCTGGCTCTGTCAAAGCCTAGTGAAGGTCTAGTCCCTTCATCTGGCTGAAAGAGATTTTAGGACAGTTTGGAAATCCAGCAGTGGATTCGGTGGAGTGTGCAGTTGAAACTGCTTGTGCATAATCAGGGAAGAGAAGATGGCAAAAATATACCATTCACAGGTTCCTCCTATTAATAGTGAGTGACACTTGTAACATGGGAACATGGCATTAATTCATGTACCATAATCAAAGGGTTATTTAAAGGTAATCTCTGCCTGAAACTGCAGCTTCAGGTTCCTAAAGTTGTGTGTAACAATTGCGTAATCCTTGTCACTTCTCGTTTTTCTTGTTACTCTCCTGCCCTAATACGTTTGGAAATGTAAGGGAAGGTGTATTCCTGTGTTTGCATGAGACAATTCTGCGTGGGGATGGGGAGCTGTGCTTTCTCTTCTGGGAAAGCACCAAATGCACCAACTGCAGCAGCTCTGTGGGTGTTAGTGGGACTGCCCTTGCTACAGGATGTGCTGGCCTCTGCTCGTGGTGCAGCCTCAGGAGGTGCCTGCTTTACAAAGAGCCTGAACACTTTACCAGGTCCTTACAGGCAAAGCACAAAACGAGGCCCTGTGGAACTGGACAGGGCATTAGTTCTTCATATTTGCTTGAGCACATTTTCAAGTATATAACTCCTTATTTTTCCTCCAGTTGCACATTCTCCTCCAGAAGCACTGTTATGAGTTGTGCATGTGTTGTAATGGCTATTACAGCTGTGAGCTCTTTCCAAAGAAAGGATCTTGTCATATGACACATCCTGTGCACTGACAGGATTTTTGTGCACAGCTCCTGAGGGCGGCTGCCTTGTCAGCAGCTGCAGCGAGGTGCCGAGACAGTTCCCGTTGTGTGCTCAGACCTTGGGAGGTGGATTAGCCCCCAGACACGCTCTGGAAGCCATTCCCAAGTTTCCTGTTCCATCGGTGTCGTGTGCAGGCAGTCTGGGCTCTCTGCAGTGCTGCTGCAGTGCCATGGCAACAGGAGATTTAGGAGTAGGCTGCCGGTGCCTGGGCTGCTGCCAGGGCTCCTGTGCCGAGCTCTGGGTGCCTGGAGGAGCTGTGCTGCCTGAGGGGAGCTGGCCTCCAGCACACACAGGGTCTCCCTGCCTGTGGGCAGGCCTGGGGGTCCCTCTCTTGGCTCCCAGGTCAGAAGAGGGATTCCTGAGGGAAACAAAAGCCGTTATGAGCTGTCTCTTCTGGGTTTGGTATGGCCTCAGTCTGCCCTGGGCACAGGAGGAGCTGCTTGGGAAGGCAGGGCTGTAATGGGGGTAGAGTGAAGAGCTGCACTGTGGTCTCTCTTTACTCTCTGTAGACACCCAAGATTTTCTCAGTATTTGATGGAAACAACACTTCCAGCATGTCTGTGTAAGAAGAAATTCATTTTGGCTGTTGATCCTAGTTTGTATTGCAAATATATTTTGGCAGAATGACTGTATCCTCACTGGAACTGCCCATTACCCCTTGGGCTGTGTAATGCAGTTATTGTTTGCACAAAACTGGAGTCAAGGAAAAAAATGGTCCTGAAAGCAGCAATTGCAATTTTTAACCAGTATTTTGTCATTGCCGGTCTTGGCCATGACACACTGGGTGACCATAAAGTTAAGGAGACTTCTCTTGGCACATACTAACAAGTGAGTCACTGGCAGGGTGCAGATAGGGCAGCACTGCCCAGAACCTGTCATGAGCCGTGGCAGCACAGCACTGGCACTGCTGGCATCACCCTCGTGCCCTGCAGCCTCCCTCATCCCACCCCATGCCAGGCACCCAGACCAAAAGCCAAAATTCGTTCTAAGCTGATGTGCAGAATGTCTGTGGGTGCTGCTGGGAGCAGGATGCTGAGGAGCTGACAGGTTTAATGTGCATGCTGGGGCAGGCAGCTGCTGGAAGAAGAATGCCTCGCTCCAGACAGACCTGTTGACAGACATAGCTCAGTATTTCACAGCTCAGTCTTTCCTCATGGCCTTCAGTTTAATTAAGATGTTGTTGTGACTACATACTGCCTTCATTTCAGACTTGAGCATCTTCTGCCAGCATATTGCTTTGGCTTATCAGAGGCACAAGCACAGTGAGGGAGAGGCAGCCCTCGCAGGCAGGCACAGATAATAACACACAGGGAAAATTCCTCAATGAAGTGAAAAATTATTTATAATAATGGTACTCAAATAGAAGGGAAATAAGTCACTCTAAGGGTATATAAATTTTTATGATAGTGTATAAACAGCCATAGCCTG
Organism: Illadopsis cleaveri; assembly: GCA_013399915.1. Taxonomy (NCBI): domain Eukaryota; kingdom Metazoa; phylum Chordata; class Aves; order Passeriformes; family Timaliidae; genus Illadopsis; species Illadopsis cleaveri. The sequence continues at coordinate 64,379 of VXBB01003028.1, read as the reverse complement.
CCTTGTCTCCCATCTATTCCTGCAGAGAATGAGGGCAACATCTAGCATAAAGAAAAATACAATAAGAAAATGAAGAAATGAATGGGAAGAGCTGGAGGATTGATCACCCAGTGTATTTGTATATCCTGATGTAAAAGGTGCTGCTGACAGGTGGCCAGGTTTCTTCTGTATAAAACCATGTGTGTGCTGTCAGGGCAGTGTGAGCAGCCTTGTTTCGATTGATGAATTGCCTGCTTTCTTGATTAAACCTTCCGTCACTTACAAAACAAAAAGCCTGTGTTTCAATGGCAGAGTGGGACATGTCAAAAAAATCTGTCTGCTTTACCTTTGTGCAGATGTTGGGCACAGACTGTAACATGTATTATTAAAATGAATGTGGCATTTACTGTGCATTATTTCTTTCCTGGGAGAAGGGACCTGTAAATTATATGCTAATAATAAGCTTTAACCCTTTCAGGAACCAAGAGATGTAGTAGTGCAAGTATTCTGCAGGCCTCACTTAATTGGATGGGCTCTAACACCCCTGCAGCACTGTGAAGTTACTAAGCAGTGGGTTCCAGCCTTTGCTGATGATGATCTGTGCATTCTGCCGAACAGGGTTGTCTTTTTTTTCCCCCTGAAATTTCCTTGTAGCCGTCTTCCGTGTTATATTACAGATAGGTGTGTTTTGGGGCGGCCGCAGACAAGTTTGTGTAGTTTGACTCCAGGACAATCTCATCCCCTCTCTTGGCCTGTTCTCAGATTAAGAAATTGTGTTGAATGGAGACTGTCAGTCTGTACAACACCATCAGAATGTGTGTATAAAGCAATTAAAGCCTCTTTACACCAGTTTTGTGCAGGACACAATTGCATGAACTTCCAGATCCTGCTGCAGCTGGCAGTGTGAAGCCAGAAACCCAACTTCAGTCATATGAACATTTCCAAGGATATTTATTCTAGCAGAAATTTGGAGATAACAAGATGGTCAGTTACCCTTGGGTAAGGCTGAGATTCATCTTTTGAGCACTTAAATATGGAAACTGTGCTGGGAAAGCAGTACAACAAGAGCAGAACATACTTCGATATATGTTTGTTGGTAGTATTTTCAAATAACACTTGCCAGCTGTCAGCCCCAAACAGTCAAAACATTTGTGCCAGTACCTTAAGAAGTGATGTTAGCTGGACATACTAACATGTCATCCATAAGTTTGGGCATCCATCCTCAAGTCATGTTAATCCATAGAAATAAAACAGGATCCAGAAGCACAGCACCTCTCACCACTTGGAGCATTCTCAGTTCAGTTCAAGACCTTGGTGAGCTGCAGGGTTAGGCTTTCATATAGGGTTTCAGAAGGTTTTCATTCTCTTTAAGAAGAGAAAAGCCATGTCCTCTGGGTTGGACCTTAGATGTCAGATCCAAAAAACATAACACACTTTATCTTCCTATAAAGCAACATCCATGCTGTGACCGAGACTGCAGCACTTGCTGTTTGTTTTGCTGAGGAGCAGTGGCTTTTCCAGCAGTCATTTGATGCTGAAATGCCTTTGAATGAATGTATTTCTTACCTTAAAGGTACCGTTTTGTGGTCTTTAAACACTTTAATTGACACATGTCAGGTTACTTGTGTGAAGTATTTTTCTGTGAGAATCTGGGCTGGGCGTTGGGGAGGGAAGCGCGGCCGGCTGCCAGCAGTGTTGGCTGCAGTGTGTGTGCCAGTGTGCCATCAAGGAGAGGTTTCCCTGTGCAACTCTTACAGGTGTCAGTTTCTCCACAGCTCTGCCTTGTTTATTTTGGAGTCATGCACCAATATTTATTACCTTAGGGAGGTAAATATTTACTTAAATGGGTATTTATTATATTTATATATAAAGAGGTTTTTATGATGTTTAAATATTTATTGCCCTCTTTAAGACACTTTCTGTGAAAGTGAAAGTCTGAGTGTTAGGAGAGGGAAACGTTTGTGAGCAGAGGCTTCAGTCCAAATTCCACCTGCTGGGTCTCACAGGTGAGGGTTCCCAGCAGGAGGCCCAGGGCAGAGCCCGTAGGGGAGGGGGCAGAGGGTTCCAGACTGGTGCAGCCCAGCCGGGACCAGGTGAGCCAGGGCCAGGTGAGCCACGAGGTGGAGCTGAGCTGGGTTTGTCCGCAGGAGGGTGAGCTGTTCCTGCAGGCACCGCAGCGACATTTGGCGTTCGCTCCACGCAGGTTTCTGATCCAGCTCTCTGGGGGCAGCAGAGAGACTGGAAACCGACGTTAATGATCTGGAAAAGCATCAAAGCCGGTGGATTCCTGAAAAGGAAACCGAGTTGCTTTTCCCCACTGCAAGCTGCAGTCCTTGGCGGGGGGCAGGTGTCGTCTGTCTGGGCAGTGGCGTGGGGAGCATTTGCTTCACACTCTGCTCCTGAGACAGCAGTTTGCTTCCTGATTCCTGATTCCAGGAGGAATCAGGAAATGCCTTGGGGTGTCTACGCCTCACCTCCCGTCCTTTTTTTTTTCCTTTGGTAGTGAGAAAAGAAGTCTCTTTCAGAGGTCGTTCTAGATTTAGATTTTGTTATATTTCAGTGCCCTCATATCAACTTCCTTCTTGTTGCAAAATGCCAGGTTATCTGGCCACATGTGCCACTTCCTTAGTTGTCTGTTTCCTTTTAAAAGACACAGTAGCTCTCTTCTGTATATAGGACAGGTGTTTTAATCAGAGGTTAATAATTTATTTTTACAAACTACTGTTTTGCTTCATTATTTTTGTAGATAATTAAATTATGCACTTATCACAATGTGTTTACTAAAACAGGTAATTTTGAAAAAAAAAGAGATTCTGTTTTTTGGATCAGTGCACAAGGATTGCTTTTATCTTCATCTTCCAGCACAGTTCCTGGTGGTTCTGCAATTGCCTCTATTGTTGGAGGGTTTTGAGACCCCCAGTCTCAGAAGGGGAGGTCCTGTGCTGTTGGTCCTATTGGTCCCCATCCCTTCACTTGCGCTCTTGGTGCTTCTTAAGAGTAGAAGCGGAACTAAATATATATTTTGTGACACTGAATTTTAATCAGGATGGTCCAAAATCCAGACAAGTTGTGACACAAGCTTTATTCTGCATTGAAACCTCTTTCCTGAAGCTGAGATTAAAGTCAGCCTATTCTTTACGCTATTGCAATTTCCAGTCTTTGGACTAAGAGACCTGGATAATCTTCCAGCTATGAAAGGCTCTATTAATATCCAGCAGTTCAGGGAGGCAGGAGTCTCATTTAAAATGCTGCAGCTGCATATTTCAGAAAAAGAAGTGTGTTACTTAATACTATACTTCATGAGATTCAAAAAGTATGTTTCTTATTAAATTACCCCATCCGTGGTGTAAAGACCTTTGGTGTGCTGTGTCAGTGTGCCCCACGTGTTACCCAGCAACCCCAAATGGGCATGATGGAGCCATGAGTTCTCTCACAGGTGACATTTTTAAGACAGACAATTTTTTGATGAACCTGCTGTAGCCCAAAGTGCCGTTTGTGTTTTCCTCTCCTCCTGTCATGTGCTGGTAGGGGAGGTGGAGGCCCCGGCTGGGCACTGCCCTGCCCTCGGTGGGCGTGTGGGCTTCACCCACCTTCACCTGAGCTCACACCAGCTCAGTCACCTTCCAAGGAGGCTGCTCAGTCTCTGCTGAGAGGATTATCCGGCTCTAACCCTGGACCATGAATTATGTATGAGCAGGTGTATGGGCACAGCCTGGGGGCACATCAACAGCCTGCAGTGGGGTGATGGAGGGAAAGGTGATCTCTTTGAGCTGACCTGGATCCTGAGACAGAGGTGCCCTCTCCCCACATGCCCCACAGCAGCAGTGGGTGAAGGCCAGTGGCTGATGGAGGGAAGGATCCCTTTGAGCTGACCTGGATCCCAGGACAGGGCTGCCCTCAGCCTGCAGCAGAGTAGTTGAAGGCCAGGTGATGAAGGAGGATGAGCTTGCAGGACTGGTGCTGTTCCCATGGAGCACAACCTTGGGGTGGCCTGCAGTGTGTTTGTTTTGCTTTGCTGAGTGCCAGAGTTTAATTTTTTTAAAATAGGGAGCCGCTCAGAGGTTTGGATATTTAAACAGTTATTAACCGAATGACAATTAACAGATTGCAGAGACAGATTTTCTTTTCAAAACCTCCAAAATTGAGTACAGTTTGCAAAACTATCACAGCATAGTAATGACAATGAATTTTGATTTCCCGGAACTGATATTAGACTCCTTATTAAACTATGTGCATCTGCTTTTAATTTACTCCAAATAATTGGAAAATGCAATGAAGCTTTCCAATTAAAGCTTGGCTTTATGCTGTTTAATAATACCCCCCATAATATTATAGCTTATGAAGTGACAGGTGAGTTGGTGTATGAATAAAACATAAAGGCAGCAATAAGGGACAGAAAACCAGAGACAGTTGTTGGGGATTTTAAATGCTGGATGTAATTTGCATATATTAATCTCTTCTTTTCAGCCTTATCAGGCATTCTTCAGTATTTGAAGTTAAAATAGCATTGACAGGCGGGAGTACGCTTAGTTTTTTCAAGGATTTATTACTTGTATAATTTCTGATCTTTAATAAGCAGATATGACTGATCCTCATAGTTCTATAGAAATCAGTTAATTGTTCCAGATGGCGTGTACTGATTATGCAAAATTACTTTTCACACCATTTTTTTTTTTTTGATGGAGTTTGGAGTAAAATTAAATTTTTTATGGCCTTCTTATCATGCTGTTTTACAGTGGGTTTTGCACAGAAGTTGAATTTAATCTACTATATTACATTGACCGGCAGAGTTATTCTAATGTAGCATTCTGTGATTTGACAAAGAATAATAGAACACGGTGCTCATTGTGCATTTCTGTGCTGCTAATAAAAAGGAGTTGCAGTGCAGCAAACCAGGCTGTTATTTATGAAGAATGCTTAATTCGCACACTTAAAAATGCAAAATTGTTACAATGAGATGTTCGCTCTTTTGGATAGAAGGCTTGGGCAGAATAAATGTAAATAGTCTTGTTGCTAGAGATTCCATCAAATAAAGCAGGAGTTTGTTTGAGCCTGGTGTGGCTGGGTGGGATGGGACTGGGAGGAGCAGCCATCCAGGCAGCACGCTCCAGCTCCGAGCAGGAGATGTCACTGGTGTTTTCCCTGATTATCACCATCCAGATATCTCAGTGGCATCATTTCATAATTGAAAACATTTGTAAAGGTTGCTGGGCTTCATTTATCTAATGAAAAGCTGTTTATACAAAATAGCCCACACGTAAAACCCTCTTGCTAATAAGTTTATTGCAGTTTGTTTTGGCAGTGACTCAGTTGTTTGGGAGAGGTGTCCCATGGCCTGGCTGTCCTGGCTGTGCTGCAGCAGGGTGGATAAGTGGGGGCATCATAAATGAACTTATATGAAGAGTGCATATTTCTGACTCAGCCGTTAGAAAGCTCAGAATTTCTCCCATCTCCTCTTGAACTAGAAAATTGTTTTGTGTATACTTTTGTATGTACATATAGATACAAATACATAATATATATGGAGACAACTAATGGCATAAATCAGAAATTATTAGAAAATATTTGTTCTAATGAAGTAATAATTTGGTGGTAATGTATTTCATCAGTGTAGCTTAAGGCTAAATTAAGTGGACAGACTTTATATGGATTCTCTAATTTTAATCTTCAAAATGCTATCTAATGTCTCATTAAGACTTTCATATAATGTATCTTAAGTACAGTCATTAAATATAGTTTAGGGAGATGTATGTTCAGATATTGCTTAAAGATGTTTTAATAGGCCCATTTACTCTGATGATATTAATGAGCTCTTAACACATATTAAGCTTCTAAAACTAGTGGTGTCTCCTTGCAGTGGGCAAATCAACACAGGAGTTGTGAAGGAATTGGAGGCTCCAACAAAGCCAGTTTTCCAGGGACTCTCCAGGGCCTGGCTCCATCCCTTCAGCTGTGTCAGCATGGGCTGGTGTCCCTGCTCCTGGGCCAGTGTCCCCTCTCCTGGGTCGATGACCCCTCTCCTGGACTGGTGTCCCTGCTCCTGGGGCAGTGTCCCCACTCTTGGGCTGGTGTCCCCACTCCTGGCACGTGCCTCAGGCGCGCGGGCGCTTTGTGTGGGTGGCTTTGTGTGGGTGGCTTTGTGTGGGTGGCTGCTGCGTGTCACATCCACACTTCAGAGCTGTGTGTTGGGAACTGGCCTGGCCCGTCCCAGGGTCTGTGACATGTTAAGCACATTTGACTGCATATCTGTTAAAATAAACAGGTCAGGTAGGTTAAGGGAAGAGCCAAATATGGGGCTGTGTTTAGATAAATTCTGCTTTTTGATCGTCTAAAGTGAAGATGCAAGAGTTGTAATTAAGATAATAAAAACTGCTCATTCTCTGTTGTCACTTCAATTCCAACTCAGAAAGTTATTGCAAAGAAAATTCTCCGGTTTCATCACTCAGCTCTTCTTAACAAATCCTTCTGAGTTCAGAGACTTTTATAATTACTAAATTGGTTTGTTAGAGGGAGATAATAGCAAATTTCTTCTTTTCATAATTGGACATTTCTTCCCTGTAGGCTAATGCAGGCGCAGCACTCACATACACAATGAGCTGTGATTTTGAAAAACCATAACTGGCTAATAAGTGCCGTGGTGTCATTGGAGAGTAATGGTGTGCTGATTAGCATAATTAATGACAAATGGTGGTGCAGAGTGGGTGGATAGGTTTAGCAGATGATGAATGCTCTGCGCCAAGGCCAGGCCCTGCCGCGGTGGCGTGGCAGGATGGCGGCGCTGCCACCCGCACCTGCCACCGCTGCCTGTCACCCTGGGGCTGGGTGGCACCAGCCACGTGCAGGGCTGGCTCTGGTGCTCCTCCACACCCTGCTGGGTGGCACAGAGTGTCCCTGAGCGGGGCTGTGGCCGGTCCCCACTGTGCTGGGGGAGCTCTGCAGCGCCAGCACCAGCGGAAAGGAGCCGGGGGCTTCTGTGGGCCACCAGCAGTCCTGGTCCTCCCAGGGCTGGAGGGCCACGCCAGGCACTGGCCGTGCTACAGGATGGGCACATTAATCTGTGGCTTGATTAATCAGGGCTAATTTACATTCACAAATGAGACTGATAAAAATGGAGTTACCTTTTCACCTTTAGGGAGGAGTAGGGATTATTTCTAGGTTGTCTCTTTTTTTAAGCGATAAGCAACTCTTTTACCAATAAGGATGAAAATACTTAATTTACATTAGCAAAAGAAGCTAATTATTATATAGTTAATTAGCATCTGGAAATGAGGATTATCTTAATTACTAAGCACAGTTTCCTTAATAGCTACAAAACTGTAAGTTTGATGTGTGTGGAGATTGGTGACTATTATTATGTAATTACTGATCATATTAATGGTGCAGTGTATTTAGATATCATTTGCATATGCAAATGAAATTTACCTGATAGAAATGTGTGGCTCCCGTAATGCTTTTGAGCACTTAAAAATTAAATCCCATTAGAAGATCTGTGACCTGCGTGGCACAGTGGATCTCCTCCTGCAGAGGAGCTTTTGGCTGGGCAGGGCTGTGGTAGGAGGGGGGCACCTCCCCTGGATTTCAGCCCCCAGCCCACAGTGTCAGGGACCTTCCCCTGCAGCCCAGTAGTGCAGTGTGCCTGTGCCATCCTCTCCAGCACTGGAGGCCTTAGTTTTGGGTCTGTGCCGAGGCTCTTCTGGCTGGGTGAATGCTCCATGGGATGGTGGGAGAATGTTCTGTGCACCAGTGAGCTCCAGGGCAGAGGATGAGTATCCCCACATCCTTCCTAGCCATGCTCATTATGAGTTTTCTTCCACTAACATGCAGGCAAGCTTACAGAATGGAGAGTACAGTGTTGTCAGGGCAGCTGATCTAGCTTCTTTCTCCTGCTTTTATTGGAAACACAAAGCTGCTGTGTGTTAAAAATAACCCGAATGCCTCAAAGCAAAACCATGTAAAGAGAGGACCGTGCACCATAGTCTCCCCTGGGAGTCCTGTGGGGCAGATGTTGGTCACTCAGTGCACTGCTGGAAGGTGTGGGGTGCTGCTGGGCAGGATCACAGCATCCTTGCAAGTGTGAGCATCTGCCCCTGGCCAGTAACCTGGCTGCTGTCCAGAGAGTCTGGGGAGCTTAGGACTGTCATGGTGGCAGCAAATCCCACCTCACACCATAGGTGGCTCAGCTAAGGAAAAAGCTTCCGGGGCCAGACACTGTAACAATATGCAGCGTGTGGATTTAATACCCCCTGCTCTACCCTGAAGCCCTGGAAGCTGTGTGGATGTTTCTCTCATCAGGCAGCAGGAATTTACAGCTGCGGGCCAGGGAACACTGCGGCCATTGTGGAGCTGCCCGAGATGCTTTTTGCAACTGCTGCTGCAGCCTGCACTGCCCGTGGCAGACAGACATTACATGTTTAATGACTTCCAAGGAGTCTGTCATTACAGCCAGAGCTGAAGGGAATGGAAAAGTGTCTGGGTTTCTCTTCAGCACACAGCCGTGAGTGGATGCTGGAGGGGTGCCTGACTGTGCCTGTGCCTTTGCCTCCCCATCACTGCAGGCCCTGTCCCGGCTCTGCCCCAGCCCCACGCCAGTGCCCTGGTTTGTATCTGCTCTGCTCTAATTAATTAAGGCTTGTGGCTTGGAAACAGCACATGCTAAGGTGTGATCTTTGAAGTTTAGTGTGGTGCAGAGACTTCAAAGGAGACGTTTTATTAAAAAATAATAAAATCAAGAGCTCCTAAACACTTGCAATTTGAAGAGCTTGTTTGAAGTTTCTCCATATTCTCTGGTGCTGATGGAGTCACAGTGCTGAGGTGCTCCTTAGGCGTCACCATGCACTACTTAACCTTCACTTTATTTAAAAAAGAAAATAATCAAATCCAGGGGTATTTTTTCAAGTGTTTTTGTGGCTTGATCTTAGCAGTAAAGAACTAATTGTGCCATGTCATGAGCTATGCAGGAAACAGAGAAAATCAAGGCTGACAATCAAATTAGCAAAAATGAAAATTTAGTCCAGGTCTGTTTTTTTAATCAAAGTCATTTCAAGACGAACAGGAAAGCTGTAAACCTTTCCCAAGGCAGAGGTTCCTTCCCCAGCCCAGGAGGCCCCTGCTCTCCCACTCATTGCACCAGCATTGGGTGGTTTGGTGCTGCTGCCATGCTGCTGCCTGGGCAAAGGGCTGGGCATTCCCAGCTGGCTGTGCCCCTGCTGCCTCACAACATTCCTGGGGTGAGCTCCTGCTGCCCAGGAGCCACGGGACCTGCTGTGCAGCTGCCCCCAGAGCTGCATGAGGTGCTCTGGGCTCTCCTGAGCTTGGGCTCGTGCCTTGGGCAAGCAGAGCTGAGCCCTGCACCCCTGCCTGTGCCCCTGTTCTTCATTTTCAGTCATGCAGGAAAATGTTTTGCAAGGGATTTATTCATTTATTTATGTTTTTAAGTATTTTTAATGTCAGAAATTGAAAATTCAAGTGTAAAAGGCTATGCAAAAACAGCAATAAAGAAATCCAAAGCTGTAAAAGCTGATGGTGAGAATTTAATGCAGAAACAGCTGTTACTTCCTTGGGAGTGAAGGTGTGTAAACTCTTTGGTGGCTGTGTATCCCCACAATCGTGGTGTGAGGAATTAGCGCTCACTGCAGTGTGCAAACGGAGCCCGCCAGGCTCTGAGGCAGCGATTCATCTGTACCCAGGAGCTAAATATGACAATGTTAGCATTTTTCATTTCCCTGACGTTACCATTAATAAAGCAATGATCCAAAAGAAGCTTTGCTGAGTCTGTTCTTTATGCTTCCATCACTCACAACTAGATAATTTCACACAGGATCATTTTTAAATTAAATGACGATAAAAGCGCTCTGCTGTCCTGTGCTCACTAGTTCATAGAAGTCTATCAAGTCATTAATGTGTCATGACAAACTGTGAGCTGGATACAAGAGTAATTAATTATTTGCATAAATAACAGGTTGAACTTGGTGCTTTCAGCCACAATGACACATGTGTCACATGGTGGGCATCCTGGAACCTCTGGCAGAGGTCATGGGAGGGTGAAAGCTGAGCTGGCACATGGGTGATCCCACTCTCACATGCTTCTAGGGGACAGCAGCTTGGAAGCTTTTGTGTTTCCAAGTTCTTCACTGATGGTTGCTTCAAGAGAGCATCTCATCTTCGGAGCTTTAGTGAACAATTATACAGATTTTCATAATCACCATTAATCACCACATATTTTTCAAGATAATTACAGCAACTATTATTTAGATTTCTCTTTTATGTGCACATTGTAGAAAAGAACAAGTGCTTATTACGCTGGGTAGTGTAGAGAACTACTGTCTGAAGTTCTTTGTCATCCAGAAACTCATTATGTTAGCTGATGCTTCCTGTGAAAGTTCGTCAGCATGTTTAAATTAGGGTAGCATTGGCAGGTCTGATTATTTAAATCTGGTAGCTTGGCTAAAAATATAGTTATTCAAGAAAGATGAATTACTAATTTGACAACTGAGATTTAGTTGGAGTCTGCAGCACAGAAGGCAGCATCTCTCGTGTGCTTAGAGAAGGGTGACAATACTTTTGCAGATTAAAGAAAGGATTTCTAAGCAAGCTAGTGAGTTGAATTATAGAGCATGCTTTGGTGTCATCCCCCCCAGAGCCTGAGAGCAAGTCTTGGTAAATTACAGTGAAGAAGTGCCACCAGGTAGAAGCTGGTTGTGTGTTCTGGTGGTCCTGCACCAAGGAAGGGACGTGTCTGCTACACCTCACCAGGCTGTCCATCCTCCATCCATCCATTCATTTTATTTTGTTCCATTTTGAGGGAGAAGAGCTGATGTTTATTTACAGAACATCAAAACAAGGGGCATGGAATTAAAATGCCCTCCTAGACTTCTGGTTTCATTTAATTTTATTGTTAAATGAGCTGCTACTGTGAACAGCAGTTGTGTGCTGCCTCACAGTGTGCAGTGGGAGCAATGGTCCCCATGCCCAGTCCCTTATGCTGGGCATCCCAGTGCTGGACAACTGGACAGGCTCCTGCATAGCCATGGCAGCTCTTCCCAGCTGTTGCTGGAGTTTCCTGGCCCTGGAGATCGTTGTGAGCCTCCATGAGCTTCTGTGGGAGTGGGGGGCCTCACCCTTGAAGTCCTGGTGAATGTGAGAAAGCCCATCTTGGGCAGCAGCAGCTGTGGGGTCTCACCCTGTGAGCAGGACACCCCACAGGTGAGGTGGGGGGCACAGAGGGGTCCTTCCCCCAGGGCAGCTGCTTTGTTCAGGGCATTTGCTCAGTCCGGGAGCAGATGCAAGGGGGGAGTGCTGCTCCCCATGCATCTTATCTTGGGAGTCCCCACTGCCTGCCTGCAGCCCCTTGGGTGGCCAAAGGGCTCCTGGAGCCCCTGAGCCACGGGGTGAAGGGGTGAGGGCTGCTGCCCTCCTGGAACTGGGGCAGGCAGTGGCAGGGGCCGCCCAGGGCTTCCTTCCTGTAAAGTTTCCAGAGTTGATGGTGTTTAAACCCTCGTGACACCGGTGCCTGGCTGTGAAAGGAGACGCTGAATGAGCACCTTGTTTTCTGCTTTCTGCCTTTAATGCATTTTAGCAGCAGGCTGGTGACGGGCCTGACGCGGCGGCGCCGCACACGCTCCCGCGCTCGGGGAGTGCAGCATTAATAACACACTTCCATGCATCATGCCACTTTTAAGCATGATCGTTATGATAAAGGGCATATACTTAATTACAGGCCTGCTTAATTACAGCTCTGTTGAAGCTCGTTTGTTTAGGAGAGTGCTAATTGCGCTGCGGAGCCTTTGGCTCGCCCTGCTTTTATCTGCTGCTTTGCTCTGCGGCTCTGGGCTCCGGGTGGGCTCTGGGCTGGGCACACACACACTCAGCCTAGCTCAGGCTTTGGATTACTTTACAAAAGCTGGCGTGGGGCTGATCAAAGAGGGTTTCTGTCGGATAACAAGTGCAGATGGTCTTTCAGGTTTAAAACTTCCTGGATTTGGTGATGCTGCTTTTCATCTGTTTCCTTTTGTTTCCCTCCGTGCTGTGGCTGCCACACAGCACCTTTGATAACAAAATTACTCCCATGGAGGCGGTTTTTAAATCTAAAATAGACAAAGCAAATGTAAAAGGCTGAGTATTCTTAAATGACCCATGATTAATCACTAACATGATAACTGGTGCTGTGCAAGTTAGAAACAGCAGCTGTGCCTTCACTGGGTTTGTGGATTCAGATGCTTTCTGAAAGAAAACCCTACTTGAGGATCACTGGAGGGCCTCTCAGGGCTTAAATTTGCTTTAATTTGAAGTTTTTATTTCTTTCAGAGTTGAAATTTAAAGACTTCAGATGTTAAAGGTGTAAGTGCAAAAAAGGGGATGTATCTGGGGTGTGTGCCTTAGAAACATGCCCTTTTCAGTCTTGTGTGCAAATTGCTGAGTTACATGTTTTAAAAATAAGTCTCTCCCTTGTACTACCACATCTTGTGGGAGGCTTCCTGTGACATGGTGATAGCAAAACACAAACACTGAACATCATTGCACTGGGATGAATATACAAGATGCTATAAAGGCAAACAGTGCTCTGAGTACCATTAAGGAAGGTTATGCTACAGAAAAAGCTGTGCTGTGTGGTGTCATGTCCTCATGTCTGTCTTCATATTCCACTGATTTACATCCTGGTTTACCTGTGGTTTGCAAGTGTTTGAGCTCCAGTGCTCACTGTTGAGTTTGCACTGGCAACAGCCAGGCCAGGGAGGGTGCCTGGCCCCAGTGTTCATCATCATCATCCTGCCCAGGGGGTGGCAACTCACTGCCTGGTACACAGGGGGTGGTGCTGACTGCTGTGGGGGCTACAAGTCCCCTGAACCAGCTGTTCCTTATTCTCTTACTCAGACACCACTGAGTGTGCTGGACTGGTTTGGTGAGGAGGTGGTAAATAAAAGTGTGTCCTCCCAGTTTCAAATACTGTCCTGCTTTGCCAGCTGCATGAAATTGAGGCCATGAAATTGTATATGGATAGAGCAAGGAAAATTTGTTGGATTCCTGGTTTGGTAGGGACTGACCCAGCTATGTCTTAAATGGAAAGAAACCACTGGCAGTTTAGAGGGAGGAAAAGGCTGGCAATAACGTTTGGCAGCAATCAGTCATGTGTCAGTGCTGTGAATACTTGATCTGTCACTGGGAATGTGTGAAGTTGCATGTCAGAAGCCAGCTGGAAATGCCACATGTGATGTCTTGTCCCTTTCAGCCATGGATGGAGTGCCTTTTATGATCTCGGAGAAGTTTGCCTGTGCTCCTGAAGGGGTGAGTTGCCTTTGTTGTTCTCCGAGTGTATGAAATTCATCGTTTCATGGAAACTGATCACAAAACATCAAGACAAATTACCTGCTTCTGGGAGCTATTCTGTTGTGGGGCCAAATACATACACAGTGCTTGAGATGGGCAGAGGTTGCATGTTACAATAGCTGCCCATTAGGTGGGAAAGGCTTTTGCCAGATTGCCTCTAAAACTGAATTGTCCTGGGATCTCAAAGTTTATTACTGTCAAAAATAGGAATAGCAATGGGACTCCCTGGCTTTCAAAGGATTTCTAATTTCTAATTTCTTAGCATAGATTGTAAAGAAAGCTGCAGATGTGGAGTTCTCCTGGATTTACCTGCTGTGAGGATGGCACAGTGCCAATGGCTTTACTGCTTCCTGTTGTCACTCCAGAAGTTCAGGGCAGTGGTAATGGCACAGTGCACTCCAGTACCATCAGGTGCCACCAGAGCCCTGCCTGGCCGCAGGCGAGCTGGAGAGGGCTCTGGTGGTGCCTGCTCCACACCAGGCACTGCAGGGTCACGCCAGCAGAGTGTGCTGCCAGCAGCACGGGCAGGGCAGGACTTCACACAAGCAAACACTGCCCCTGGCTCAGAATGACCTCTGGGTGTCACTGGGCCAGTGCTTGTTAAAGTTGATGATCCAGAGCTCAAAGATTCAGCATCCCACTCTCAGTTCCCGAATCCATCTGATCCTAAAGCAGCATCTTTTTAAAAATCAATTTACAGGAAGCCGTTAAGGCAAACACTGGGCCATCAGCTGTGTCTGATTTTTCAGTAGTGCTCCAGCTTTGTGCTTTCTTCTTCCTGCTGACAGGGATTTTTCACATCCCTTGCTTTCTGAGAGGGTTGTTTATGGGCCGTTATTCCCAGAAAGCTGAAGTCCCTGCTGTGAGGACAAATGCAGAGAGATTAGGTCGTGCTAATCCTCCCCGCGGATCCTTTAGACACCATTGCCACCATATGGTCAGTTTGGTCAGGGCTCCCCGCAGCTGGTGCTGCTCACACCTCGTGCTGCAGCCACAGAGCTCCATCGGGTGCTGCTGACCCGCCCTGCAGCGGAGGGGTGGCGGCTGTCCCCGGGCAGAGCAGGGCCGAGGTGAGTGTCAGCTGTCCCCAGGCAGAGCAGGGCCGAGGTGAGTGTCAGCTGTCCCCAGGCAGAGCAGGGCCGAGGTGAGTGTCAGCTGTCCCCGGGCAGAGCAGCACCGAGGTGAGTCTCAGCTGTTGTGCTGAGGGACAACAGTGCTGAGGCTGGTAGCCCCAGCCCACCGTCTGCTGTTTGACTCTCCTACTGAAATCAGGAGCAGGATCATGCCTGTGTTTACAGATGGTGCCTCTAAATCTCTGGTGATGGAGTGTTTGCTGACTTCAAACAGAGCAAAACAATGAACAAACAAACACACGCCCCCTCCCTGACCCTGAATTTGACATTTTTGTTTCTTTCTTGCCAGATGCAGCCAGTTGATCTCTTGGGTATCACAATCAAAACCCTTGCAGAAATCGAAAAGGAGGTAAGTAGCCAGTTAGGCACTGAGCAAGTCACAAGGGCTGTGTTCAGTTCTTTATAAGAGCCCTTCCCTTGTGGAAAATACTTTTCTTGTCTCTCCCAAGTCACAGAGCATGGATAAAGTCAAGCAGTAAGCCCGGGGTCAGGGATGTCCTCTGTGATCTGTGATGAGTGAAGACACTTCAGGTGGTGAATTTCATGGCAAAGTGTGGGGCCTTCTGTTTTTTTTCCAGATGTCTGTCTTGGTTAGCCTTTCTTTCTCATGTATTAACAATACATGTCCAGGCAGGACACTCTTAGGTGCCTCTTGCATGTCAGGGAGGCAAATGGACTTAACTCAGCAATGTCAGGTAAACACCTTAATCAGTTTTTAATTTGCTGATGCTGGGAAGTTGTTGCTGGGAGAACTGGGCTGCATTTCAGTGGGAGTGAATGTTTGAGGAGCGCAGGGACGAGGCAGCCACCAAACCCTGGGTGGTTCTGAGGGAGTGTTCTGGCATATGGGTGATGTACGTGGCACGGTGCCAAGGGGCTGTCTGCTCTGCAAAGGTCGCTTCACGTCTAAACCCTCAGACTAGGAAGAAACTTGTCCCAGCAGCACATGCTGCTTCAGGCACCACTGGTCACTAAAGGCCTCCTCCCATGCCATCTGACTGGGTTCAACGGAGAGAGCAAGAAGATGACATAACAAAGCTGCCAGATTGCTCAAGGCTTCTCCACTTTTTAATTCCAGTTGAGTCCAGTTGCCTAAATCCATCCTCTTCTGCCTGAAAGTTTTGTCTGAGTACAAGAAGATGGTCAGGCCCAGTTGCCAGGGCTTTTGCAGGCCCCCCATGGGACTGCAGTGGCCACAGTAGTGAAGATGCTGCCTGACAGGGGCAATGGCTGGCAGATGCACCCACTGCCTCAGGCACTGCAGTCTGCCACGTGGCACACATCCCACGTCTCTGTTTGGGACTGCCTGTGTCTGTCAGGAGGGACCCTGCGAGCAGGGGTGCTTAGGGCTGGTGGCCCTTCCACGTGCCTGTCTGCTTTCCCACTCTTGCCCTGAGCTGGCCAGGGAGCAGATGGTCCCTTTGGCCAAGGGGGAATCCACGTGGTGCTGAATTTGCTTCTGCATCATCTGTGCATGTTGCCTGGTGTGGGAGAGGTCTGGCATCTCGGGGGCTGCCTGGAGCAGGATGGGCTGCACAGCCCTGCTTGTGCCCTCACAGGCCTGAGGAGTGTGGGGACACCAGCCCTGGGATCATTTGTGTGGGCCAGGGAGGAAAGGCCAATACCTGCCTGCTCTCCCACAGCTCCTGCTCTGGAGCAGGCTGTGTGCGTTCCAGCGTAATGAAAAGTATGATTATGCAGCCCATATTCCTTGATGAAGCATCTTGTCTGCACATAGAGAGCTACACATATAAATATTGTGAATTTCGGCATGGCTTTATTTCCCTTGCAAGCAATAGCACCATTACAGCAAATCTTCTGGATATCCAAAGCAGCCAGAACATTCTCCCTGGAGCAAGATGCCTTGCAAAAAATATTCCCAAAGAATTCCAAGAATTACTGTTCTCTGTCACCACATTTGCAGATGTATGCACCCATCCTCCAAGCTGCAGGCAGCTGAATGTCAGGACTCTACCCTGTCAGGAAAATGATGGATATAGGTGCAAATCCTGGACTGTACTTGAACTGCTCTGTTGGCCCAGGATGGCACAGCTTTGCCCAGGGGAGTGCACAGAGAGCTGGGCTGTGAAGAGGTGGTGAAGTGCAGGTGTGTAAGCTGCACCTGCCATCACTTCATGGCTAATTTGGTGGATGTAGGACAGAGAGGAGAGTGTAGGATGGACAGTGCTGCTGCCAGGACTCCCAGCAGGGCTCTGGGGGTTAGTCCTTGCTACCCCTGCCTGTCCTGGGTAGGGCAGAGTCACTGAGCGGGCACCTGGGCAGGTGCAGGTGACAGCAAAGGTGGTGGCACTGTCACTGCTCACAGCTCTGTGGCAGATGCTGTGGCAGCAAGGGCAGTGGTCTGGCCACTGCCAGGGTGCACCCTGTCTTCTTTTGTGCTTGGTGTGGTGTAAAAGGTCTAGAGAGAGTCTAATTAGTAGCATCCAATATTCATCATTCCTTTTAAACTGATAAGGAAGGCAGTTCATTTAACCACTGAATTGCTACAAGTTTTCATGGGCTACTCTTCGCAAATACATTTAATGAAGAAGTTGTAAATCTAGAAGAGCTTAAAATTTTAATTTTACACAGAAATATTTTTCCTTGTTTGCATGTTTGTAGTCAATTCTCCTGAGTGCAGTCACATGAAATGTTCTTTAAATGAACATATTTGCTAACTGGCATGATTTCAGATTTTAAAACATTGGTTTCAGCAATTAGGAGTTTCCTCAGTTCCCCAATGACTGGAGAGATTCGTCTTGATTATAATTGCTCTTAGCCACGCATATCTAATTTGTGTCTTTTTAAGTGTTAATTAGTAAACAGTTTGAGCTGACATCTTTATGCGTTTGGGTGTTGAAAAATGAGGCCTATTGCGTGCTGGCGGCTGCGGCATGGTGACAGGGAGGTGTGGCCGTGGGGAGTAAAGGCCCGGTACAGCCTCTGGTACAGCCTCTGGTACAGCCCAGGTACAGGCTGGTACTGCCATAGCCCCGGTACAGCCGCGGGTACTGGCTCTGGTATAGCCCCAGGTACATCCCCGGGTATATCCCCAGTACAGCCCCGGTACAACCCAGTACAGCCCCGTTACAGCCCGGGTATATCCCCGGGTACAGCCCCGTTACAGCCCCGGTATATCCCCGGTACATCCCCGCTACATTCCCGGGTACACCCCCGGTACAGTCCCGGTACGTTCCCGGTCCATGCCG
>VXBB01003028.1:25767-45262 GCA_013399915.1 Illadopsis cleaveri | reverse complement strand
GCGCCGGAGCGTGTGTGCGAGCATACTACTGAGCGGGACACGGGACACGGGACACGGCCACGGAACCACCCCGGCAGCTCCCCGTGCCCGGCCAGCGCCACCACCCTGCGCTGCACCACCCCCTGCACACACCGCTCCGCTGCGGGACCGCGACCCTTCGGCAGCTGCCCCCTACCCCGCCCCCGCTGCTGCAGACCCCTCTCCACGTGAGTACAGGACCGGGAGCCTGACGCAGCCCCTTGCTCATCCCCACTGGGTGACCCTGCTGCAGGACAGTCTCAGAATCCAGAGCTGTGGCAAACCTCTGCGGACACAGCCGGGAGCTTGCGGAGCATCGACAAATCTTAGCCCTAAAAGGAACAGTAAAAGGCACAGCTGGGTTCTGCCACACGAGCTGCCCTGGAGCTGCTTGGCCCTCGACACCTTGCAGCACTCAGTCCGGCACAGAACTCAGCTGCAGTGAATGCCAATCCCTCTGCCCAGGTCTGGGCACAGAAGTTCCACTGTGGCTGGGATCAGTCTCAGATCCACTGTGGTCACTGGATTTGGTGTGGGCTGGGGGTGCCAGGGCCCCTGGCTCTCCCTGGGCAGTGGCAGGGCAGGCCAGGCAGGATGCCCAAGGTGCACTGCAGCTCCTGAGGTGAAGCACCTTTGCCTTCCACAGGGTATCCATATGGATCTAGGGCAACGAGCATCCTCTGTTTCTTTCTGGATGGATGCTGGCAGCGACACCCTGGCAGTGCCCCACTGACCCTGGCCAAGCTGCTTATGGACCTGCTGACAACTGGGATGTCATCACCTGCCCATCACTGAGACAGTTCTCTAACATGTTCCCCGCTAGCTGCTAAAACAAGAGATGTGCCTGTTTCCTGGGCGTTCATGGGGAAGCACTGAATACTGACATGGCACAGGATGAGTGGGATGCATTAAACCCTGACCTCTGCCTCCCTGTGATCGCTGACTGGGCTTGCTCCCAAGCCAAACGCATGTCTTGGAGAAGTCCGTTGCTGTAATAAGTTATTTACAAGTGCCCATCTGACTCTGTGCTGCTCTTTCAAGTCTCTGCTGTAGAACAAAGATACATCATGGCAGCAAAATAGCAATTTTGGAGTGAGAGTTAAAACGTACAGTTTTTTGTATTGTAAAATACTGATTTCCTGACCCCACTGAAATGCAATTGCCATGGTAACAGTAACAGCGTTGCTCTCAGCCTGGGTTGTACATGTGCCCCGACCCACTTTGCACTCCCTTGGATTGATCTGATTTGCCAGTTGAACAGAGTGATAACTAACAGCAGTTTTTGTACTGTTGGCTAATATTTTTTATTTGTACATAAGTAAAATGATTCTTGTCCAAAGATTCATTTCTGGTTTTAAGGCACCACACTGTACTGCTGGGATAAAGAGCACAAAATACCATGACATTTGGGACACACTGAGTTCACATCTTTGCTTCAGCTTCTTCCAGTCAGGTAAATAATTTTCTGGAGCTGCCTCTGTAGAGCGGACATGTGGTTGGAGAGCAGAGGCCAATTTTGTTGCATGTATGTTGTTTTTGGGCAAAAGAGTTAAAGCTGTTCACCAGATCTGGAGCCCTTGGGTGACCCCCTGGAAGTGCTCATTTACTTGGAGCTTGCACCACCATTTTTAGTTGTTATTTATCCTGCAGTAAAGAAAAGCCAGACCTCACTGCCAGGCTTCACAAAGGCCAGATTGATGATGCCGACATCGACAAATGAACATACCATGGCAGCTTGGTCATTCGGCTCAGGTTCACTTCAAGTTCAAATCCACTCTATGCTGTAGTGCTGTGCCCATCTCATCCATCTTTTGTCTTTCTATTTTTCTGCTTGTAATTTGTTCTGTAGTTTTCTGTGACATCCATTTATAGCTTCTCCTGTGGCTCAGTGGTCACGACAGGTAGGCAGGAGCCATCTGCAGCAGTGCATTCCTCATAACTTTAGGATGAGAGCTGACCTTCCCTGTTCATGGTGCAGGAATGAGGGCTGCGGACTAGCACAGGGCACAGCACAATCTGCAGAGCTCCAGGGGCTCTCCTGCCCCTGGGAGATTGAGAGACAGCTCCCAGAGGCCCCTCCTCGAGCCTCCTCTTCCCCTGAGGGCAGGGTTGCCTGTGCACCAGGCAGGGGCTCAGCAAGGAGCAGGTTCTGAGAGCCACTGAGCCCCATGCTCAGTGCCACACTCCCTGGGTATGTCTGGGTGCAGAGCTTTGAGTCCCTTATGTAAGAGAAAATCAGTGTTTTAATATTTATACCAACTGCTAGGTTTGCTCAGCCTTCTTGGAGATAACAAGCTCAGCTTGCTCTGCAGTGACCTACAGGAAACACTGGATACTTGAAACACTGGCAGGATACCCGGCTGGGACAGGCATCTACATCTTCAGGATATATTTGTATACTTACTTCTTCCTCTCTAACACTGGGCCAGCAAAGCTGCTTCAGGATTCACCTGCAAAGAACCTCGAGAGATGAGTTTGCTGTCCGTGGTGTGGTCCTGCACCACGGTACTGTGGGGACAGCCTGTTCAAATGCAGACAGGACAGATGCAGTTCCTGTGGGGCAACACGAGGTGTTTCAAACAAAAAGCTGCACCTGCTGAGAGCCAGCTGAGCTCTCAGCCCTGCTAACCACAGGCTGGAAAACTAGGCCATTCCAAAAGGGAGAGGGCTTGGAGCCAGAGCTTGGGAGCACAGCGAGACAGTGCAGGGTGGTTGCCTGTGTCAACTTCTCAGTCCACTGATCAGAGGAAGCTTTTTTTATTGCACTGCTGAATTCCCGAGACCAGAGGTGTCAGGTCAGCATTTCCACGGGAAGGTTTTATTGGCTGTTCCATAACTTTTGTACTCATGGCAGCTCATTGCAAGGCTGGTCCTTGCATCCTTACAGTGAGTCCTCCGTGCTGGCATGTGCCATGGCCAGTACCAGCATCTCTCTGCATCTTCCTCTCTCTCCAGGAGGTGACTGTGGAAGAATTTGCCCAGACAATAAATGTTCAGGGAGTCTGATGTGGATGTTGTCTGGCTGTGGAGAAGCCTTCTGAAGCATAAGGGGAGGGGAGGAGTCAGTGGAAAGCAACAGAAGTGAATTTGCAGAGCTTTACCAGATGTTCTTGGCTACCTTGCCTGAATCTGTAGAACAAAACTGGTCTCTAGGTAGTTTAATCTTGTGGCTGATGGAGAAGTTAGTTTGCCAAATTATTATACATCTGCAACAGAGACAGAAAAGCAGCAGTGAGGGGTTTGCTTACTGTAAAATACGCCTTCTGATGTGAATTCATAGTGACACGCTGCCTCCTGGATTCCTCACGGCAAGAAGCTGGTCGTGTGCTGAGGTGACTCGTGGCCACCCAGGCCAGGCTGTGCTGTCTGCTGTGTTGGTCGTGGAAAGGCAAGAAGTTAGTCCAGAAAGTGATGTAGAGTGTGAACTTCGTGATAAAATTCAAGTGTGAATAGTTGTAGCAGGTGTCTTCCCTTATGGGAGCACCTCGTATCTGTAGTTCCATAGGAGTAAACTGTGTCAGACTTTTCCTGTGACTGTCCCTGCGTGTCCCCATGGTGTTTGTTGGAGGTTTCCTGGGAGCCTCCTGTGCAGTGGCAGGTTGTTGGTAGTCTGTAGCATTGGGCTTGTTTGGTTTCACACCCACCACTGCCCCCTCAGTGTCCTGAGCTCTCCAGACTGAACCCACGTGCTGCTGAGCCTGGAGAATTCCCATCATGGGCACTGCACGTGCCAGGTAGGTGCTAGTGGCAAGGGCATGCCTTCATGGGCCTGGGCACCTCCTCTCCTGTGGGGCCCTGAAATCTCCTGGGAGGAGGGGAAATGGGGTAGAGCTGGCTGGTCCCATGTTGGCCCTCACCTCCCCGCTGCTCCCCAGGGGACGCTGGGTCTGTGTCCCCAGATGTGCCCATGGCCCTGTCCCACGGCAGCCCCAGAGCCTGGAGAACTGTTCCTGCTCCTCCCAAAGGGCAGGCACACCTTGCTACATCCAAATAATTACCTCAGCCTTGGAGCCTTGACCAACAGCCAGGAATCCCTCCCAGCAGCAGAAATCCCCCCAGCAGCGGGGCAGCCGAGCGTGCTGGTGTCAGTCACCCCAGCCTTGTCCTGGCTGTGGGACACACAGGGGGAGAGGCTGCTCCCCTGCTCACAAACAAGCTCAGTGAGGTGCTGCTCAGTTCATTCACCACAGGGAAACCAAACACTTTGGATATTCTGGTAGTTTGTTGTGAAATTGTTTCCTAAGAGCAAGAGATTTAAATGTCATCATAAAAATGGCAGAGAGAAACCTTTTATGCAGTTGCAAAGTGGTTTTCTAAAATGGTTGGGTTACTGAAAGTGATTTTACTGTGCATTAATCTTATGAATGTTACTATGTTTTATATTTATTTTAGATGACCCTCCTGTATTTTACAAAGGGAAGTTTCGTTGTGTGATAACTCAGTCTGTATTCTTAATATAATTTGTTAAATGAAACTTGTTTTAATCAGATAATTCTGTGTGCTTTTGTGTTTTAATTTTCTGACTGAAACAACTACCTGGATCAGAAGGGTGAACTACAGAGGTGGCAACACCATCCCCTATAGGGAGCATGCTCTTGTTTGTGGGCTTTTTTTCTTGGAAATTAGATACAAAAAGCCTTGGAAAATGTGTCCAAAAATGTCTTGCTCTACAGGTGGGCTGCAGAGTCAAAACAAACCCAAATGACGTGTTTTATGGGGCAGGATTGGGGGACGCCTGGCGGGGGCAATCCTCAGCACAGCGATGGTGAGGGCAGCACTCGCCACTCGGGCTCAGCAGTGGCCACGGGCTCAGCTGCAGTGGCCACCCTGGGGACAGGAACCTGCATGGCTGGAGCACCAAATCCTGGGAGAAATGGGCTGCTCAGCCAGGGGGAGGCTGATACTGCACTACACTGAAAATTGTTTTTCTTTGTGCTAAGTTATTATTCTTCTGAACTTGACCCAAGCTAGTGGTGCGCAGTCTGACCTCTGGCATCTTCTCACCCCAGACAGTATTTCTGTCTCGCTTATTTTGAGTGCTCTTTGAATTAAGGGAGATTAATACCCAAGTTCCCGACATTCTCTTCGGGCATATGTTTTTATAACCTTTTGAAAGCAGTACCACTTGTTCCACAAAAAGCTCAGAAGCAGCGTCCTGTGGCTGCCATGGGAGCTGTCACCAGCACCTGATTGAATGTCCTGGCTGGGGAGGAGGTGGTGTGGGGAGGACATAAACCAGAGTGGGCCCATCCCATGCCAGCCCGTGGCTTCCCAGGCAGGCTGGAGCTCTGCAGGGTCAGGGCTGTGCTGGTGGGGCCTGCCAGCATCTCTGTCACCTACTGCCCCTGGATGTGGGCTCTTTCCTGTGGCACAGCACAGCCAGTGCCTGGGAATGCAGCTGAGCTCTCAGGGCTGGCCAGGAGAACCCTCATCCCCCCAGCACTGGGCTGGGACTGGGGCTGGCTCACATCCATCATTCAGGGATTTTGGTTTCTAAGGAAAATTTCTGATTTCTTCTGCTCTGCTTAGTGCTTTGAGACGTGGGAGCAGCCTACTCTCTCTGGAGAGGTGTCCTGTGGCCTAAGGAAATCCTCCCAGTGCCTGAGGGGAGCAGCAGGAGCAGGGGCTGGAGGCGGCTGGCACCGTCCCTGTGTCATCAGAGGGTTCTTTTGGGCTTTGTGTGCCGGTGGCTTTGGTGGTGTTTTGTTTTCTTTTCTCCTCTGCCTCCTACAGCTTTAAAAATTAACTTGCCTGGGGAGTTTCTCAAAATCCTTTCCTTTCTCTGGAATGATGGATAAGCCATGTAACTGATTGTCATGGCCCTAGGGAGGATAAACATCTTTTGCAGTTTAAAATAAAACCTCCTCGCTCCTTGGTTAATAAGTGTTGAAAGAAGCACAAACAGAGCTAACACGGGATTTCCATGACTAACAAGATGACCACATCAGTGAATGTTGTTTGGGGTTAAAAATGACTCAGCTTTTGCTTCCCCTGGGTAAGATGTTTTATCCCAGCGCAGGAAAAGCTGCCAGCAGCACTTTGAAGCTCTGGCAAAGGCGATGGAGCCGGGATTGTGAACTGGGAAGTGTTTGAATGCCGGGTTAAAAAAACCCTCATAAACTCCACTCCATGTGTGCGGATTTCTGGAAGATAAAGGAGCCCACAGCTTCATCCAGCTTGTGCTGACTCTTTTCTTTTCAAAAGCCTTTTCAGATGTTTTCACTTTTCTGCTTGCTTTGTTGAAAGATGTAAAAATTTAAGACAACCACAAAGTAAACATTTCAAAACTTTCTATTCTGAAAATTAGTGACATTTTCAAAATCCCTCGAATTCCATTTCAGCACCATCAGAAATGAAGATGTTTTGGGTTTTTTTGATTGGCGAATTTTCCTGGCAGGTTTTTGTTTATTGATAACTTTTATTTTTCAAAGAAAATAGATTTATTATTCAGTAGAAACACTAGATAAGTAGATGTCTTGTCAAAATCAAGCAGGTTTTCTTTATTAGAGTGAAATAGTAATGAACTCATCTGCTTCCAATATTTATAAAGAGTAGGGAAGGCCATTAATTCTGCTGCTTGTGAATAAAACCATCTGTGATTTCTTTCCATTTGATGTGTTTTGGTTTTAATATACATTTTTCACAAATAAGCGTAGGGATTTTTTGTGAAAATGTCACATTCAGAATCTCATAAAGAAAGAACGCAAGGAGGGGGAAACTAAATGTTTTGTTAGCTCGGTAATTTCTCACCTTGCACAGAGAGTAAAATTCCTGCCAACTTTAACACATTAGGCGACAGAATTACATGTTCGGCTCTAATGCAATCCATGACATGGAACAAGGCAAACAGAGGATGTTTGGAAGTTTGTTTTCCTTTGGGAATCACACAGCACATTTAACTTAATCTGTCCTGACACTTGAATTATAACATGAGCTTCTTTAGGGAAGCAAAATGGTAGATGCCTCTTTTTAAAGCAAAGCAGAAGTTAATAAAATGGGCAACACGTCGAGGAGAAAAAGCCCGAATGAGCCATCATGTGATTATCACAGCAAATGGGCTCTAGGCTGGGGTTTTTCCACCAAAAATGCTGGAAATCTTGTGACATCCTTCCACTGAGGGTGAAATTTGACCTCTAGAATTTTAGCCGATTAAAGCAAAAGCTACAAGTGAGACACTTTGTAGTCGGACTTGTGAGTGTTCAATCTTAAATTAAAGTGGGTATTCATCCAGCTGCTCTGCCAGGGTTTATTTCACAACCTTCCCAGCAGCTCATGCGTTGGAGACTGTGCTGTGCCACAGCTTCCTGAGCTGTACCTGTAGGGGTGAAGGAGTTTTCTGCTCCCAGCCAGCACAGCCCAGGCACCCTGGGGTGTCTCTGAGGGCCTGTAACGGGAATGGGGCTGGAAATGTGACCTGCTCCACTGAGTGCTGCTTGAAAAGGTTGGCTCCAGTTACAGATTTTAAGGCCCAGATTTAATGTCCATTGTCCAACGGGATCAAAGCAGATCCTTGGAGGTTCCTCTGGGTGAAGAAACCTGAAATCAAATAGCAGCTGTCCTCACCTGAAGGTGCTGCAGAGCAGGGCTCTCCTGGGGAGGGAAAGGCAATGCCAGTTATCACTGGAAAAATGAGTAAACTGGTTGTTTCTCAACTACCTGTTGGCTAAGATAGGAGAGGGCTGTGCCCTTCTCTCAGGGGAGTTTTCACACTTAGGCCAAGCAAGTAAGTCTGCTCACTGGTTTGCTTATATTTTATCATTTTTATAATTTATAATTCATCATTTAATCTGGTGTGGAACAACAAAGATACTAATTTGTCCCAAACATTGAACAACACTGTCAACTGGACAAAGAAACAAAATCTGATTTTCAATTTTAAAAAGCTTGACCAAATAGTTTTCAAGCACAGGGCTTGGGCCAGTTTTGGGTGGGTTTGTACAGGTTCCACGTTGCTGGTCTAGGGGCTCTGGGCATGGGGGAGGGTCACTGTCCCCCAGCCATGGACCCACAGCCCTCTACAGGTCCCCCACTCAGACAGAGGCATCCAAATGGGGGTTTAAATGGTAATGAGGGAAATTCACACTGGATATTGAGAAAACTTCCTAAAGGGGAAGCAGGTGAGGCCTGGGAGGTTGGTGAGTCTCCGTCAGTCTCTGCCAAATGTGTTGAGAGGGGAGGTGAGGCTGAGCTCAGCAGTGTTGAAGAGTGGGTCCTTCCTCCCATGGCTCTGCCCTTCCTCAGGGAGCACACCAGGACTGTTCCCACAGCCATGGCCAGGGTGGGGATCTGGGTTGTTTGGGTTTGATGGGGGAGGGCGACCCCAAAGCTGCTGAAGTGTCAAGAAAACAGACCCCAGGAAGCCATCGAGCTGTAGGATCATTGCAGTTTAATTCCCTGGCAGGGGGATGCTCCCAGCAGGAGTGTTTGAGCACGAGCCTTATTCAAACACAAGGTGAGAAGCCCATGATGGTTATTCTCTATTGGGTGTCCCACAGGAGCATGACAGGGGTTGATTGGGATGAGATTGGGATGCATTGGGCCAAAAGCAGAGGGCATGGGGTGAGCAGAGTGAGGAGAGAGGGAGCAGGACATCCTTGTGCCAGAGATGGTGGTGACTATTCTGTAGTGACAAACGAGTTCCCCACTGGTCAGGGGACAGCTGTCATGTCCATGGGCTGGGCCAAGGGCTGGCAAAACCCAAGGAGTACAAACTTGAGCGTATGTGAGGATCAGTTTCCTGAGCTCTGGAGGCCACAGAGGTGGCTTCCTGTGACTGACTATTCTCTGAATCACACAAAGACTTTCTGCTTTTCCCACGAGCACATAACTCTGTTCCCACAGTCCCCAGCAATGACCTGTCATGGGTGGCAGAAGCCAGTCAATGGACTCAAAGCCCTTAATGCAAGCGTTTTCCCTGTTCTGACTCTAAATTCCTTTTTCTGTCCAAATTCCTACTCATATGAACCTTTTAGGAACTTAATTATCCTTGAGACTTCTACCTCTCTGTGAAATCTGGTTTAAATCAGTAGAGAAAAGAGTTCAAAGTTATTGGGCAGGACAGGCAGACAGACAAGCACACAGGGATCACAGGAACCTTGTTTTCATAGGAAACTAGATTAAAAAAATCCCACAGCAGTTACCAGCCCTTTTGGTGGCATGCCTGCCTGGGTCCCGTGCAGGGCAGTGCTGGGGGGTGCCGGGGCAGCTGGCTTTGTGCTCTTGGGGCGGGGTGGGGGGCTGGTAGCAGATCCTGCTCCTTCAGCCAGGGTTGGCTGGGCAGTGGTGCTGGCAGCAGCCATTCCACAGCCTGTCTGCTTCTCCCAGCTGGATGCAGATTCATGACATCCCTGCTCGCTTTGGCATGCAAACCTGTACCTAATTTCTTCTGAAACAGGCCCTGAGGAAGTCAGCAGATGTTATTATTAAAGCATTGAGCATCAGCAGCTCCCGAGATATTGTCAGTCTGTTAATGAGCTGATCAAACTGGGGAAGGCAAGGGCTTTCCCTACTTCTTAATAAGGAAAATAAGACCTCCAAGGTTAAAAGACTTCATTTAAACTGCACCAAGTTTATAGGTTGAAAATGTTCTTTAATCAGTTTATTCTTAGAAGGCCCTAACTGCCCGTGAACAGGAGTGGACATTATCTTAAATGATCCCACAAGAACACAGCAGCTCTGTCTTGGTGGGGTTTGCTGACATTTTGCTGCCTTAGTCTTCTTAACCAACCTTTTGTGTGCACCTTCTGCAATTCTTTTGTGAACATTCTGTGTATCATTACCCACAGCTCTG
Source organism: Illadopsis cleaveri (assembly GCA_013399915.1). NCBI lineage: Eukaryota > Metazoa > Chordata > Aves > Passeriformes > Timaliidae > Illadopsis > Illadopsis cleaveri. The sequence goes on along the minus strand of VXBB01003028.1, from coordinate 35,454 downwards.
CCCCAAGACTCCTGATGATTTGTGAGTTATTAGATTTTGCTGTTTGAAGGTTTAACTGATTTTCCTATCAATATATTTGTATTTGCAGTTTTGCAAATCCTAAATCCTAGCAGTTTCCCAAGGCCACAGGAGACAGAGTTGTACAAGTGATCCAGAAATATCCTGAATTCGACATGTCCCTGGACATCTCCATGTCCTCCCTCACCCTGAGCCTGTCCCTGTACCTGCAGACCCTCTAGGTACTGTTCTAGTGGCTAATGGGGAACCAACTTTGTTGGCTTTTCTCTTAATCCCATACTATCTGGAAGTCTTCTTGGGGTTTTCCACCTGCAGGGATGTTTAGAATTTGGACACCAGTGATATTGATATTAGAGTTAATTGGTAACAGCTATAAGTTTGAAAGAAAACATCTATTGTTTCTACAGGAGCAAAGGAGCATGACATGCCCTGATGGTGCCTTGCCACCACTAGCACTCACCCACCTGAGACAGGTGCAGGAACAAGCTGAAGAACCCTTGTCTTGGGGAACTTCATCGTATCTAAATTGCCAACAGGTGAACAGTGGCCAAGGAATGGTCAGAGAAGGAGAATACAGAGAAGGGCCCTTTAATTCTCTCCATCTGCCCCGTGGTGCAAGGGGGAAGGGGAACATGAAGGTGAGGCCCCATGTCCCATGTCCTGCAGTCTGACCTTGTATGACTGTGGGAAGCCTACCCCATGCCCAAGGGGGACTCCCAGGTGCTCAGCAACAAACACTTCCTTCTCACCATGGATCACTGAGCTCACACCCATGCCATGATTTATTCCAGCATGGACATATTTATACCATCTGATAAGCAGTGCCTGCCATAAATATGTCCATGCTCTCCCTTTTGCTATGCACCAGTGAGGAAGGGGCATGTTGTGATAAATTGACCCTGAAATATGGTGCATGTACACAGTTTTAAAGGCTGGAAGGATGGGGTCACTTTGGTGTCTCTCTGTTGTGGTTCAACTGGTTATTTTTAAAGGTGTCTGCTGAACTGTGGCTTCCAGGGAACATTTCCAACATTACTGATATTTTTAACCCTAATGTATGTCACTTGGCAAAACTTGGTGAACACTAGTAAACAAAAAGGCCCTGAACTACACCTCAGCATCAAAGCAGGACTGTTCTTCCCCTGCTGTGGCCAGTGAGGGCAGGGCTGTGCCCTGGAAGGGGAGACATTGGATCAGCATCCACTGCTGCCCTGGCATCAGTCATCCCAGGGGCAGCCAGGCCCGGGGTCCACCAGCACCTCTACACACCGTGCTCCAGGCTCTGACCAGGACCACTCTCAGGATTGTGGTCTGCAAGCACCCTGTCACAATCCTGGGTCATTTCTGCTGACTTCAAATGACAATGTGGAACAGAGAAATAATAAACCTGAAAGAAGTCCGTGGGAAACAACTCCCACTGGTTCAGACAACAGTCTAGAACTGTGTCTGCTGTGGAGGAGGATGAAGGGCACTGACACCCCACATGCCTGGGAGTCACACTAAAGTGTGTCCAGGCAAAGCCAATTATGTGCAAGGCTGCATGGTCAGGTCCCAGCTGATGGTAAAAGGAGGCACCTGTGCCCTGTGTCATTATTTCCCCCAAATCTGGGGTCCATCAGCAGGTCTGCCTTTGAGTTGCTGCTGTCTGCCTCTTCTCCCAAACTGTGAGTATCAGCTATATTTTTTCATCTTTTAGAGGAAGTTTATGATTAGTCTGGAATTCTTCAGGCAGAGGCAAAGGCTGTGCTGGGTTGGGTTAGATTGTTTGGTTAAATTTTGAGGAAAAACTGTTCTTCATTAAAGAATGTGTGCTGGTTTCCGGAGGAATGGCGGAGACCTTCCCCTCTGTAGTATTCAGAGTCTTGTGCACTTCTAAACTTGAGTTTCTTTTCTATTTAAATCTTGTCTTTGCTTTTGTTTTCACAAAGCTTGAACTGAGCTGGAGGGGTGGCACAGGCTGCGGAAGCAGAAGTTGGGTCAGCCCAGTTTGAACTGGCCGTGGTTGTACGGTCACTGACCACGTGTGCAGAGGGCCTGAGCAGCCAGGAGGGGTTGTCAAAAATGTTGGAGCAGGAAGTTCATTTTCTGAGGCGTTTTGAATGGTTGGCTGTCTCTGCACAGGGCAGAGCAGGAATCTCAGTGGGTGAATTGGGTGGGCTGAGCTCTGCTGCCTCGTGTGTGAGGAACTGGCTGCCCTTTCTCTGCTGTGCCTAGTTGTGTCTGAGCAGTGACACTCTGATGTCTGTGGCCAAACAGTTACCCCTTCAGATGTGTATTTTACTTTTATTTTGTAAAATGTCTCTCATCCTCAGCAGTGTGGCCCCAGTGTTTCAGCTGGGTGGCAGAGCTGCCCCTGGCTCTCAGTAGCAGGAGCTCAGTGTGTGAGGCTCTCTCAGTGTTTGGGGGTGAACCAAGGATGGTTTCTCACCAACCTGTCACCGTGACATGAGATGTGGTGCCATGGCTGCGATGAGAGCTGCAAGGGGAGAAGTTCAGAGTGGGTTTAGACACAGAAACCCTGAGTCCAGGGGGCTCCTGGGCCCTGGAGGGTGGGAGGCTTCTCCACAGGAGGTTTGGCTCTGCTCTGGGTGCTCGCCCCTGCCCTGTGGGAGGGCCTGGAAAAGCAATGAGACTTGGCTTTCACTTCTGGTGGTTCTTTCCGTGGTTTCTATTAGCAAGTCATAGATTTTAGGTGGAAAGCTTTCCTGCAAGCTCTGCAGCATTAGAGAGGCAAGAGCAGGAGAGAGGAGTAGGGATGTTGTTGCTGCAAGTAGAGAAATACCCTCCCCACACCTGGCTGGACAACAGCCCTGGGAGCGTGGTGGGGCTGTGCCTGTCCTCAGAGGTGTTCCTGTGCTGGGGCTGGGCCAGACCCCTCTGCTGGGAGCACCAGGGCAGGTGCTGCTGTTCCAGCCCTCTTTGTGTGCCCCCAAAACTGTGCAGTGGGGAAGGGCCCAGGCGTGGATTCATCGCAAGCGTTTTCACCAAGAACATCTGAAAGGGTTAAAGCAGCCATGGTGCATTCTCCTGGTAAAACCCAGCCCAACGTGGTGCTGGTGGGGTGCAGGTTTATTTGTTGAGTCACTGAAACTTTAGCAAACATGAAAGCACTTCATGTAACCAGAAAGAATACTAGATACAGGCTTATTTCTGTGTTTACAGAACTGTTTTGGAAGAAAAAATGCTATTATTTTTTTAAAAATCAAGATAGAGTATTTTTTCATAGCATAACACCAAAAGGAAAGTAGTGCAGCTTTGGACAAATTAGAAACAGGCTTGAGTATTAGACTTTACATGGATGGTACTTGGGTATTAATGCATTAAAGTAATCAAAAGAGCTTAAATAAGAATCTGAAGGCTGCAATATATATGTCAATGAACAAGCTGTAAAACTTCCTGAAAAGGTGATTTCAAAGCCATATTGTCCAAGCTTGGCAAATTGCATATTTAATTATTTTGTCAGTCCCTCTTTCTACTCTAATCTTTTGGTGAAATACCTTTAGACATATGAAATCAGTTAAGATAATTAGGGTATGATGGAATTAGGTGTTACTTGATTTTTAAGAAAGATACCATCCTCTGCCTTGGTATAAAATGTGTGCAGACCCCAAAAGCTGGACTGTATTGTAATGTTTTCTTTTCTATAAAGATCAAAGGTCTCCAGCCCCTTTCAAGATGTTTGCAGAATTTGTTTCCTAATTATCCCACATTTACTTATTTGTGTGCTGGGACATCAGAGTTAACTCCTTGATTGTAAAGATGAGATGGGACCTTCCTCCAGATGACTGCGGCCAGCAAAGCCTTGCATCTCAAAATTGTTTTTCAGATTACATGGCTGCTCCAGTCCTGAGGTTCTGGTGTGGTTTAGGATAGATGAGGTGTTGTGTTTGCTTGATTTTAATACCCCAGTCCTCCACAGCAAAGGTTTGGTTTTCCGCAGTAAGAGTTTACACCTTCATTAATATCCTTTACAAGTTTACAAACTCTTGGTAAGCAACAGCAAACTATTTAGGCTTTGATTTGTCTGGGAGTTGGAACTGTTTTCACCAAACCTTTATGGTCTTTCCATGATGTGGTGCCTGAGTTTCTTCAGCAGAATTTTCTATAAAAGTTTTGAAATTAGAATTTCTTGGCTCACTTCATTGACTTTATTTTTCCCCCATCTAGAGAGATATAAAAGACTGACAGGACACCCCAGAAATGTGAAAACAGGCTGTAAGTTTTGCAGTTTCAGTTGTGAAGTTACAAAAATAAAGTTGATTAGAATAGCATGAAATCCATGAAATAAAAAGTAAAATCTTTATAGGGGAAGTCTAATATGAAACATTTTTAAACATTGTGTTTTATTTACTTTTTATACATTTCATTTCTCATATTCTTTTGAACTTTTTTGAATCTTCTCATATGTTTCCTAATTACATTTGCCTCTCTGACTCCTGTCTGTATTTCCCTCAACACAGCGGGGCTGAGTGTTTGTCTTGGTTTGTGTTTGTTTCTTTCCTTTGAAAAATCAGCACACTGCATGAAGCTTTTGTGAGGGTGGATTGGAATGGCAGCGCCGGGGTTCAGCGCTCACGGGGAGGTGACGGGTGCTGTGATAACGAGTGAGGGATGTGCCTGGGACCCAGCAGCACCCATAAACACCCCGTGGCTGTTTTGGGGGAAAAGTTGCTCACATGCTGCCTGCTGACATGTAGGCGCTTTTTTCCTTTTATGAAACCCTGCTGCCTGTTTGTGGTGCAGCACAGAACACGGCTCGGGCTGAGCAGGGCCCCCTCAAAGCCCCTGAGGAAGAGGAGGGCAGCGAGCTCTGCTACTCACCACTTGTTTCCACTCCCTGCCCGAGCAGGACAGGGGTCCCTGTCCATGTCAGTGTCTCCTTGTGCCCGGAGTGAGCACCTGCTGATGGTGATCGCAGCCCTGGGAGCTTATCCCGGCTGTCCCCCGCACAGGCTGGGGCAGCGGGGTCCCCCCGCAGCGTCACACAGCCCCGGCACCGCTGCTGTCCCTGGGGATGGACACCCCGGCTGCCCTTCCCCAGCACTGCTGGGCTCCCCGGGCTAGCAAACAGCCCCCGGGGCTAACAAACATCCCCCGGTTAACAGCCCCGAGCTCGCTCACAGTCCCCCCGGCGAGCTGTCCCCCCTCGCCCCGGGGCTGCCCAGGGGACAGGGTCGGTGGGTGGGAGCCGTGCCCCGGCTCAGGGCGGGGGGGAACAGCCCCGGTGCCGCTTCCCGGGGCTCTGCACCCTCATCCCCTCCGGCAGGGACCCCACAGACCCCGGGCATGCCCCGAGCCGCCCCCCAGCCCCGTGAACCCCGCGGTGATCCCGGGATGCCGTGTGCCATCCATCAGCTCCCCGCGCTGTTCCGGCAGGGTCAGACCCGGCTGCGGCCGCGCTCGGAGCTAATGGGGCAGGCACGGGTGACTGATGTCCTTAAATGCTTTCCTGACTTTTGCGGGGCTAGTTATTTCTTTGCCATCTTAGCTCAGGTGTGAGGTTACTTATTGGGTTTTTTTTGGTTTTGGGGGTTTTTTGGGTTTTGGTTTGGTTTTTTGTTGTTGTTTTTGGGGGTTTTTTTGGTTTTTTTTTTTTTTTTTTTTTTTTTTTTTTTTTTTTGGTTTTTTTTTTTTTTTTATATTNAGGTTTTTTTTGGTTTTGATTTTTGGGGGTTTTTGTTTGCTTGTTTTTGGTTTTTTTCCTCTGCTTTTAAAATTCGGGGACATTTTCTTTAGAATTCACCATTCCAGTCTGCGCTCTTAAATTGGTGTTTTGTTCATTTTTTTCCCCCTGGTATTTATTATTTACCCACATAGGACTCTAAATTTCTCTCTTGCACACACTTTGATAGGAATAGTTTTCCTCCTCAGTAATGAGTATATTACTCACCTCCTTAGCACCCCACAAGAAGTCAGTATTAATTTCAGTATTTGGTTTGTTATAATTCTTGACTTCAATAACATCGCAGCTGAGTTTTTATGTTATGTACCCAGCTCAGAAAAGTGTTGGGGAAAAGGTGGAGTTTTTTAAACTAAACATGCACTTAAATACATCTCAGATTCCAACAGCCATTAATAAGTATTTCAGGTGATGCTCTGGATTGAGTGCATATCCTTCAGTCTGGGCTGGGCAAAGCATTTAAGTTCTTAGTTTTGCATAAAGTTACAATTTTTTTTTTTAATGCCCAAATTTGAAATGAAAAGCATCTTGGGTGTTTTAGTGATAGGCTTGTTAAAGATCAAGACATTTCCTATGCGCTTGGGTAAAAATTTTAACTAAATTTGAACTTCAAAGTGGCACAGGAGCTTTTGAAACAGTTCACCCAGTGTTTCAACCCAGGGCTCACTGGGGAGATGTGATGCTGCCCTTGGCAACTGCTCCTGGTGCCTGCAGAAGAGACACTGAGGGGTTTCAGACCAATTTGACCCAATCTCTTCTTGGAGATTTTTAATCTGAGCTGCTTGACATATCTAGAATGGTTTATTTGGCTTCTGGCTGCAGTTTTGCCCTGATACCCCTTTACTGGAAAACCACATTTAGAAAGGAAAAAAAAAAAAAAAAAAAAAGAGGATGTGAGAGAGGAAGGAAATACAAGGAGATTTTACTGAAGAACTTGTGTAAGTTCTGGATTTTGAAACTAAACTCAGAAATTCCACAAAGACACAAACTCTGTTGTATTGCCATGAATGGCCACAGAACATGAACCCCCAGCTCCTGAGTGAACACAGGGAACTGGCAAAAGCAACTGCTCCAACAACAAACAGCTGCAGCACACTCAATGCTGCTGCTGGATGTGGAGGTTTACTCGTGTTAATTACTGTGATGAGCAGAATAGTACTCTGCAATCAGCATCCTTGGGAAACCAGAGATACAGCTCTGTTCAGATGGCTTAAAAAAATAATTTTCAAAGCTATCCTTATTGAAAAATCTAAAGGTATGTTATTACCAGTAAGACTTAAGTTAAACTTTGTTTTTACTTAATTCTAAACAGATTAACAACATCTATTAATAACATATTAATTCCATGGAATATCTAGCCCAGATAACTCTCTGCTGAGGAAAAGGAGATGCCAGGCTCCATTCCCCGCCCTTTCACGAGCTTTTCATCCATTGCAATTTACGCTGCAGTTTTAGCCAAAGCAGCAATGAATCTGTTTGAACCTCTGTCTTAAATTCACCTGCCATTTTTGGGCTAAGCTGGTTAAACACAACTAGAAACACGAGCCTTTACCTTGCTGTGCTTCGAGGCAGCGGCGCCCGAGCTGGGAGCGGAGTCTGGGAGCCGTGGAAGGAGCCCGTGGAGGATTTGGGTGTGCTCAGCCTCTCCTCAGACAGGTGCACCAACACTTCCCCCTTTTAGGTGCTACCTGCTCTTTACTGGACGTTTATTACAAGTCGATGCAATTTCACAAAGCACCTGCATGCAATAAAACCCTGTTACATGTGTGAGGCCTTAAGGAAATTAACGGTTCCTCCCTAGGGATGCATATTTTGTTAAGATGTTTATTACAGATGAAGTGGTCCTGGGGTAAAACATTAACAAGTTGTAGAGTGATAAAAGGAATTTTATCATTTCTCAGTGACACAAATAGGAAGAAACCTTTAACTAAATCTATAAAATTCCTGTTTCCTAATGAATTTGCTTTAACTATTTATTAACTGGATGAACTTACACAGGCTGCAATTTGGATTTTTTCGTCCTCGTCCCCTCCCAGAACCCAAACAGAAGGCAAAAAAAGTGAATTGATGTCATCTCTGGTGCTCTAAAAGAAAAAACTTTAGATCAATAACATTTTTTTTAAAAATCAATTATTTTTCTCTGTGGGTTTAAGGCAGGGCCCTAAAACTCAGATCATTCTCATAATACTGATTTTAGAATTAAATGCAACATTAAAATTCTGTGTTATAATAATGCTAACTCACATTACTGAAATTACATGTTGTATTTTAGGGTTCAATCCCAGGAATTTATTTTTGGTTGCCATTCTTTTTTTTAGCACCATATTAATGAAGTTTGCTCTTTACCATTATTAGAGATGAAAGCAGGAGCACTGCTTTGGACTGAGAATGCTCCATCTAATTGAATTATATGAATGTAGTTAAATGTCTACTTCAGAAAGGCCATATTCACTTTCAAGATTAGTTACTCCAAGAGTTAATGGCCTATTTAAGCAACATAGTCCAAGAGCCAAACACAGGTGGGCTGTGTTAATAACTTTATTTAAACCGTTTTTTCCCCTTTTGAGAGGCACAAGCCATCCATTAATGCATTCATTAGAGTTTATGGCATAGTTCTGCTTTTCTCCTAATGACACTATCCAGACTCAAACTTGCTTGGCTAATTTAGCCCAGCTGCCCTTTGCCTCTCAGCAACAGGTCCCTTGTTCTCTGGTCCTGCAGGCTGAAGTGTCACCGTGATTAGTTTTTGGTCATTGCTGCCCTTTGCGATATTGTTTGGTGTTTTATCTGCATCAGAATTTACTTTTTCTTTGGAGTTTTTGCTGGGGGTTTGTTGCAGCAGCTGTTGGAAGGGGCACAGCAGTGCAGAGGCATTGCTGCAGCCCTCGCATTCCAATGTGATTGAACATTGTGGTTTATGACTTGACTGACCAAACAAGCTCACAGGTTTTAATATCCAGCTCTGCCAAAGGTATTTGTGGAAGTTCCTCGCAACTGCAGCATCTGAGCTTGCCTGGACTTTTCAGTTTTAAGTCTGGTCCAAATATGCCTCTTACTGATGTCATTACAGCTGTGAAATGTGTGAGTGTGTACAGAAGTGCCTGTTTCCTCCAGTAGCTGCAGTGGAGGTGACCTGTGTGTGTTTAGTAATGAATTCCCCAGGTACTAATGAACCTCACAACAAATCAGAATGACCAATGCATCACCGGGAGAGGAAAAACCGGGGTGGGTCAGACTCTGCACCGGCAGCTCCTGGCACTTGCCAGGTTTATTTTGGATTATTTAATCAGTTTGGGTATGCATGACTGACGTTTCTGGGAGTCCTGTGTTAGCTGTCGGCTTCCAATCTGAAATATCACCTCTGATAAACTTGTACAAACAGTGGGGGTGGCCTTGACCATCATGAGATACTGGACCAGCTGGTCCTGAGCAGCCCAGTGTGATGCTGGCCAGACCTCAGGACCACATTGCCACTGAACTCCAGCGACCACGGGGATGAGTGTTCCTGGTGCTTCCTAACAGATGGATTTGTAGGAAATAACGGCTTAGAACACTTCTGTACATGCACCTAGAGATAAGTAGCACAACTTCAGTGGGATGGCAGTGATGCTGCAAGTGTAACATTGTCACTTCTGCACGACCTGCGGGAATTCTCACCGCAGACTCTATGCTTGCAAATTGCCGCGCTGAGGTGTTTCCTTTTACTGACCTTTACAGCGGCACACGTGCATCATCATCACCGTCATCACCACCGTCTCTGCTGCCCACTGATCGCCCTCTGCATTACCCTGTTGCCACTGATGCTGTGGGGCAGGTTCTGCCTGGTCAGGGCTGCAATGCACCGGCCCTTCCCCGCGGGGAGCAGGGTACCATGGCCTGTGTCCCTGTCCCGCGCTGTGTCCCTGTCCCCGCCGCGTCCCTGTCCCGTGTCCCTGTCCTCGCCGCGTCCTTGTCCCGTGTCCCTGTCCCGTGTCCCTGTCCCGCGTCCC
>VXBB01003028.1:3532-25508 GCA_013399915.1 Illadopsis cleaveri | reverse complement strand
GCCGCGTCCTTGTCCCGTGTCCCTGTCCCTGTCCCCGCCGCCTCCTTGTCCCGTGTCCTTGTCCCGTGTCCTTGTCCCGTGTCCCTGTCCCGTGTCCCTGTCCCGCGTGCCCGCCCTGGAGCGGTGTCGCCGCCGCCGCCCGCGCGTGTCCCGATGTGGCCGCTAGGGGGCGAGCGGGGGCGCTGCGTCCCTCGGGCCGCGTCACCGGCCCGGTACCGGCCCCGTCCCTGCTGGGACACCTGTGTGTGACACCGGGACAGTCACCTGTGTGTGACACCGGGACAGTCACCTGTGTGTGACACCGCGACAGTCACCGGCCCGGTACCGGCCCCGTCCCTGCAGGGACACCTGTGTGTGACACCGGGAGTGTCACCTGCCCGTGAGGGGCTCGTCCCTGCTGGGGTCTCAGAGGGCTTTTCCAGCTTACACAATTCTGTGATCGCTTGGCAGTGGTGGATTGAAGACCCGAGTGCCCAGGCAGCCCCAGGCAGGGGTGAGTGTGAGCCTCAAGTGTGAGCTGAGGTAAAAGGCCTCCTGAGGGATGCATTTTGGGATTGGTTGGAGAGTAAAAACTCCCTCCTCGGCAGCAGCTGCAGCGGGGCGCGCTGCCAGCATCCTGCCCCATGCTGGAGTCAGATAGAGCAGCTGCTCACTGCTGCTCCCATCAGCTCCTGAAAGAAATAATTGCAAAGAAAGCTCTTGCAGCTACAGGAACACCTCTGTATGTCTGAGGGCTGCTGGGCAAATGTAGTTAAAGAGTGGTCCATCCAAAAAGCATTTGGGTGCAGTTGCAGCTCTCCTTGGCTCTGGAAGGACAACTGTGACCAGAGACAATTTTTCATTATGGACAAGAAAATTATGAGGTACAAACGAGTGTGCACAAGAAAGTTCATAAATTACTGGGGATTAGCATCAGTGATGGGAAGATCTGCTGTGTGCAGCCTTCGCCTGGCAGAACAGGCAGGATCCTGCACAGTGTTTGTCACAGATCAGAAACAACAGCCCCTTGACAGATGCCACGTAGATCTTCATCTCCAAATTCACCCATCTGAGAAACATCTGTGTGCTTAGGCTGGCAAATCTCAAGGAATGCTCTGCCAAGCAGCTCCTTCCGCTTCCATAACCCTGTAATCCTCACTCCTCCTCTGAAAGGAGCAGGAGTGTGTGCGGCTCTTCAGGAAAACTGTGTGGGTCCGGGAGAAGTCTGCGAGGAAAAGATTCATGGCATGATCAAAAAGCACCCAGGCCTTTTACAGGCAAGGCTCAGTAGGTGCTTTAAGCAGTTATAAATAACAGTGAGGAGTGAGGGAGCAGATTAAAGAGCCGAGAGCTGAGGTCTGTGGCGGGTTGGGGCGGGGACGGGCAGCACAGGCTGCTCCCCCCTGGCAGGGATGGCCCTGGCCCCTGGGCAGAAGCGTCCCCAGCACCGGGGACAACGTGGGCTCTGTGGTCACAGCTGTTGTCAGCCCAGAGCACAGGGCTTTGGGCCTTGGCTCAGGCATCTGCTGTTCCAACAGTGTGGATTTTCCCTGGAAATTCATCTCAAAATGAGCACCAGCCCTCAGAGTGCCCCCAAGCTTGCCCAGGCTCTCTGACCCTAAGCTGGCACAGCCCTGGGAGTTGCAGGGATGGTGCCCATGTGGAGGAGAAGCAGAATGAACACAGGTACAGGTTCTAGGGCAGGTCGGTCACAGCTTCTCTCCCCCAGTCACAGCCTGTGGGTGAATTCCCCCAGCACCAGCTCCCTGCTGTGCCTCCACTCCTTTAGCAGCTCCTGTGCTGGTTATAAAACAAGGCCCATTTCCCCAGGGGATTTTGAATTTGAAGTAATTCTGGGAAGTCTATGGATTTTGCATACAGTCTGCAGCAGTCACTAGGGATTTTTTATGCTTTTGTTTTTTGTTTTATTTTGAGAGAAACCTTTGGAGAAGTATTACTTGCCTAGGGGCTGCCCCAATTTTTTCCATTTGTGCAGGCAAAAGAATATTGATGGGGAGGGGCATAGACACACACAGTATCCTCAGGGCTAAAGATGTTTCATAGGAAATTGTTGCTTTCAGACAGATGAAAGCAGATCCCTTTAATTTTTTGTTAGTGCACGCAAGGAACAAAGTGCTGTTCAGGTGTGCTGATGTTATCCCTTGGGTCCAGGCTGGGTCTCGGTGGAGCTGGCGTGGAGCTAGTCTGGAAATGAAATGTTAAGGAATAGCAGGAGTGTTCTGTTTGTAAAGGAACATCCCCTGCAAATGGGTCCCAGCAGGTTGAAGTCCCAGCAGGGCTTTCAGCTGTCCTGGGGGGACATGGTGACAGGCCATGGCAGGGTCTGGCCCTCTGATGGACAGTGAGTGCCTGGCACTGCCTCACTTGGAGCTGCTCCCTGTGCTGAGCTCCAGCCCCTCACTCTCCCTCCAGACCCCCAGCTCTGGTCTGTGCCACTGCCACAGCACCAGGGAACACTCCCCTGGCCCCTGCCCACACCACACAGCCCTGCTGGCCTTTTCTCCCCTCCTGCCAACAAGGAAGGCAGCACGTTTGCTTAACATTTGAGGGCATGATTTATAAACAACCCTTAATGCACCTTTTAACCTCTTTTTTTCATTGTTTAAATTTCAAATTTTTTGGATGCAAACTCTTTAAATCAGTTCAATATGCTCCAAAGGGCTTTGCTAGAATTTAAGTTGAATTGTTTCCAAATGGCAACACAGCTCCAAAAAAATCATGTCAGTGATTTTAATTCTCTCCACTGTGTGTGTGCCCTTAAATAATCAAAGTGTTTCCAATACTCATCGATGCCTCCATTTGGCAGTTGTTTGGGTATAGGCATAAAACCAGGCAGAATGTAGAAGTTTTATACCTTTGGCTTCACAAGGGATTCCCTCAGGATTTAATTGGGATTTCTGTAAAGCTGTGCAGAACATTGCCAATGAAACTGGAAGCCAGGTGAGCTCTTGGTGAACCTGTGTGAGGTTTGGTGTGACCCCAGTGGCTGGGAGGTTTTGGATGAGAACCAGGCAAAATTCACTGATTTCACCTGAGCCTTCTTTGTAATTTTGGAGTTCTCTTTACTTGAGACACAAAAGCAAATCTGAGGGCCCGCAGTTTCTCTGTCTGGGTCTTTCTTGAGCAAGGTAGATTGAGAACCAGATTTGAGGATTAGGCTGTTTCTCCCTGGAGGATCTGTGATGTTCTCTGCTGGCTCCAGCTGCCCCAAGGTGGCTTCTGCTCCCAGTCACACCAGACAGGTGACATTTCTTTGCTGTCCTCTGTCAGCTCAGCACAGGCCTGAGCTCTGGTTGCAAACAAGAGAAAGTCATCAAGAGAACAGGAAATTCATACCTAAACACCATAACACTGCAAGGTTTGCTCTCATCAAGTTTTACTGAAGTGAATTCCTCTTAATCCATTTAATGTAACATTTCATAGGCATGATTTTTGAGGAGGACCCTTTCTCGTGTCTTTCCTCTTCATGAGGAAAACTGTATGGTGAAAAAATGATTTTCTGTTGAATCAGGGAAATAGCAGCTACTACTTTGTCTTTCCTCCTATTTAAGGCTGCTTTCCTGGAGTGGAAAGGGAGAACTCTTTTCTTCGTGTTTGTGTTCAGTCAAAGAAATATCTGATATTCTTATTTTCCTCAGAGAAGGAAGCTGTGGTTTAGTAGTACAAACACTGTAAGCATGCTAAAGAAATGCCAAAAACATTCAAAACACATGTATGATCCCATGTTAGTTTAGTCTCAGCTAAAGAATGTCAGGATGCTGCTCAGGGCACTGGCTGTGCCCATGTGTAGTCTCAAATAGTTTTACTCCTGTGCACTCAGTTCCAAGGAAACTTGGAGGTCCTGGAACCCTCATTCCATGGCCAGGGAATGAAGGGGCTGCTGGGGTTACTCACCCCTCACTTGTTCTCACAGGGTCTGGGGTGGTGGTGCCAGCCTGGGGCACGAGGGGGTCACCACACTCAGGGGGTTAACAGCACTGGGGGAGGGTTGGAATTGTCTCTGTGCCTCCAATCTTAAAAACTTCTGTCATAAAATCCAGATTCCAGGCCAAACTCTGCCAATCTCAACCATTTAATATCACAGCTTTTTCAATAGGTTTCTATTGCCAATAAAACAAGCAAAGTTTGGTTTCTAAAGTGTGTTTTACTACACAAATCATACAACTCTCAATGGCCACTATCTCCCACTCATCCTATCACAGCACTTCTCACAACTTGACTGTTCAGATTTCAAACAGACTCCCCAGTGTCCCCAGGACTCAAATGACCAGGCAATAGAGGGATCTGGCCCACCATAATTGACTAAAACGTTTCTTTCCTGTATACAAAAGGTTTATTTCACAGACTGTTTTGATAGTGTGTAAAATCAGTTTTCAACTTACGTGCTGCTGCATCGTGGCCTGTGTCCTGCACTGCAGGGAACAAAGGTGTCCCATAGATTCCTCCATCATTCCTGGCTGGAAAGGAAAGCACACTGGATGTGCTGTACCAGAGCAAAACACACATACATGCAGATTTTGCAGACCAAAGCCCAGAGCATCACCTGCTCCTGCAGCACTCCATTCTTGGGATTTCACTGTGCTTTGGTGCAGTTGTTCAACCTTTTCCTGTCCAGGACCCAAACCATCAGGAAAGCATCTGGGAAGAGCAGCTCATCCCCTGGCATGCAAACTATGCACATGGGGAAAGATGCTGAGGAAAAAGAAAAAAGCTTGGAATTTCCACTGGCTGCAAGTCATGTTTCCCAAAGCAGTCTCAGAGGATGAGTGCTCTAATGAAGCACGGAGCAGGGAACCTTTGCTGGGGCTCCCACAGTCACCCCATCCTCTTGCCCAAATATTGGCTGCACAGCATCATCTGAGGCTGCATCAGCAGGGAGTCCAAGGCAGAAAAATTTGGGGGATTTGCTCCTTCTATTTCCTGGTGTTCCCTTCTCTGTGACCTTGTGCATTTTTTTCCCCTGGTCTCGTGTTTGGATCCTAACAGGTCTCAGGTGGCCAAAGTGCCCAATTCAGTTGTGCTGGAGCAGCACTAATCAAACCACTTACAAATGCTCCCCTCTCTGTGGAAGGTAAAGCAAACTTCAGGCAAATAGAGACAAACTTTTTTTTCCAGGCTCAGGAGGGAGTCCCCTGTGGGGCCAGGGAACATCCCGCAGGTGTGTGTGTGGCAGGAGGCTGCTCATTCCAGCTCCTCCCCCCACCACAGAGCTCCTGTGGCCCTGTGCTGTCCTGGGCAGGGTGGGAAGAAGGAGAGGAGCCAAAGCCTTTGCTGTTCTGGCTGCCAGTCATGCCCTTGGTGTTTTGCCTGTTCCCTGTCACTGCCCCCTGCCCTGAGTAGCTTTTTCCTGCAGCTCCATTGTCTTCCTACTCTCTCCTGTGCCCTGAGCTTCAGGAACAGAGGAAGAATCTGATCTTGGCCAGGAATTAATAGATAGCAAAGCTTCTCTGCTCTAGCTGCTGACATGTATCCAACCTGGAATAATTAAGAAGTATCAAGCATCTTGGAAAGCAGTTGACTCCCATTAGGTTTCCTGCCTGATCTCCAAGTCAAAGGAATCAGATAAGATGTGGTGATGTTGGGGAATGTTTATACAAACCAGACTCACCCTTCTCACATGCTGCATACATGAATCCATTACAGCACTCATCTTTCAGCAGACATCTCAATAAATAGCCTCTAATGTATAAAATAATTAAATCCTCCTCATCTCCCTGTTAAATCCTTCATGTGTTTTTTCTCCATTGTGCTGTTCCTTCCCTGCTGAGCTGTCCTGCTGACACCAGCAGGACTTCTGAGCGCTCCCAGTCCTTGGTGTGTGTGGTGGGGCTGGGTGTGACCATCTCCTGTGTCATTGCCCTGCTCAGCCTTGCACAGCTGGAGGATCTCTCTGGGCAGGGGCCAGGTGGCAGCGGTACAGACTGTGACCCCAGGTGCTGACAGGCCCCTGGGCTGTGCCCTGAGGGTTGTGTCTGCACCCTGGGTGCTGTATCCCCCTGGGCTGTGCCCTGAGGGTTGTGTCTGCACCCTGGGTGCTGTATCCATGCCCTGTGCCTGCTGTGGGGTGGCAGCAGGTTGTTCAGCTGCTCTGGGGCCGTGTGCCAGGCTCTGGGTGGTGCTGATGGCCAGCACACACCAGAGATGCTCAGCTGCAGGAAGCCTTTTCCTGGTTCTGCACAGGGGGAGGGACCCATGACACAGCCCAAGCACAAGGTGGGTGCTCCAGGAAGTGCAGAGCTGGGCTACAGGTTATGGCCAAAGCACCCTGAGCTCCAGACAGTCTCGTCCTCCCTGTTTTTGTCTGTGCAGCCCCAGGCACAGAAGTGCAGAGGCAGGCCCGGCCTCTCCCCAGGGCAGCTGCGTACCTGAGGCAGCCCATCATGGTTCTTACACCTTCCATTCAGGCTGTGACAAGAAATACAAGTGTTCTGAGGTTTCTCTGTGTCACACATACAGGACATTTGCACGATATAATTAATTGCACACGCGGTGCAAATATCCAAGAGGAAATAAATAGTTTTAAAGGTGCATAATGTCTGGGAAGCATGCGCTGATCTCTGGGGAGCAGCTTGATTTCCTGAATGCATTTTGAAACTACCACTTCTGACAGGTCTCAGTGTTTCTACAAGCCATTTTCCCATCAGTTACAGAACCCACTTCAAGCCCAAAATAAGGTTACCAATGTTTTCTAGTATTTTTTTATTAACCACCTCCACCATCTTGTAATTTAAAGCACCTGTCCATTTAAATTTTCCTCCTGACCTACTAAATAACCCTGCATGATACATACAATGAAACTAATGGCTTTTGGATGATGTTGTTGAAAACTAGCTTATGAAAAGTGAGTTGAACGAACCACACTGCAGGAAATCCTTTTCATACCCCCTGGAAAACTGAGCTGGAACACCTTTCTGATGCAGCATACAGGGCTGAATTCTTAAACAGTTATCACTCACTTTGCACTTGAGAAATGAGGACTGTCTTGTGATTTCTTGTGTTGTTGGTGTCACTGTGCAGCCCTTCCCATGGTATTTTGTGAGGAATGCCAGAGGCATGGCACACTCAGGAGCACTTGCCCACTACAGACAGCCACGCAAAGAGACTGTCTGCTGCCTTCTGCTTCACTTACTCTTGTTCTTGCAAAAACAGAAAGCTTTGGCTTTTGTCAAGGAGTAGTGAGTAGATTTTCTCACAGCCAGAAAAGGAGCATTTCTGTGCCTTCCCTCCAGTTACCACTTCAGTGTTTGTGAATCCTAAAGCACGAGCCTGGTGAGCCCCTGAGGGGATGTGGGCAGCACAGAGGTGAGATGACAAGTGGTTATGGTGTTCCAGATGCTTCAGAGGAGGTTTCTTAGGTCCCTTGGAGCTGGGAATGGCAGTGACAGCACAGGTGTGTGGGAGGCAGAGCTGCAGCCCCGTCCAGGAGGTCACAAAAACAGGGACTTGGTGTTTTCATGGAAAGCCACCTTTCCTGATGGCCAGTCAGGCATTATCCACACCCTGCAAGGGCTTGCCACAGGCCCCTGAGATTTGTCAGAGCAAGTAAGAAAAAGATAGTTCAAGAGTTAGGTAATGATGTGCGCTGAGAATTGGAGACTGCAGAGATAAAAGGCAACTAGTAGCAAAGCATAAAGACTGACACCACTTAAAAGGGCAGGAGAAGTAAAATGGCTAGACACATCATAGCCCTAATGGGAAACACATGAGAGATGTTGATCAGAGAATGCTGGCAAACAGATGAGGTCTCTGAAAAAAAAAGGGAAAAAAAAAAAAGAGGAGGAAACAGAAAACAAGATGGAAAGATAAAATTTCAAAGCAAGCCCTAAATGGATAGCAGCTCCAACTACTAGGAAGACCTGTAGTGATTTTGCCAAGTAGTACACAGAGAAGCTGATGATCATTAATATCTTGATAAATTTATTATCAGACAATTCAGTCCTGTCAATGTCAATTCCCTCCAAGAGATTAGAGGTGGTTAATGTGGGTAAAAGCATGTGAATTCCTAAAACCACTGATCCTCCTTGTCTGCATCTCCATATCCATGAAGTTCAGAGTTATATACTAATGCAGTACAGAATCCAAAAAATGTGAAAGCTAAAACTTAAGGCACCAAAACACTCAGGAGTTAACAGTAAGAGAGGCACAAGAGCAGCCACCAGCAGCTTCAGGCCTGCAGTTCTGTCTCCTTCCTCTGCCTTGTCCCAGCATCTCCTGTGTCCCTTCAGGGCACACCCACTCCACAGGATTGTCCTCTGGCTTCTGGCACAGATGGAGAGTTAGGGAGTCAGTCTCTGCTCTGTGACACAGCTTCCTACCTGCCACAGTTTGGGCAAAGCCTTTTTAACACCTTCCCTGTGCACGTGGAGCTGGAGGGACACACCCAGGGGCCCCAGTATTGCTGTGGGGAGATGTCAGCAGGGTCAGGGAAGGTTCCCCCTGGGAACACACTGGCTGTGTGCATTGATGCTGACACGTGTTGTGCCATGCAGAAGCTGCATCCCCACAGCCCCAGAGGAGCAGGGACAGCAGCCACTCTCCACACACACAGCCACTGAACCTCATGGAGAGAGAGAAAACTGAATTTCAACAGTCCTGTCTACTCCTGCCACCACCTGGAGAGCTGCTCCTGAATTTTCCCCATTGCTTTCTGAAGGATATGCAGGCTCTGACTCTATGCTGAAGTCATTCACAGGGCAGGGAGTCACTAACTTGTAACTTACTGCCAGTAAGACACAATAAAAGCTCAGAAGTTCAACGAGAGCCAAAGCCTGGGCTGTCCCACAGGCAGCACAGCTGTGACACCACACTGCACACCAGATACATCACAGCCAAGGCACAGCTCTGGGGAGGATGCCCACATTTGCTTTATGGCCTTTGATACACCTTGATTTTTAAAAAAAGTTACTTACTCATGACTTACACCATCTTTCGCAGCCGGGCTCTGACACATTTTAAAACTAAAAATACTCTTCTTACATTTTTAATCAGGCTTCATTATGAATGGCAGATGCTCAAAACTAAAGCGAAAATCATCATCAGTTGTATTTATTGGCTAAATTCCTGCAGCACTCAAAGCTCGAGAAAAATCAAACATGTTTGACAGCTGCTAGAATGAAAGGAAAGGGTAAATCTTACCCTGACAGCATGCAGAATATTTATCATAAGCTGTTAAACTCAGAAGCATCAGCCTTCCATAGGAATACCATTCCTGCTCTAGGAATACCATCCCTGCTCTAACAGGGCCCCTGAGCAGCCACTGGGGCAGAGGGGTCTCTGCAGGTGGTGGGAGCAGCTGCGGTGTGCCAGGGCAGCTTTGCGGGCGGCTGGGCTGGGCTGGGCTGAGCTCTGGGATATCCCTGGGCACAGTTTGGGTCAGCTGGGCTGAGCTGAGCTGAGCTGAGTTGGGCTGGGCTGGGATGAGCTCTGGGATATCCCTGGGCGCAGTTTGGGTCAGCTGAGCTGAGCTGGGCTGAGCTGAGCTGAGCTGGGCTGTGCCGTGCTGTGCCCTGGGGACATGGCTGTGCCCACCAGGGGCTGGGATGGGCAGGGTCTGTGCCAGCTCTGGACACTCAGACAGCCCTCCTGGTGTCCCCTTGAGCACTGCTGGCCATCCTGCACGAGCAGCGTGGGGGTGTTGGGGACGTGGAGGGCTCTTGGCTTCTCTTTAGCCTCCCTCTTGGCACCAGGCTACAAGTGTGTGATAGACATGATGGCTCAGGTGGCTCCAAGAACAGGGGGTTGCTGATTTCCCCAGCCCCCGGGAGCGAGGCAGGAGCCCGCAGGGTGAGGTAGGAGCTGTGACGGGGCTGCGGGCACCGGGAGCGAGCCTGAGGCAGCCGCAGCTGCAGCTCCTGGTCCCGGACAGTGGCCGACCCTGCAGCCCTTGGGAAAGCAGAGGACGATTGGTATCTCTTCCATCAGGGCAGCAAGATGATTTCCCAGTAATTTAAGTACAGAAAGATAAAGTTTCAGCTAACTTGTTAACCTGATTGGTGAGCACTAACTCCAGTGTCACATTTCACCTCCAAATAATTGGGGGATTGTGATTTGCATTCCTTCCCTCTTCACCTGTGGGTCAGAGGTCCGCGGCATGTCCTACAGCATTTGAACAGCTGGTTTGAGGTAATGGTGGTGTGTCAGTGCCTCAGAGCAGCCTGGGCAGGTTACATCACTGTGGGCAACCTCTCCATCCCACCTCAGGAGCAGTGTGGCTCAGGGTTGATTCCTTGTCACCAACAGTTGTGCGACTCTAGAAGACATTTACAAACTTTTTGTTGATATATGTTTTATTGGCTAATATTGCTTGAAGGCTGGCTGTCTGTAAAATGTATTTCTGAAGAGAACACTGAAAAAAACCTGTCTCAAATAGAAATGTTGTTACAGAAAATTCGCATTTTACTACCAGAAGTTTGCAGATTATTATTTAGGTCTGTTTTCACTTGATTTTACATGATGCAGATTTATTAGGTTACAATTAAATATTGGGGCAAAATAATTCTGCAAATGAGTGATTTACTGTGCTTGTAACCTCATGATCTGTATCTATAGCAATTAGTATGTTACAACTTAAGTATTATATTTACTTTCTACTGAATGCAATCAATCCCAAATTCCATCATCTTTCATTAAATATATGTATAAATACTGCAAAGGGCAATAGAAGTGGTGAACTTTGTCTAATCCAAAAATGAACTACAACTTTACACTACTAAGAATAAACCCATTTTCCAAGTAGAAAACATATTATTTCCCCAAGCATCGGCACTGATGAGTTTCCAGTGATCCACTAAAAACCCAGAAGACCTACGTGGGTTAGATCGACCCTAATTAAACATCAATATGGGTAAGGTGGGCTTCTTCCTGGTCCTGGGACTCCTGACAGGAGCAGTAATTTCATGCCTGACTCTTCTCTGTCAGAAAACTGCTGCTGCTTCCCTGCCAGAGAAAGGCAGAGGAGGCTCTCGCTGGGCACAGCTGGTGCTGCTGGTGCTGCTGCCCACGGTGGGTGCACACACAAACCATTGCCTGTGCTGGGAATGGGCTCCTGCCAGCTGAGAGCAGCCCCTGTGGGCAGAGACCTGCTGCAATCAGCCACCTGCAGTCTGGGGTGGGCTTGTGGTGTGCCCCTGTCCATGGGGCAGTGCAGGGTGCCAGCACAGGTGGGCTGGGTGGAGCTGGGTCTCCCTGCCACTCTGCTGTTTGCAGAGAGATGCTTTATGCAGAACCAGAGCATAGACAATGTGTAAACTGTTGGGAAAGAAGAAAATGATTTGGGGTTGAGAGCCTTGTCTGAACTTTGTCCTTTTCTCAAGCAAAGGAAAATATTATTTCACCTTTTAAAGAGCCACACATAATAAGAGGCAAAATGTCAAGACCAATGTTGATATAAACCCCCAAGGAAAACAAACTCTATGTGACTTCTCCAAAAGGTCTCACTTCCTCACCCCTCTCCCCTAGTTTAAACAGATTTAGTAACTGAGGAGGAAGGGGGGAGGGAAGGCTCTGCTCTGGTCACTGCTGAATGTCCTGTGCATGGACCCACTTCAGCAGCATCCTTGGTGCAGGGGTCCAGCCCCACACAGCACCTGGCAGAATGCACATCCAGGGTGGGAAAATCCCTGAACTCTCCTGAGGGAATTTGGCTGCACAGGACAGAGCAGGACAGAGCCCCAGATCCATTTTAGCACGTGGGGCAATGCAGACTCTGCCACAGCAAGGGCTCTGTGCTGCTGGGGAGGGGGAGGACCAGGGCTCCCTGGGGACACTGCTTGTCTCCCCAGCACAGGTGGGCACATGGACACCCTCAGACTGTCCCTGTTGAACCTGTTGGCTTCTCCAATGAGGTTAAAGCTGTTGGCAACTGGCTCTGAGGAATGAAAAATTTCTTGTGTGTAGGGTCATCCTCTTCTGTTACCTTTAGCAGGAGGCACAGTGAGGACTGAGGCCACCCCAAAAGTGAACGCTGCACCTTTGCAGAGCAAGTTCCCATCTGCTGCTGCCATGTATCTTCACAGTTGCTATTGGTCTCACTTTCCCCCTTGGGCTCTGCATTCCCCAGCATCCTGATCCTGCAAAGGATCTTGTTTTAAATGCCATGTATCTGTTTGCTGGGGACAGGTTAAAGTTCTTCCAAAGCCATTCAGCAGTTAGCCTCAAATATGAAATTCCCAATGACAGTGCTGTTACTGGGGAACACAGGCACAGTAATTCCTACCCACAGCCACAATAAATGTCACGTGGTGCAACACAAAGTACAGAAATTAATAATTAATAGCCTTGAAGAGGCTTCAGAAGAGCTGTGTTATTACATGCATCAGAACCAGGATAAATCACAAGCAATTCAGAAGTATATTCCCAGGTTCACTCATAACCAGCATGGTATTTGGAGTCGCTTTGGGAGCAATAAATGACAGAGAGTCCATATTATAAAAATAAACATGAACTTAAGTGGCAAGGATTCATTTAAACCAAAAGGGAAAAGACTTCTCCACTTGCACTATCAGTTTAACATAAGTAGAGCAAGTTTTACCTTGGAGTATCTGCCCCATGCTTGGGAGGAGGGGACCATAGTGGAGGGAACTGATTGGCACTGGCTGCTTCACCTCAAGGGTTTTTGACTAAATTCTCCAAAATATGAGCCTCAAAATGCTGTTTCAAAGTGAAAATAAAAGGCAAAATGCAGCTGTTTGTCTCATGGCACTTTTACTCAGCCTTTCCTTAAATGTGACTATGACCCCCCTGTATACAGTACTGGAGTTTTATCCCAGGCATCATGGCATTCAATATAGGCTTTAGGTCTGCCACCCCAGGAGCCCTCAGTGAGATTCCCTGCACTGACATTCCAGTTCTTGCACTCACAGCCAGGGCTGACAATGCCCCTCGTGCTGCTCTAAAGGCAGGAGGAACTCAAATTTTATTTATTGACATTAATGGTTTTAAGCCACCTGAGTGGATTTTAAGAACCTGTTGGAAGCTTTTTGCTGAATAAGAATTTCAGCATTTTGCCCAAAAATGCTTGTTGAAGTTTATATGATGACAGGCTTTTCCAATCTGACATTCCCTTTTTTTCCTTTGGTAAAAACAATCCGACAGTGTCCTCCAGCACAGACCAAAGAAAGCCAATCAAACAGTCCCAATCATTTGTTCTGTCAAGGCAAATGTGAAGTGCCATCACTGTTGTGCTTGGTGTTGCTGGGAGGGGGCACAGCCTGGCCCTGCAGTCACGTTCTTGGCACAACAGGGAGTGCATCTGGAAGGAGCAGGAGTGAAGTGCCAGCCCTGGTGGAAGCAGACCTGTATCGGTGCTCAGGGAAATTACCCAGAGGCTTGAGCAAACAAGCCTTCCCCTGACAAACCAGCTCCTGACAGCCCACCCCACCCAGTGGGAACGCTGCCTGCTGAGGGCACCAGCCCCGGCCCCACTGTTCCCTTCCAGCCCACAAACACCGCCCGCCCTCTGATCTTCGCTGCATCTCGCTTCTGATGTCGGCTCCTCCTTACCGGCTCCGTTTCAATTAGCTCCCTAAATAAATACAATTTTGATGTGTGGTCTCATAGTGGGTTATTAAACTGGCTCCAAAATGCTTTTCAGCGAGAAGCAGCTCACTTTCCGCAGGATTATCCTACTTCACACTTCTGATGTAAAAACCCCGCAGGGTAAACACGCACAAACACTTGTCTTTTTCTTCATGGCAGATCTTTTCCTAATCTCTTGAAGAATTAACCTTTAAACGATTCTTGGTGGCAAGCAGAGCAGCGCCGGTGCCTCAGCCGTGTGCAATCTGCGGCGGCAGCAGTAGATGGAGCCAAGCGAGAAAGGAAAGGTTTGAGGAGTGCAGCGTTTCTCCCACGGTGCAGGTTTAGCACTTAACTCGATTAAGAAAAAAATTTTCATTTGGTTCCTGATGCTTTGAAGGTAATACAGGGGATAATTATGTGTAGCTCTGCCAGCAGAATACCCAGTGGAAAACAGTGATTTTTGGAAAAGTAACGAGTTGGAGGCAGTTTGAGGGATGAAGTATACAGTGGAGGGGAGAGAGAATACTTGTATTATTTTTGGGGAGGTTGAGAGAGGGAGTGTGGCAATAGGGTTTCGAGCACTGAAATATTCCTTTCTCTTCTGTGAGTCCTGAAAAGTTGCTCAGCTGGGCAGGAGTTGTCCTCAGCATGCCCAAGGATGCACTGGGAGTGTCGTTGCAGGCAGCAGGTTGGGGGAGGGTGCAGCATTGCTGCCATCACCCATTGTCCAGGGCTCCGCCAGAGACACTGTCAGCAGCAGCAGGAGGTGGATGGAAGGTGGCATTCATGCTCTGTGCTGGGCTGGCACAAGCTGTTCTGAGCCCCTCTGGTCTGAACTCGCTGGTGAAGGTGAGGCTGCCTCCTCTAACCACGGGCCACACAGTCCCCGAGCTGTGGACGTGGTGTGTGCTCAGCAAACTCTGCTGCAATGAATGTTGGAACAATAACATTTTCCCCAAGGCACATTCTAGAATATGTGCTGGCTTGGTGTAAGATAGTTTAGATCTGAGTTTTGGGGGAAAACACTTTGCTAACCAGGAGAAATGGAAAAAACCTCAAGTGCTCACCAACAGCCTCTTGATTTTGGTGCGGGATAGTTACTAACTGACCTGGTGGCTGCTCAGAATTCTTCTACTTGGGCTGCTCCTCACTGAGGGGGCAGAACTGCCCCCACCCAGGGCTGTCCCATCTGGTGCTGGCTGATTTGTCCCAGCCACCTCTGGAGTTCTGGTATTGGGGTGGGTGAACGTCCAGGTGAGAGCTCAGCAGAACTAAGGAGAGCATTTACCCAGTGCCCCAGTGACCCTGTGCCAGGTGGGACTTGTCCTGGCCCTGGGAGCAGGAGGTGGCTGGTCAGAGCGGGGACAATCAGCACCTCATGCCTCGAGCAGCTCAAGCAGGTTGTGTAAGGGGCAGGTACTGGAGCTGAAACAGGAAAACATGAATGAGACCATATTGAACCCTCCCTGCAACTCTCATAAAGCCTTCCCTTGTTTAATGTTTTTAATTGGGTTTAACTCATGCTGAAGGTTGGTGTATGACAGTGCTGTTTATTTGGAAGTTGCTGCATTCTAGTGGTCAATGAATAAATCTCTGTGTGCTCCAAGTTCTATTAAACATCACATGGAGAAAGGTGATGGAGAAAGACAAGATGTAATCTAGTCCAGTTCTTTCTGTTTCTGCGTTTGTTTTATTTTCAGCATCTGAGGTTTAAATTCTTACCAGGAATACTTTGTAAGGGAAGAATTGAGAATTGTCTAACATTGTTCCCTTCTCCCTCTGCTGTTCCCTGTCCTTGTCCCCTCCCGGGCTGCAGGGGGTGTGACAAGGGAGCAGCACTCCACAGGCAGGGCACTCCAGGCAGGGGCTGGCAGGCGGCTCTGGATTCTCACACAACACTTGTAGTACATGTCCAAAGGTGCCAACAGATCCAAAGGAGATGAATCAGATGTTTTAGAGGTACAGAGAACACTCAATCTGCGCAGTTTAATAAATACTTGAAGCAGTATTTGGGGGGGTATGAGGGGCCCGTTGGTTGCAGGAGATCTTGGGGAGGAGAACCGTGGCAGCAAGAGGGCTGAGGTGTGTTCTCCCTTCACAGACCCCTGGGCAGGTGTCTGGGAAGGGCTGGCCAGGCCTCCTTCTCCCCATGGCACTTCTCCATGTGCTGTGACCATGTAGAGACAGAAACCAATGAGTAAGCTCTTTTCATGCAACCAGGGAAAAAAATATGAAAATATTATATTCCTCAAAAAGTATTCAGAAGGTGAATAAAAAGCATAGAAGTGTAGTTTTTAAAAGATTTAAAACTCCAACCTTTTCTACAGCCCATTTCGACAAACACATTGTGCCCATGGTGCTCCAATGTCAATCAGTCAATGCAACTGACAAACAAAACAATGCTTTAGAATTGTAATTACCTAAATGTTCTACACTTAGCAAATGTTAAATCCTCATAAATAATGTTGTCAGATCTATTTGATTTCAACTGTATTGTATTGTTGTTAAATGAAACAAACACTACATTTCAATTTATTCCCCTTGCAGTCCCATTGTTCAGTTTTATTTTGATTTCTTTTAAAAGACAAAGAAAAAGCACATCCATCCTATGAAGAAGGCTACAGCCAAAACAAATGCACATCAAGTAAGTTTATTTAAGCAGATGTGCTCATAAAATGTTAACAAGACACGAGATAATTACAGGAAAAGGCTTAAGTCCAACTCAGTATGGAGTCCAAAGGTCTGAGTTTTATTTAAGACTGAGATCAAATAAAATATGCACTGACAGTATAACACCAAGTCTTCTATCAGTAGTGATGCAGCCATTGTTTTCAAGGCCAATAAACTTTAATGTACCAGTGGAGTTGTATCCAAATCACATAAAATGCCTAGCCATAGAACATGTAGAACAGACTAAAATGGGGGTTACCGTTCAAAATATAACCCTCGTGCAGATTAGTTTATTGCCACTCCCATTTTGACATGGGGGCTGTTTCTTACATTGCGGTGGTGCTTCAGATGTTGGTGTTTCTACTGCAAACACACCTTTGTTCTGTGCAAACCGATTGTCTTTACCTAAATCAGAGCACAGGGGATGCAGATCCCCTGCGATGTCACACAGGATTCCTCACCCGGCCGCTGATGTGACCTGTCACGGTCTTGGTGGCAGGGAGATGGCAGAGGCCGTGGGGAGGGGGTGGCTGCAGGGCTGCGCTACCCGTGCTGCCTGTCACCCCTGCACGGTGGCACTTCTGCTTGGAAATGCCGGTTCATTGTGCTCCGCTCCTGTGGACAGGGTGCCCTAACACTTGGTGGAAGCTCCGGGGCCAAAGAGGTTCTTTGAAGGTCTTCAAGCTCTAAATAAATGGCTTATCCTCTCTTTGTTTCCATCCTTTACTTACGGAAAGGGTTTGCATGCGCTTCCCTCAGCAGAGCTCGGCCCTCCTCTCCCGCAGTCTGTATCTGCACTTCCCAGCGCAGGAGGGAGAAAACCCTGGCACCTCCCTGCTTCTGGCTGTGCTGGGATGGAGGGGATGGGGACCCTGCTAAAGTCCTGGAAATGCAGCTATTAACAGGTAGATACGCCCTGGAAATACCGATATTAACAGGTAGATACGCCCTGGAAATGCCGGTATTAACAGGTAGATACGCCCTGGAAATGCAGCTATTTACAGGTAGATACGCCCTGGAAATGCAGCTATTTACAGGTAGATACACCCTGGAAATGCCGGTATTAACAGGTAGATACGCCCTGGAAATGCCGGTATTAACAGGTAGATACGCCCTGGAAATGCCGGTATTAACGCTGGTTCTGGCTCTGTGGTCAGGGATGTCTCCGCTCAGTCTGTGCAGAATCCACTTGGGATGCTCAGTGGAGAGAAGTTTGGCTTTTCCCTGCACATCCTGAGAAATGTTTTAAGGTTAAGAGAATTCTTTTTCTGACTGCAAAGAAAACTTACAAATGTGACCAGAAAGGACCCTCTGCTTTAGCCACTAGGAATGAAAATAAAGGATGGTTTAAGATCCCGTGCTTTTAAACTGCTCTTACAAGCTCTCTAAAGCCAAGTGATGGATTTTGACCACCTTGGCTTAGCGCTACCGGAACTGGCTTCCCCTCACTGATTATTTTATTTCTATTAATTCACTAACAATGAGCAGCATTCCTGCCTCCACCTGCTGGAGACATGCAGGTCTCAGTGTGTCACGTGAGAGAAATTTGGGTAACATCTTTCACTTCATTCCAAATTACGGATCCAAGAGATACAGTTTGAATGCAGTAGCAACTGTAAATACTCCAGAGTGGTGTTGTAGGATGGTGACCAAAATCTGTGTGTTAGCAGATGCTCCTTTTTAAGGGTTTCACTGTAGTGAAATTCATCCTTTTTTCTTCATTTTTTTTCTTTTTTCTTTTTTCATTTTATTTTTTTTAAGATGCCTACTTGACTTATATAATTTTAGAATATATAAACAAACCTTAAATTGGTTTCCCTGGACACTGTCGGGATTGGAACAGCAGTCTCAGAGGTGAAAGTCTTGTAATTAATTACAGCATGCCGATCAAATCCCATCAGTGATACGTATTTCTTTAATATCTCTTTTTTTATTGTTGAGCTACATTATAAACATTTTAGCAGTTCACATCTGTCTCTCGTAGAACAACTGTAATTGAAATTAAAATGCTATTTTTCCCAACGCAATTATATTTTAGAAGCACACATCCTTGCTCGAGGATACGATGTTTTCAGCTCCATATCTCACAGTGCTGAAAATTCCAACCACCAACAGCAATGGGTCTGAACGTCTTTCACCTGCCACAAGGAAACAAAATGTTACTCTGAAAATTCCTCTTCATCCGTACTATGTTCCGCCCTCAATACCTCCTGCTCTGGCAGCAGAGATGCTTTAGGACTCCCCAACAAAATGATAACGTGCAATGTTTCTCTATCTTCTTTGTGGAATTGAGCTTGAAAATTCAAAATCTTGCAAACTTCACACCTGTTTCTTTCCCGTTTAAGAGTAGAATTTTAATATCTTATCAATAACCTCATATACCTCATTAATGGCTTGTTTAAATGTATTATTTTACTAATTAACCGCAATTTTTCTTAGCATTTTTGACCGCAACTCCTACTTCCCACACAAAGGCAGGGAAAAGATTCTGTAGCGTGAAAGGTGTCAGAAACGAAATCCTGAAGGCGCTGCGGGCTCTGTGTGTGCTGGACCCGGCTCAGGGAGGACCCTGCCCTCCGTGTGCTCTGCAAGATTCCCCCGAGAGAGAAAGGGGGCCTGGCTGTGTGACCCCCCCTCATCTCTGCCTTCACCAACTTCACAGCTCAGGAAACGGGGCTTGGGTGCCGCTTTAAGGGGCTGCATTGGTCCCCAGAGGAATCCTATAACCTTCATATGCAAAACCATCAACACACCCGGTCTGCCCCTCCGTTTATGAGCAGTGGGTTTATTCCTTGACACTTATAAAAATTCAGACCCAGGAGCTCATGTGCTGTTGGTACTGAGGAATCTGAGCTCGGTGTCTGTGCCGGCAGATTCTGGCCCCGCCGCCGGGGCAGGACCGGAGCCCGCCGGGGTCCCGCACCGCTGCCGGGGCTCCGCACGCCGGGAGCGTCCCGGGGGAAGGTGCGGAACCGCACGGGCGGCGGGGTCGGCTCTCTGCTGCCTGTCCCGCTGTGAATTCTCCCTCTGAGCCCCCGGGCCGGGCGGAGCCGGGCGGGCTGCGGAGCGGGGCTGGTTCCCGAGGCCGGAGAGCGCAGCCTGGGCTCTGCTGCGCTGCCCCTCTGCATCAATCCCGCTGCTGCAGCCAGAGTCGGGAGTGAAAATGCGTTTATGGATCAGTTTATACGATGGGCTGCTTGGGACTGAGGAGTTGGGGGTTTTTTTGTTTTCTAAATCGGGTTTAAGCAGCGATGAGGAGCTGAGCATGCACGGAACTCGTTCTATGTGGGCAAGCGATCGAACAAATCAGAGTTTTTGCAACGGTACTCGCTTTGTCTAAAGCATAAGATCATTCCCGCCAGGGTGGTGTGCTGACTCCCACCGAGCCTTCAGATGACCGCGACTGAACACGAGAATGTATTCATATCCACAGGGACCACATCGAAAATCACACTTTGGAGTTCTCAGTCCAGTCTTTCAGTTCTCTTTATGGTCCCTTTCACCCAGGTCGGAAGGATGCCCCAATGTGTGGTAAATGTGGCTGTTTGGGCACGCGTGTGTCGCATAAATACTGAACTTCAGAAATACCCAGGGAATCCCTACGGAAAGAGCAAAGGCAAAACTGCTCCAGGAACGGGGCCCCTGCTCCATCTCCCTCTGACTCTTTCTCCCCGTTTTCACAAGCGAAGCCTCGAGACACCGAACGCCTCCATCGAGGCAGAATCGGTCACCGCGACTCAAACGAAAAATTTGCAGGTCCCTCGTTTTGAGATGAGCAGGTCTGTGTTGCGGGAAGGGATGTCATATGAACTCATCTGACCTTGACTAGCTGAGGCTGAGGGTGAAAGTGCTTATTGCCCATGATAACTTTTTAGCTGCAGGATGAGAGGGGCTCTTTCAGGAATGAAAGACCTTGGGGAAGGGATTCCTCAACAATTCGATGCCACGGCTGAGTTTACATAAATATACGTCTAGAGATAAATAGAAATAGTAAGCAGTAGGCTGCTGTTATTGATAATGGGAGGGAAAATTAATCGTGTTCCTCCATGCCCGCCGGCAGGAGTGCGGGCAGCGGCCGAGGCAGGGCTGAGGGCAGCACTCCGGTCCTGGAGCTCTCCAAGAACCGCTCCAGGTTTCGCCATGCCAGCACCTGGCGTGTCAGGTAATTCAGATATGCAAGAAAAGGAAACGGAACAAGGAAACGCTGCCAGAAGAGCCTGCAGCCTCAAGTGCGTCTTCCGAGCGATCAGCTGGCAGCAGGTGAGGAATCCCACGCTGGGAATTGCATCACGCACCGCTCGGCGCGACGAGCTGCCAGGAGAGCAGGAGGGTCTGAGGGGAGCGGGGCAGCAGCAGCCCCCGGGACTGCGCTCGGCTTGGGGGGTAGGAGGGATGGCCTCCCCCGGCTCCCCCTCAGCCTCTCTCGGGGTTTGCTCAGCGTTATCCCCGCTCTCTGTGCGGCGTACAGGCTGCAGCGTTTTGCTTCTCTCTCGAACTGCGTGTGCTTCGAGTCCCGAAGCAAATCCTTCCACCCCTGCATTCCTTAATGACAGCACAATAATCGCTAATAAAAACCAGAGCGGAGCGCTCCGCTCAGGGCAGCGCTGCTTATTCGCGCGGCTTCTGATATTTCGCCGTCGTACGTGATGGTTTTCTATTGAAAAAGGCAGCTCCGGAGAGCTTCAGCGGCCGCTGCAACGCCGTCACCCCTGACTGCAGCTCCCGCTGTTCGTATCTTTACGTAAAAGAGACGTCTGTCTGCAGGCAGAGTCCTCTCCTCTCTTCTCCTCTCCCCTTCCTCCCCAACACGTTTTTTCATGTCTCTTTTCAAGAGGAGCCGGGGCAGCGGCGCTGCGTGGGCGCGCCCAGGGCGCGGTGAAGCGATGGCTGAGCGGTCCTGCCTGGCCCACGCTCTTCGCTGGCCCCGCGGAGCTCTGGGCTGCCCCGGTGGGAGAAGGAGAACGGCTCGGGGCGGGCGCGGCCCGCGCACCCCTCGGCACGGCGTGGAGAAACATTAATCATAACGGGGAGGCCTTCCAGAGCCAAAAAGGAAAGATTTACGTTGTTGTTATTTTTTCCCCCCTTGAAAATCGAGCTGTATTTAGGTTCCTCGATTAAACCTACAGAAACGATCCCGTAGCGCCTCGGAAAAGCAGAGGAGCGGCCGGCTCTCTCCTCCTCTGAGGATCTGGCCTTGTGACCAGAGCCCGCTTCCATCGGCCGGGCGGTCCCGCCGCGCCCCGGCCCGACGGCCCCCAGCGCCTCTCGGCACGGGCAGCCCTCCTGCACCGGGNCTTTTACAACACTGAGCTGTAAAAGAGCGGATATTAAACCCGTATAATGGATCCAGCTCCAAGAAGGGGTTGAATTTCCCAGTGAAACGAAGGTATTTGCCCTGAACTGGGAAAGGACCCCTCCCACACCCCCTGGGCTGGGAAACCCGCGGAGCCGTCAGAGACTGGCCGTAANGGGAGCAGCCGCCGAACCGGCGGAGCCACTCCCGCCCCGTTTTCAATGCCGCCCGGTCGGCGCCGAGCGCTCGCCGTACCCCGCGGACAGCCCTGGCCCGGTGCCCCCGCCCGGGCTGCTCCACGCACCTGGCAATTCTCGGGAGAAAAAGCAGAAGATTGGGGTGGCCTGGTCCTTTCCCGTCCCACTGCCCCGCTCACGCCAGCTCGGGAGACTCGGCTCTGGCGAGCGCGTCCCTGCGGGAGCGCGTCCCGTCGACAGCGACTGCGCCGGGACAGCAGCGCCCGCACCGGCCGGCGGGTCCTCTCGGGCCCCGCCC
>VXBB01003008.1:1982-16971 GCA_013399915.1 Illadopsis cleaveri | reverse complement strand
GTTTGAGGCTGTGTTCTCAAACAATGCTCTAAAACTTGTTCTTCTTATTTATTTAAAATGTTGAATTACCAAATTCTTTTTCTTGGCCTGTTGCATGCCCTGCAAATTTTACTTAGTTTCTTTCAGGCAAGTTGCATAAGCTTCATTGCAATATTTGTAGCTACTTTAGTGAGAAAGGTGGGCTTTTATGTAACACAGATTGACTCTTTTAAAACAATAGGGTTTGTTATTATTACTCCTATTTAATTGGAAAGAACTTTTTTTAACTCCTGGCAAAACTTGTGCTAAGTTTGGGAAAAAAAAATTAGGTATTAAAGTACCTCTGGAGTAAATTGAAGTATGAATTATATTCATATAACTCCAGAACACTGAAGCTTAATCTTTCTGTTGAATACTTGGCTTGATTTGTTCTTAGAAGTAAATCTTGCACTAATAACCATTAATAAAGTAAAACTTAGAGGGCTTGAAAACAGATTCTTCAGTGTTAAATAATTTTCCTACATGGGAATTTCAATTTTTCTTGCACTAAAATAATTTTCAATCTCTAATTTCCTGATTAAGTTATTATTTTGTTAAATTTGTCCTTT
The DNA here is from genome assembly GCA_013399915.1 of Illadopsis cleaveri. Classification (NCBI taxonomy): domain Eukaryota; kingdom Metazoa; phylum Chordata; class Aves; order Passeriformes; family Timaliidae; genus Illadopsis; species Illadopsis cleaveri. The sequence continues at coordinate 16,384 of VXBB01003008.1, read as the reverse complement.
TTAGGAGATCTCTGTGTCTCACCTGGTTTTAGCACAAACAGAAATTAAGAAATAAGGCATTACAGCCTATTGCCTTGCTACAGCCCAAATGTTGCAGATAATACAATCTTCCCCACCAAAACTGAGCAGCAATAGGTAAATATATTGTGAGACAGTGCATTATGTCACCTTGTATTCTTCTGCTTCACTGGGAGCAGGGACAGGGAGCTTTTTAAATGGCTGGGCTGATGACAAACAATGAGTGTGACGGGCAGTGAAATGGGAGCGTGTTCCAGCATCTCCAGGCCCTCATTGCAAACTTCTCCCTCTGTTCCAGGGGAGCTGCAGTCAGAGTGTTTTTGCTGATAGCAGATTCAGTGGAGTGCAGTGGGGAGCAAAACAATCCCTAAAGTAAGCACTGAGGGCTTCAAAGGGCAGACCCGACATTTTGAGAGCTGTGAGCCACCAGTGCAGTACTCAAATGATTAGAGTTAGATGATTTTCCTGTGAAATGCTTGGTTCAGGATTCCTGGAGTCCCTCTGTGCAGCTCCACCAACTGTGAGTGCAGCAGAATGCTCCAGTCTCCAGGTGACAAAGCCAGATTTGTAGCAACATCTGGTGCTGTGCAGAAAGGTTATGTTTTAATATCCATTTAAAAAAAAAAAAAAAACCAAACAAAAACAACACACAACAACAAAAAAGAAACTCTTTCCTTTCTGTGTGTATTGTTACTCTTAGAATTTTTAACAAGTACCCATGAGCATTATAAAGCACATAGTCCCTGTGTCTACTAAATCCTAGATTCTGAACTGTGCAAGCGAAGGATGGGCGCTGCCTCTGCTCAGCATTTTCTGCTTGTTAGGGTGCTCACAGAAGGTGGCAGAGATGGATTTTACCTGAATATCCTAAATCCCCCTCCTCCATTCCTGGCTCAGGGCCCCACAGCTCTGCTGTGGCAGAGAGCAGACCTGGATCTGGGCAGATGCACCTTGAGGGAGGAGAGAAGTCAGAGCCAGTCACTGCTCTCAGCCCTGCAAATTTATCCTCTTTTGTCATGTCTTCCTACCACCACATTGAGGAACTTCCATCCCACTGTTTCTTCCTCCTCACCTGCCTGAGCTGCACAGCTGCTTGTTTGCTGGCAGCTCTCACATCTGTCCTGAGCCTGACCTGGCTTTGCTTGTGGGAAATCAGCCTTTCACACACCTGTGGTCTTTGTGAGTCCTGCTGTTGCTCTGGTGCACAAAATAAATGAGATATTCTCTACAGGAGTTCTTTCTAGACAATTTAGGGCAGCTAACTTCTTCTTCATATTTCAGTGTCAAATGAGATGGCATAATCAGAAATAACTTGTTACTACACCTTGTTTTTTCATATTCATCACATTTTTTATTTTGTCATAAGCAGTTCTAGTCAGAGCATGTGTTGTAAAATGTGCCACAGTGTGATATCAGGCCCTCATTTTAAGTGATTTGGGATGACACCATATTGCCAGTACTAAAACTAATATTGAAATGGGCTTTGTTCCTTTGAGTTACATTCTTAACTTTCTAAGGAGAGAATTTGGGCCGGGGATGTGCAGATTCCAAGTTTTTGCTTGGCTCTTTGAGAATAGAAGGAAACTGGCTTTTTTTTTGCTGTAATTTTTAATACTTCATCCTCCTTCATTTGCTACTGAAACCTATTGCTTTCGAAATAGGGGGGAAAAAACCTAGAAAACATAGCCCAGATGAACCAGGAAGCTATAAAACTTTCTATGAGAAAACTATTGTTCTTTCCAGTCCCTGATTTGTTCTTTCCAGTTCTTAATTTCTAGTCATTTTAGCCTGTATGTCTTGCAATATGAACTCATCCACTAGAAGACTTTATTGGTATAACTAAAGATACAGATCTACATGGAGCTTTTGTTAAAAGGGTTTGGATATTTTTAATGGCATCTGATTTCCTAGCAAAAATGTCAAGCACATAATTGGCATTTCAGAGTTTCATAAATCTGAATCAATTAGTAAAAAGAACCCCTTGACCTCGTGTCCATGAGCATTCATGATCATTCAGTCTAAGTGCTAAGGAGCTATTGGCACATGATGTTCAAGCTGAGTGATCCTTTTGTTCAATCCCATTTTCTTGGTGCAAGGTAAATGCAGCTCCCTTTGAATTTAAAACCTTGCTAAATTATTTAGTGCTACATACCACCGGCTGATTAAATTTTTCACAGAGTAGTGAGATTGTTTCCCAGGTAGGTCATCACTCAGTTCAGTTTACCACTTAAAATTTCTTTCGTTCTCAGTCAAAATACAGCAAGGACCATCAATCATTATCACTCTGTCCTTTAATTTTTCTGTCAGCCTTTGTCAGGCTTGAAACAAAAGCCTTTACATTTTTATCAACTGCAGCTATTGTTGTCTGATTTGTGCTCAGTCATGTCAAAATATCGGTTGTGTTTTTTACCAAAAAAAGTCAAATATTTTCAATAGGTCAGATCTATCTTTCACTTAAGCCCGCTAAACCAAACAGAACCATTTCTCATTTCTTTGGAAATGGAGAGTAAAAATGCTCGGGGCCAAATTGGCAGGGAGACTAAATTATCCAGGCTCCCTGCACTTAGATGGATGGATGTCTTCTGCCTCAGCAAGGAGAACACGGCATCAATTCAAGAAAGAAGGAGAAACAAACGGGAAATTTTGAGCAGGTGAGGTTTGACACTGCTTTGAGCTGATCTGGCATGACACTGCCCTGCCCTTCCTAAGCAGTTTTCATCTGTGCCTCTGCTAAAGAGCAGCTTCCACACCGAGCCCAGTTTGCCTGCTTCTCCTTTTTCCACCATCCACTGGGAATCAGCCCTCGGGCTGTGTGCTGGCTGCTCTCCCCAGCTCCTGTTTGTGGGATGTTAACAGGCAGCAGTGCCACAAGGAACACCTTTTCAGAGCCGTTCTCAGCCTCCCCCCTGCAGCACCAAGCTCTGACATCATGTCAGGTCCTCACTGGAAGGAGAGTTCTTGGCTGAGCATTTCCAGCTCAGCTGAAACCTCCCTGTGCCAGCAGAGAGAGATCAGGAGCCCATCTCTCTCACTGAACGTCCAGTTCAAGCCTCACCTGCACAACCTGTGGAACAGAAGTGACAAAAAGTCCATGGGAGTCCCTTGGCATGAAGGTCAACCCCTTTTCTATTTCCAACAGCTTTTATGGAAACAATTAGTTCTCCATGAGTTGTTTGCATTTCAAAGCTAGCAAGATGATGAAGTTAATACCAGCTTAATTACATTATTGGATTTTTTTACTGAACATCTGCCTGTCAACAAACACCCAGTTTAGAAGTGAGGTTTCAAAATTAATGGAGACAATTATTGCTTGACTTCTAGATCTCCTGAGCATGGCTTTTCTATCTTCTTTGGTTCCCCATCTGCAAAATACAGCTATTTTCTGCTTCACAGGAGGCTAAGGATTAATACCTTAGTATTATTGAAACAGCAGTCTCGTGCAGTGATTTGGGTATGGCTACTTGAATTAAAAAGTTCTGCTTTGCAAGGTCTCTTGGTCATAATGATCTTTGGTATTTAGAGGCATGAGAGGCATAAACAAAAATTCATTTTCAGCCGAACGTTGTGTACAACTAGATCCAGAAATTGCAAGACAAGGAAGTGGAATTTAGTTTCACTCCAGCACAGATTTCTTGGGCAGAAATCTGCAAATCCATTCTGTTAAGATCCCCCCTGACAGAAAGCTCAAGAGGACAAATCTGCATTGTCCCTTTGATACCGTGTTCTGAGTAGCTGCCAGGAGGGAGCTCTGGATGACGACGTGTGCCTCACTAGGGAAATGAGATAAGTTTGCCTTGCATTTAAAAAAAAAAAAAAAAACAAACAACAACAACAACAAAAAAACAACAACCAAAAGTCCTGCAGGACTAGAAACAGGTCAAATTGTAATTCCCTTTTCTGGTATGAAATGGAGTAGCACGCCCTCTATGATGCACAGTGATCCATCTGGCTTAAACAGAAGCCTATGAGGTTAAGTATAAATTTATTTTTTTATACATAGTACATGTACTTTTGGGAACTTCTAATCCCCTTTACCTCCTACACCTGCAATGCATGGTGAGAGTCTGAGCAACACTGGACATTACCTGTAGTTTATTTCTTGAGCTGCATAGTCTTTATTCTCTTACGCAAAAGCCTTTTCAAGGCAAAGACAAAGTTTTCATGAGAATCTATAAATCTTGGAAGAACTGATAGGAGCCTTTCTGTCAGACTCAACAGGTGCCGTACACAAAAGCCTTTTCAGTGTGGGGATCATTTCAAAATGTTGTGCTTGGATCTCGGCTGTCCAGAGTAGGATCTAAGGATGAGATATGATCCAGGTATTCCAAAAAGTGTTTGTTGTCTGGAGAGCTGTGAGCTATTTGGTTACTTTGCACATTCCTGTTGCACACTCTCATGTTGATAATGAAGTAATTCCACTGGGCAGAGCCATAAACCTAAGGTGGTACCAACCAAACATTTCTAGAGTTCAGAAGTGACTCAGATTTCATTGCCTGGGTGATGTGATGCTCCTCAGGGTGCTGATTCCCAGTTTCTCTCTTGTGCTGGGATCTTTGGAAGCAAGTCCTGGTATTGCTGTGAGCAAAGCAGACAGACTGCAGTCGTTCGCATGGTGAAATTCACCTCACTCAGCAAAGAAAGAAACCAAATGCTGTTCCTTGGTTTTGCATCCCTTTTGAGAAGATGTATTTTCTTCAAGGCTCCTGCCAGGCTTCCATTTTGATGTTTGGCATCAGAGTTCATGACTTTCATCAGGAAACAAATTTCTGCACAAGTTTTCATTATTCTTAATGAATCTTCTGATGAGATCATGTCTGTATTAAAACACTGACATATCCTAGTTCATGTTAGCTAGAACGCTTCCTTGGTAGCCTTTCATTTAAAATAAGAAATCTTGTTTGAAATGCTTTGATCAGAAGAGAAACCAGAAAGTTGTAAGTTCACCAGTGACTCATGTAAGCTGTTATCTGGTAAAATAGATAAACAGCATGCTTGCAGATTGGATAGCACTGTCATAAAACCATAACTTGTCATTGCAGTCTTAAGCAATTGGTATTTAAGAAAGATAATGAATGGAACCATGAGTCACACTAATTAGTTTTACATACAAGAATGATGTATAAAGCTTTCCTAATCAACAAGGTTTTGCTCTCCTTATGAATTAGGTGGGTTTTTTTTCTCTTTGATTTAATTTTTAACAGATACTTATCAGGGAAGGAGTTTCCCTTTATGAGAAGAAATTGCATAGATCAGTACATGTGACATGTATCTTTTTAACATGTTAATTTATTTTTAATGCTTGTTATACTCAGTTCTATTGCATTATTGTGGTACTCACACTCCAGGTAATACTATCATTATTCCTGGTGATTAATATGGCTACAACTGTGAGGGTTTTTAAAAGCCTGTTCTAATTTTTTCTGTCTTGAGAATATTTTATACTGGGAATTAGATTAAATATCAGTGTACATTAGATTAAAAATCAGTGTACGGATGAAAGATGGATCTTATACTGTTTTCTGATGTCTTCAGAAGTAGAACATCACACAAGTGTAGATTCCAGAGGTTTTTTATCAAAACCAGAGGAATACAGAAGATAGTAGGTGACTTATGGATATTAACTAACGAGGAGACTTTTAAACTTGGAAAACAATCTGTCGTCCAGCATGGAAATAAGGGAAGCGTGCTACTTTGAAGCCTTAAGAGAGTAATTATGGAATGCTGAACTCAAGGACTCTGTGTCTGAAGTGTGTTCTGTAGGGCCCAATACTGAGAAGCTCTGAGCTGCTTCAGCTTCCATTGATTTCAGTCAGAATTGATGGTACTCAGGGACCAATTGCATTTCTTTCCACAGCAAGGGAAGACAGATTATGGGTCAGATTTTTGCTCTTTTATTGCATTGAATAGCACCCTTCAGAAATATTTTCAGTGAAATCAGTATGGAATGGGTTACTCACCATCAACTGCTGAGAAACGAGTCCTTCCCTTTCAAACCTGCGAGATAAATAATCTGAAAAATGTCAGATGCTTTTTATGTCTTCTCAGAAGTGCTTTTCTCTGGTCCTCTTCAGAGCTTTGGTTTGTTTGTGCTTTAAAACCTGCAATCACCTTATAAGCAAAGTCCTATTGGTTATTATTGCTTTTGGCAGTGTAATCAAAGTATTTTCTATGTGTACATCTGGTCATGTTCTGCTCTGTACTGGAGCATTCTGCATCAGGCATTGTTGGTTCCTCTGCAGAGAAGCAGTCGTGCTCCTAATCCTGGCAATACCTGCACTTGCTTGAACGAAGCCTGAAGGGTTTTATAGGATGCTGTTGTCATTTTTTTGTATGATTTTTTTCTGACTTGCATGCGTGCTTTTTTTAATCAGTAATGTTATTGTCATTTCTGATTTTTAGTTTGAAGGTGTTTTGGAAAAATACTGATGTGTATTAAGAATAAATTGTAAGCATTAAGGATGACTGAAAAATGACTGTGCCTGCTAATTAGGGTAAAGATTTTGAAATATACTCTGCTCTGGATCTTAGCAGACAACTGTGTCTTAAGCAAATGTGTGGGAAGAAGAAAAGCAATCCGGAAAAAGCAGCTCTTATAGTTAGTAGCATTTTCTCCCCTTTTTCCCTTCATTGAGTCTGTCTGAAAGTGGATGTTTTAACATACAGCCATTGCTTGTTAACATGTGTGTGTTTATTTTAGCATGACGGTGTTGTTTTTTTTTTCCATCTCCCACTCTGACACAGCATGTTTCATCTGTGTATGGTTTCTACTACGTGAGACATTTAAAATGGCTCAGCGGAGAAATGGATTCTTGTCACTTAAACTGTCACTCTCTCGTTCTGTGCAAATGTGGTCATTTTAACAGAGTTTTAAATTCCGTGTACTCAAAGATTGACTGTAAAAATTGAGAGTGATAAATGTCAAGAATTTAAAGGTACTCTGTTGTACCTGTAATAATTTATGTTAATCATGTTTTAATTTAGCCATTTTCAACATGCTTGTATTTACATATTAAACCACTATTATGGTTCTCCTTTGTTTGCATGATATGATTTTATTTTATTTTTTTTTTTTCCACTCACCAGATGTTTTCAACACTTTGCTTCCCACTACTGTCATCCCCTCCCTTACCACTGCAACAGTCACAACCAATGTAGCCTTAACAGCCAGCACAACCACATCGGCAACAGCCACCAGCATCAGAGGTACAGTATCCTTCTTTGTTATGGCCTGGGAAGCACATGATAAATAGGAAATTAGAGCTTTGATTTGGAGGTTTTGTTGTTCTTTTTTTTTAAAACAAGAATTGCTAAAGAAAAGGTGCAAGAGTTTCAGTTCAGGATATATTTAACAGAATAACCCACGTGGGTTAAGAAAGATTTCGTATGACCTTGAATGTTGTCATTGCTCTAGCAGTGTGTATGTGAACTTTGACAGGGTGCTTAAATTATTTGTATACATTTGCATTTAATTTTTTTTTAAGGTTAGTAAATTAACTTTAATGTAAAATGCAAGCAAGCTATTTTTAAATAAACATGACCTTTTAAGAGTGGTTATCTTGGGTGCTACCATTTAAAACAAGCTGCATGTCTCAGCACTGGAATTGCTGTTGATGAAATCTTGCTTGGTAACAAAGAGGCACTGCGTTGCATCACCCTTGTTAGCCTTTTATAGTTTAAGGCATTCCTAATTTAGGGGTGTTGTTATCTCACCAGAGCTAGAGTCAATGAGCTAAAAGTTCTCTCTGCCCTCCCTGACCCCCATCTGTTGGGGTTTTTCCTGTTACAGCTTTTCAAATGTTTCTAGTAATGCTTCACTTCTTTATGAGCAAAATATAAAGGTTATTTTACTCTTTTATTCAGTGGCTGATCAGATAACTGTTAAATAGGGAAGATGTGTGCAGAAGACTTTGCAGATTATCATCTTCTGGGTAGCTACAAATCTCTGGTGGTAAATGAAATGGCAGAAGGTTCTTATGTGGCCCCTTGAAAGCTTTCGTTGCACAAGAAGAGAGGAAATTATATTCTTTTACCACGCTGCAAGTATTGACATGATGAGGTGCAGTTAGGCCAGGAAAGTTAAGACAGTTGTGAAATCTTTTCCTTCTGGAAGTGTTGTAATTAATCAGTTGTAGTGACCTGCCTAACTTGCATGAGTAAAGGTTATGATCCTGTCAGATAGCCTAAATTCTTCCTCCACAGGGCGCAGATATTTTAATAATGTGGCCTTCGTGTGTTAAACTGACATCAAACCTAAAATCACATTTTTTAATCTCCAATACTACTTTTAAATTGCTATTATTTTAATGAAGAGAGGAAGTGTTCTAGTAGTCCTTTTCCTTCAGAAAGAGAAAGCTAGACCATGGAAAACAGCCCAGTGTTCATGGGTCTTAGAGGTTGCAAGAGGAACATTTCCAGAAAAGGAGCAGAACGACAGGAATTGCCGTGTCTTTATAAAAGTGTGGTTTGTGTAAAGCACAGGAGGTTCCAATTTTCTGAGGGCTCACAGTCTGGAAGGACGATGCTCCTGGTGTGCTGTGCTGAAGTTTGCTGCCCTTCATGAGTTGTTTTCTTCTGCTTCTTTATGTGGTCATAACTATGTCATTGTTATGATTGTACTGATGTTTTTAATGCACTGTCTCACCTCCTAAGTGTGGTTTAGGGCCTCATTTTCTTTCCTGTGGAGTGTTCATTTTCACTATTTGTGTGTCCAGCATCAAATCCAAAGGTCTGAAACGGGAGAAGTCTCTTCTAAGTTTCAGCTCTAACACATGGGAGAATGCATATAATTTGATGCTACACTTACAGAGATGCTGCTTTAATAGGAAGTCAAAGAAGGAAAATCGGGTGATCAGTTGCTGAAACGTGAGCACTCACTTTTCCCAGAAAGGAAGAAGTGAATGCAGCAAAATGACTTCAACCTCAAGGACGTGGTAGATAAGAGTCTGTTGGGGAGATAATAGAAGGGACAAATAATGAGTGTGGGAGGTCCATTTCCTCAAAATCTTGTATTGAAAGGAAAATGACAGTTTATCCCAAGCAGAGAAAAAAATAGGACACATGTAATAAATTAATGAAGTTGGTTTTTTAACAGTCTAAGATATCAAGCCTGACTAAAACAAAAACAAGAGGTTACCACGTGGAAGAAACAGAAAACGGGCATCAAACCGGGTGCAAAATGAAATGAGCAAGTTGAGAGAAATTTAACAAAACAGTGTGAAGAAATACACTGGATGAATAACATAAATAAAGAAATTAATCGTGAATAATGAGGACAAAGCTGAAGTAATTGGTGTTTTAGCCAACAGTGGAAGACAACTGGAGTGCTGTTTCTAATGGGGGATAGGAGGGGATGTCACAGTGAAAAATGACCACAAGCAGAGACAGGTGAAACAACAAGGACAGAAAACTTATAGATATGCTCTGCTAAAAAGCCAAAGGCACATGCTTGTTTGGTTTTGCTTTCAAAACAGAAGTCAGTATGACTCTGATGAAAAGTTATTTTCCAAGTTCAATGGGGAAAATGATTCCCTGAATTAGTGGCAGAGACATTTAGCAGAGATACTTCGTAAATGCATGAGAGACAGTGACTTCAGATACTCAGCTATTTAAATTCTATGACTTCCTTCATCCTGACTTTCTTTGAAAGTACTCAATTCCCATGGCAGAGGGAATTGGACAAGGTGCATCTCCTTGGGTCTCTTCATCCCTTATCTTTCTTGGACCCATAAACAAATAATGTTCACAGACTTTCAGTGGCTGCTGTGGAGTTCTGCCATCCTGAAATACAAGACTGAACCTCATCTCCAATGTCAGAGCACTCAGCCCACAGAGGAACAAACAACATAAGAGCCATTTCAGAGAAGGTCAGATTTTTCAGTACTGTCTGTTGCTAGCTGAGCAAAAAGTACCACATAAACATACTTCCCTTTGACACCTCTTATTACAATAAGATTTTTGACATGAAAGAATATATAAGGACATTAAGCTGAGAAACTATCTATATATTCTCAAACAGAACTTTTTTGGTTTTTTCTTTGTCTTGCTTGTTGGATCATGCCTTAAAGAAACGTGTTTTACCCAGATCATAGGGTAGTGTATACTATTTAATATTTTGAACCGGGTTCCCCCTAGTTGGCATAATAAACTTTCTAGGCAGATTTCACTAATTTTGTTCTAACATTAGTGCTTAATACTTAAGAATATCCTCAGGTAAGTTTTACAAGACATTCCTCTGTTCTGCATGACTTCTACATTGTCTGCTCTGAGTGTGTGCTGCTTCACATCCAGTCACAGGAAATGTCTTTACAGGCATAAGATACAGAGTATAAAAAGCCAATGGAATCTGTGAATCCAAGGCATTTTTCATTCTCATTATTGTACCTCCTCATTACCAAAAGCCTTAATTCATGGGGAAAAAAAATTCTCCAAAATTCGTCCGAACCATGTGATTCATGGCTGTCCTAATTTGCCTGGCATTTAGTAAACAACTTGAAAAAGGCTACTGATCCAGTTGGATGACGGCATGATAATTCATAAACTTTCTCTTTAGTCAAACTTTTCACTTTCTCAGACAAACGTATGCTTGTTTTTGTGCTCAGTCCTTCAGGAATTAATTACTCTTTTACTGGTACATTACCTGCTAACTCGAAAAACCCTAAACATAATTTGATGCCAGTGAGGAATATTGCCCTTTATATATTTGTCAAGGGTATCTTAAAGCCTAATAACCGTGATGAGGAATGTACGACAAAATGAGAATAAAATGGATGAGAAGAAACAAATCTAGAGGACTACTGAAGGAATAATTATACACTGTATGAGTAGATGTCTTTCTGTCAGATTTATGCAATGTTATTTGTGAAGGTTGTGCATGGATCCATGCAATTTTTCCCTTTTATGATTGGGAAGAGGCACAAGAGGATTGTGGATTTGTCCCAACAGTGAAACAAGGGATTGCTTCCATTCTTTGTTAGTGTAAAGGTAATTTAGGTGGTGCTGTACCAATCTTTCCAAGTCCTGTAGGTGAAGAGGGAGTGTGATTAACAGTCTAGGAGAAGCCACCTCAAGTCAGAACAGCTCTGTGTTTCTGGATTCACACAGGGAAAAAGCTTATGCACACAAATGTACATAAAACCTTCCCATGAGCTCCCATTATGTTAATCACCCCCACAGACACACAAACAGAACATTTGTTTTGTTTTGTTCAAATCCTGTTTCTATCAAGGAACAAAAAAAGTCAAAGAGGTTATAAAACTTGTTTAGTTTGACTTATTACTGAAGACTGGCATCTCACCTCCACCACCACCACCCAAACAGGTGGAAATGTAACAGGGCCAGAGCATCCCAGACTCAAAAGACAGATCCATTCAGTTTGGTCTCGTGTATCAGAGTGATTCAGGCTCAGCTGACTCACTTGGGTGATGACTGTACCAGAATGCTCAAACCTTTATATAGCAACGCCTAAAAACATCTCCAGAGGTTGTTGTGTGCAGCACAGACACGGTGCTGCTCCCAGGCAGCTGCTCTGGGGAGATCAAGAGTTTGTTTGTCAGGGTGACCACAGAGCCAAAAAAATGCACACATTTATGTATCAGTGAAATCTCTCCCTTATTATAATCCACTTTGCTTTTACTGGGTTTGGCTGTGGTATAAATTCAAGATTTCTTAAAGGAAATCTGTGGAGCTAAACTTAGTTTACAGTGGCGTAAGGAGGGGTTTGAGGTTGTAATCATTTTGAAATCTATTGTGACTTGAAGGGTGAATACTTCTATTTAGTAGCATAAATGACAACTATCCTAGCTAAAAAATTGTTACTTTTTTTCCCTAGTTTTACCTAAAATCTCTATTAAAATTTAAAAAAAAAAAAACAACACAAAAAAAACCAACCTGAAACCCAACCCTACTAAAATAACTGTGTCATTGTAGGCAGCTTAAATGCAGAAACTACTTGACAGTAGTTGTAGTCCTCATATTTTTCTTCCTATCAAAAAAAGCTAAACATTACCAGTTCTTTCCTTGTGATTTTATTTTTCTTTCCCATAATCTGATTAATATAACTTGGCAGGCTGAGATATTGATAAAGAAAGAAACAACAAAGCAAGGAGAAGCTGTGGAATATGTGAGGGGCAAAGGAGATAAGGGTAGACCTATACTTTAAATGTAGTTGTGTGTGCTTACCTGCATTCAGCTCTGATAATAAAAATGATCATTGTCTAATGTTAAAAGCAGTTTCCTATGACAGCCAGCTAAAAGCCAGTTCATTTATATACCACTTTATAGCTGGAGCAGTAACATAAAATCTAATTTGTGGCTGGGTTTATTCAAACTGTTTTGGAAAATTAGAACTTTCTAGGTTTTATTTCTTCTTTCTCCCTACTTTTACACTTTTCTCCTACTGGCTTACCTGAGGTCTAGGTTTGTCAGAAGGTAAAAAAATTTGAGATTCAAACAACAGTGCCTCAGATATTTTTTTCCATGAGACATTTAAGTCTTCATCGTCCATCTTTCAAGAACCACCATCTCTTGATTTTATTCTGATTTATTTCATTACCATTACTTTCACAATCTGCTTGTTCCTCAGCTGTATAGATGGTGTATTAAAAAATCATGATAAACCTATGTTAGACCATGATGATATCTCAAACTTATTTTCCAGGCCTCTTTTCCAAAATCTCTAAACAGGACTGTCTTGGTCAGAGCCAGTGCTGAGGTGAAACATCCACAAGCTACAGCTGAGTCACAGCTGGGAAACCTTCCCTTAGCATCTGCAACCAGCTGGTAGACGAAACTGTTGGATTTTTTTACATCAAAATATACTTGCTGTGAATAGGACTTGGAGTTTCTTCAGTTCTACAACAATATTTTCATGAGGTTTAGTCATCCACAGTGCCATTTTAGGGGTTACTCGATATTTGTTCCTTTTCTGAAGCACCATTTAATTAGGGTTTCAGTCCACTAGTCAGGCTCGGTGGTGCAATTAGTGCTGTGAATTCTCAAAGCTCATAGATTTAAGATCAACAGAGGAGATTGTAGCATCTGTTCTAACTCAGAGAGCTCTTTGGTTTTCAGGTCTGATAGATACAGAGCCAGGAAAACCTTCTTATAACATAATCTGAGGGAAAAAAAAGGAAAAAAATTAAACCCCTTCGTTCAGCACCCCTCCCTCAAAAACACAACACAAACAACAAGATATTTTAAAAATCTCAAGCGTTTCATACTTTATTGGCTGGATTCCTACAGATTTCTTTGTCCCCATACAATCAGAATAATGGCAAACAGCATGTGTTCACATGCATGGTCATCACAGACCAAAACCACACCAGCTCCAAGCAAGAGCCTGTACAAACATAGTATGAAAATAACCTTTTATTATTATTATTATTTTAAAAAATTTAGGGCTAGGAATTTTGGGTACTGGTGCATCCACACAAGAGATCTTCCTGTGTCTCAGAGGCAACAGGGCAGTAAGTAGCAGCAGGATGTGGTTATGGAAGGAGGAAATTTTTCATGCAGTGTCAAACTAAGTATAAAACTGCATTGTCACTACTTGCTAAAAAATGGAAATGGAAATAGCCTGATGTCTGTTGTGAGCAGACCAAAATCAAACCCAAATGCTTCTGTGTGGAATTTCCAGTTCTCTGATACTTTTAAAAGGCGTTTCATAGTTGTAATACCAATCCAAGAGTAATCCTCAAGGCAACGTGCACATCACCAACCCAGTCAGACCACCAAAAAAAAATTCTGGCAACGTGACCCACGTGAGGCTAGTTATCTCCATTGTCATGAAGAGTACTTGTGTTTTGCAATTTTTACCTCCACGAACTAAAGCAGAGACCTGTGCCATTTATAAAAAGGCAATTTTCTCTGCTTAACAGGCGTTATGATGTAAGATGAAGACCGTCGTCATTATTACACATTATTTGGTCATATTATTCATGAAGTGAGGCTGTTGCATTCTGGAACAAATAAAGATAGATTTCATGATCTGAATAGTTTGCCAAGTAAATGAATATCATAAATGAGACGTAGATTAAACTACAGGCCTGCTGAATACATGAAAGAAAATATCATAATATCATATATTAGGAACCTGCTCTTTGTGTCTGGGACAAATATTTCTAGTGCTAACAAATCCATCCAGCTGTCAGCTTGCAGTAATGAAGTAGGCAACTTAAAAAGTACACAATGATTTCCAGCCTTGATGGATTATCACTTAACCCAAAATGCAAGGCTGTGCAGATAAGTATCACAATTGGTTGATGGTCTGATAAAGATTCCATTATATAGCTGAGCTCCAGAGAGGCTTCAGCAATGCATCAGGAATTCAAACATTCCCAGCCTAAGCTCTGATCACACTGGGGTTTTTTGGGCTTTTCTTTTTTTTT
>VXBB01002939.1:1036-12299 GCA_013399915.1 Illadopsis cleaveri | reverse complement strand
ACTGGACATTGGGATGGTGATAGTGGCATTGCTTCTCCTTATCTCTGATCCATATCAGGTGTTGATTGCTGGGGAGTAGCCAGCCCACCCTGATGGATGGGGCATATCCTGCCAAGCCATGCCTTTTCTCCGGTAAATTTGGACTACGCCTGCCTTTGTTCGAGTGTCTTCACAGTTGCAAATTAGCTGCAGCCTGAAAATTTCTACAGTTCTTGGAAACCTCAGTTTGAAACACAATTTTACTTTGTAACATGTACCACATTAGTCTGAAGCACGAATTTATTTTATAACATCTACCACATTTAGTTAAGCTGACAGAACTTTTGAACTTTGAACATTGAACTTTTATTTTACATAGAGGAAACTGGTTCTAATAGCTAAGGCTTTAAAGACTGAGGTTTTGCCACCTAGTGGCATGAAGATGTTAAACTTTCATATCATCAACCTATGAAGTAAAAACTTGGGACAGCTATCTTTTTGCATGTTTTCTTTTCCTCCCATTTTACAAGTTACTGCCTTAAGAATGAAGCAGATTATTAATATTGTAAAATAGCATTTTTTTGGCTCTTACTATGTGAAGTTAGTACCATCAAAACACTTTTTGCAGTGTTGTCACAATCACTTAATGCAGTCGAAACAGAAATATACTTACAGCACTTTGATTAATCAAGCTTTAAAAAGAATCCAGTGTAAAACAGCAGCCAGTCTTGGGAATTTACTGCTGTACGCTTAATGTACTGCCCTGAGCGAGTTACTTGGTATTTGAATAAATGCTGGTCACAATTTGTGCATATTTTCCCAGTTGCAGTTCTTAACATTGAGGTACATTACTCTAAATTTCACGTGAAAATAAATCGAATGGGAACTACATTTAAGCTCTGATATCTTCATTGTAGGCTTTGGGTGAGATTGGAAGAACTCTAATATAAAAAATTTAACCTGCATATAAATTTAATTATCATAATAATGAAATATTATACAATAAGTGAAGTAATAATTCTTCCACTAACCTACAAGTATAGTGACAGAACTATGATGATGTAGAGGATTATTTTAATCTGACAGATTTGTCTTCAATGTACTTCTTATGTCTTAGAATGTAGAAATAATTATTGTATGCTCTATTTTGAAACAATTATTAGAATACACTCAGAGCTCTTGGATCTGAGCACTTGTTCCTTGCTTAAAAAAAATCCTACTATTTTAATTTTCTTCATTAGGTGTTGTCCAAGGAATAATAACTGGAGTAAGAGGACTGTGCAATGGCCTGGGACCAGCACTGTATGGCTTTATTTTCTTTCTCTTCCATGTGGAACTCAATGAATTGCTACCTGATAACACTTCTGAAAAAGAAACAAAGCAGAACCCCAGTGATAAGGTTAGTTCAAAATTTGGTGTGCAGTTTTCTGTGTAGAACTCACAGGGCCAGAAATCTGTCTTCTTTTTGGTTGATTAAATATCTTCATACTGTTTCTTAAACTACTTAATTCCCGCTTTTCAATTTTATTAAATTATTAAGATAGCTCATAATTTAAATGTGATAGTAAATATTTAGATTTACAGTAGTAGCAGCATTGGTTAGTGTTGTAACCAATAGGTAACTTTTTGATGTAAATTTATTGGAACTAAAGTTTGAGTGATGTTGTATTATTATGATTGTCCACAGGAAACCCTTACAGCAAACAGTGGAGTTGTAGGTTGTGTTGGAGAGTAATAATAACGCTTGGAAATGCAGTGACAAAGGGCAGCTTTTGAAAGTTTTTTACTCCTGTCAGTGAAACCACAATCATGTAATACTCAAAAGCTGCTCAGATGAATTAGCTGTTATATTACAAATGAGGGTGTATTAATTTGTGGAAGTTTATTTCTTCTTTAAGTATTTGTGTGTGTAGCACCTCATAAAGATATAATATCATCAAGATATATTTTTGGTGTGTTTATATACTTTATATGTACAGACCATCAGGTGAAAATTTAGGCCTCTAATTGTAGCAAGGATGGAGGCAAGAGAAATACCCTATTACTGTATACTTTGTTCTGCTACTTTCCTGCTTCATTTGAGAATAGCTTCCTACATTTCATTTGGAGAATAAAAGTACACTGGATTGACAAGTTTCATCTTCTGATTTTTATATAATTTTAGTTTTCACAGATACAGAAAAGTTGGTAAAGATTAAAAAAATAAGCTGGATTTTTGACACTTTTCTTTTGTAGAGGTTTATCATCAAACCTCTTGGCTGATTTAAAATTTATCTTAAAACTTTTCTGGTGTTTGTTTTTAGTTGGGACTATGAAATGTGGGTGAGTTTTGTTTTTGAATTTTAAAATAACCTGCTTTGAAGCAAGAGAGAATAACTCCAAATGCTAAGTAATCATACATTAATAACATGTCTCTGCAATGAGAATGGTCTCACTGTTATTTTGCTTACCCATATATTGTGGTTTTGGTATGCTTGTTTATTTGGCTAACTTGATTCTAGAGTATCTCAGCCATGGAAAAGCAAAGCTAAGCTTTATTGAGTATTTGTATTTCTGGATGTTGAAACCTTATTCTATTAATGTTCAGAGGAGTCTTGTTGATTTAACAGGCATGTCGCCTAAAGAAAAAAAAAAAAAACACAAAAAAAATCAAGTCAACATCTGTTTCATTTGCTAGGCAATCATACAGTCAATTGACAATTTTATGTGTTTTTGGTTTTTAAATCAATGTGGAGATCAGCTGAGAAATTTGTGGGGATTTTAGATGCAGAAAATTCACTTTACAGTGCACATATGAACCTGTTGCAAAAATTTTATAGTCGCCATAAATATGTCTCTCATAATTTCCTGTAGTTCATAATACAGAAGTCAATGTCTTAAACATGAATTCTTTATTATGCTTGTTTTCCTCTAGAGAGCAATCATTCCTGGTCCTCCCTTCCTCATCGGAGCGTGCATTGTTCTTCTGGCTTTTCTAGTCGCCTTATTTATTCCTGAGAACAGCAAAGCCAGCAGTACCAAAAAACACCGCAACAGCATCAGCAGTAGTCTGAGTAACAACCTAGACCAAAGTAATGAAGAGGACATTGAACCATTGCTGCAGGATAGCAGTGTATGAAGGCTAAATTCTGAGGGGCCTATGGAACAAATTCATGCACTGAATTGTGGCTCTGGAAGCTTGATGGGAGGTACAGAGTATCTTGCCTTTGAGAGGAAGGCAGCTGTGACAGGAGGTCACTTGCTGTGTGATACTTGAGGTGGATGTCATGCTTGTAGGAGTGGTTTTTTAGAACAGCAGGTCACAAGCCGGGGTGATTCTACCCAATACTGGACTGCAAATGCTATGTCCAATTCCAATATTGGGTAGTAACCTGAATATGGAGACAGAATTTTTTTGGAAGTTTGAATTTTTAGTTCCCAAAATTACAAGATAATGCAAAATAAACAGGTTTGAGCCAGAACAATTTCTGCCATCACTATAATAGGTTGTTTCACATTTCCTATGCCTTTTTGCCTGCATCTATGCCACATACAGTCTTCATGGTATGGGAGGCACTGATCTCTGTATAGTTTTGGTACCTGAAATAGTGGTTATCCATGAAATTCTCAAATACTATTTACTAACAAGAAGTCCATTAGTTATCAGAAAGCAGTGATGAAACTGAGATGGCAGAATTCTGAATGTATGTGATCACACATGACAGTAGTTACCCATAAATGAAGGTCATACAGAAACCCTAAACCCACATTCCGGAATAATTAATTTTGTGCAGTTAAAGCAAGTCCAGGTGACACCCAAGACCCAGGTCCCATTAATGTTTTGCGTATAAAAAATAAAATTCTAATTTTAAAATGAGCAGTGTCAGAAATACAGACACTTGCGAGTGGATGCCAGAGTAATTTACATCAAGATACGTATGTATGTATGGCATTTTGTCACTTTATCTGCCATATAAAGTAATTTTTTCTTATTAATTCCTTTCACCGCTGCCTTAACTGCTTTTTAGTGTTCAGTTATTAATCATATTCAGCCTTCATATCACTGTCTTACCTGCTGAATATCATGGATATATTCATATCTTTTTTTTCCTAAACATGCTTCAAAGGAGTTACAAATTGTAACAAATGTACTAATTTTTATAGACATTTTATGAAGAAGACAGAGATTTATATGTATTTTGCTGCAGTGTAAATGGACTATTAAACCCAACTTTGATGAAGTACTCCTATGATTCTTTTATATGTATGCAATATATGTAGATATTTGTAAGGAGTTTTTGTTTTTCCAGATGGGGTGCTGTGTAAATCATGTATTTATAAATGTAATGAGGTACAGACAGTTATACCGTTTTTTAAAAGGATTGTGTATTGACTGAACAAATTTTAAAAATATATATTTTGAAACCTGTTCCACGTTAAGCACAGATAAGAAACCTTTTGTACGATGCAGGTTGGTTTTTAAGTTAATAAGCTTCCTAATGCATAATAAATATAAATATTAAGCTTTCTAGGTTTCATGAGTTAAGTGCATGTTCTTCCAAGTTCACCGTTGTGCCTTTGCTGCACAGAACAGAAGTGGATTTGTCCTTGTGTTGGTTGACAGTACCTAAATTCCGGTTCTGTTGTTTTGTCTGTGTCATCAAGAGTGGTGAAAATGCTTTGCTTAGAAATTCCTTTGGTATCTGACGTGGTATCCACTGGGGTAGAGAAGTGGAGAATGAAAGTACGAAAAAAACCCCGAGAATAATTTCTGATCTGAACAGTACTGCGGAATTAATATGCATTTTCTGAGGAGGCTTAGGTGGCTGTTTTTCTTTGAATTTTTTTAATTCAAGCCTGGGCTTTTATGCTGGATAGTCTTTTTTTGCTGCAGGCCAAACTGCAGTTAGGTAGGTTTTGTGTGATTCCAGCCTAGAATGTCTTAAACTTGATGTACGGATGTTAGTATGTTAGTGTTAAAAGTAGCACTTTTCAAATTTATTACTGCTTATAGTATCCCAGCAACGGTTCAGATTTTTGAAATAGAATCTCACAATCACACAATGGTTGGAAGAGACGTTTAAAGATTACGGGACAGATTACCTTCACTAGAGCAGGTTGCTCCGAGCCACCCTGTCTAACCTGACCTTAAACATTTCCAGGACTTCCAGGAATGGGGTATCCACAGCTTCTCTGGGCAACCTGTGATAGTGCTTCACCACCCTTATTGTAGACATTTTTTTCCCTATGTCCAATCTAAACTTAAGCCTTCTCATTTTAAAACTCTTACCCTTTGTCCTGTCACTGCATGCCCTGGTGAAATGCCACCTCCTTTCCTACAAGCCTTTTTTATATATTGAAGGGCTCACACCAGTCTTCTTTTCTGCTNTTATTAATTATTAAATAATTAAATTATTAATTTAATTATTAAACTACTAAGTTTGCATTTTCCCTGATGTCAGTCAGTTGGATTTGTAAACTAATTGAAAGGGCTTGAATTTTTGTGTTGTTAACAAATGGACTGAAAAACTTTCCTCTGGAAGTTTTTTCTAAATGGGTCAGAAAGTTACTTCTCTGTACAAGTGTACAGATATTAGAGGTTTTTATGGGTGACACTTCTTCACTTCTTTTTGCAAAAAAAATTGTATGCTTATGGAAACATCTTCAAACTTCTGTTTTCAAAATGCTCCCTCCATACAATAACTTTATTNCTGAACAACTCCAGCTCTCTCAGCATATCTTCTCAGGAGAAGTGCTCCAGTCATCTTTGTGGCCTCCTCACTCCAACAGGTCTGTGGTTTCCTGTGATGGGGAATCCAGGGCTGGGTACAAAAAAATATTTTAAGCATGCACCCTTACTCTATGTAAATTATTATATATACTACTGTGCTAATTAAGTACACAATAAAAATGTAAAAAGGTACACTATAGATTAGAGAAACAATTTTCAAATATGTTTATGAGTAGGGTAAAATATTTTTCTCTTCCCAGTAGAAAATTATTAAGTGATGCTCAGAAAACTTTTTATAGAAGTTTTTGTTCAACACTGTGGTACAGAGATTCAAAGATTTGTTTCTAAGTTCAAATTATTTTGATTTTAAACTTTAATATGTATTTAATATCTCTTTTTAATATCTATCATTATTGAAAGACATACCTCACAAAGACACTGATCCAAACAGAAAGTGTGTTGAANATAACATCTTTGTCTTGAAAAGACACATTAAATGTTTTTATTTTTCAAAATTATTAGCATAGTACTGGCAGGGCCTTTTCATCACAGGAAAGGTCAGGAGATGTGGAACAATTGCTTTTCTTTCTGTGAAAGAAAAATGTAAGTTTGACATGGGATAACCAGTGAACCCCTATAAGTATAAAAGACTTTCATAATAACTCCCCAGCTGTTTCCAAAGTATTGTAAGGATTCTAATATTGATAGGTCTTGTTTTAATAAAATTAACCGCACTGATGACAGTGTAGGACTTTGTGTGCTCTTATCTCCAGTTTATTTGCTGCACTAGCTCGCCCATGAGCAATCCAGTGAATGAATTTCACTCTTGCTGTAGCCTTATCCTTAAATCCCTTTTTTATTCTATTTTATTCAAAGCAGCCACTTCATCAGGGGTTACACTTGTACAGTTTTTTCACGAAACAGAATTTTTAATAAAGGAACAGTTTACTGTTGAGCAGCTACCTTTTCCATTACATCTTTTTGTTAGGGATTGACAAAAAAGTTTCTCTTTATGCACTTTATCATGTAAAAAACCTTTGCAACTACCATAAACTGAGACAGGTTAGGAACACTTGTGGTTTCAAATCTCACACAACCCATGGCTTGTTCTAATACTTGTTTCTTCAAACCTTCAGCAGTGTTTTCTGTGATATTTGTGAAATACTGGATTGACTATCACAGGACTCTAAACATTGCTGAAAAAACTTAAAGATTGTTTTTCATGTCCTGGATGGCTGGTTTGTAAATGCTCTGTTAATTGTTGTGGCTCCATACTATTGTTAGCTAATGCCTAAAAGTGCGGTGGCCCCTGGGCCAGCCACAGAGGAGCTCACCCTTCCTTGAAGGATTGACAGCATGTAGGCTGTTTCTTCGCTTCAACTTTTCCCTCAGGAAGTCTCTCTAAGAGGCTTCCCTTTAGCTTGCAGTGAGCAAGAATCCTCACAATCCCCTGAGCCTTTGCAGGTATGCTAATCCTTTGTTCGTGATTTGTCATTACCATAGTTCCTGGGTTTTGCCTTCCCCTGATTGGATGATTTTGGATCCCTTCCCCGACTGGTTGTTTCCCCAATCCTTTCCCTCATTGGTCCAAGTTGCTGATGCCACCCACTCCAAACCCTGTGAAACCCTACTGTTTCTGAGGCCTTAGGGTCTTTTAGTCTCCAGTTCCTGTTCTAATAAAGAAACCCCTGATCCTGGAAGATTGCCTCCTGATCCTTCTGTCCTGTGTCACCTGAGAAGAGTGACACAGCAGCTTGGCTGCTGCTGCAGCCCCCACAATGGAGCTGTATCACAGTAGTGTGTCTGTGCCCTGGACACCCTGAGTGTCCTTTTAAAGACGCTTCACCCAGAAGGTTGCGGCACCCAGAGGAGCCTGCAGTCTGTGACATAAAGGTACAATATACACTCAAAAAGAGGTTCATTGTTAGCAATAACACTTGTAAATTTGTATTTCAAATACTTACCCTGATAGCTTTCAATTTTATTCGCCAACTTTTTCTCAAATCCGACTCCATTGTCCATGATAGAACCTTGCAAAGCAGTTGATGAAGGACTTACAGTAGGAGCAGAAGTATCACCTCTGCAACTTGTCTGTCTGTGCTTCTATCATTTGTGTTACCTTCAATCTGCAGGGTGTTTTTTCCAGAGCCTTTTTTAGAGACTGGGTCATTTTTTGAGGGTTAGGGTAGCTGCAAATAGGTAATACAGTCACAGATCTGCTTACCGGGACACATGCAAATGTCAATATATCAATACACTGAAAGTGAAAGAATGAGTCACTGTTAACTCCCTTCTGCATTGTGAAGCGCCCAGTCTTGCTCAAGGATACCTTGTGTACTGTCTACCTTAAGTGTGACCATCTGGCATACGCATCAGATGAGAGTGCAGTGTCAAGGCATGTTATGTATTAGTAAAGTTGTAATTCTTAATACTTCGATGTGGTAAATACATTTCGCTTTCCACTTTTATTTTAGGAAAAAAATAGACAATAACTAATGCTTTTGTCATTGTTATCCCTGAGGTGCTTAACTTCCAGGTAGGAGACCATTGCTCCAGAGCATGTTTTATTGCAATGTAAGAACACGCAGCAAGACAGCCTCACTTCCTCAGGGTGGTAATGGGCATGCTTCTGTGGGGCAGCTGCTGGTTGTTGTGTTGACCTGTGCTTCTGATCCAGAGAAATAAAAGTTCTAGTTGTTCTAATGCAATTTGCTTTTTTTTTTTTTTAATTTTTCACAAGAAATAAAACACAGGCTTCCCCCCAAAAAAACAAAACAAAAAAAAACCCCAACCAACCAACCAACCAACCAAAAAACCCCACAAAAACCAACCAACCAAACAAAAAAACTCAACAAACAAACAAACAAACAAACAAACAAAACCCAGGGAAAGACATGATGAATAACAATACAAAGATCTGGAAAACTATACTTGTGAAACTTCTTCCCTTTATCCTCAGAGGTTTTCCTTGCTCTGTACATGCATTTATTGTGAAAATATGATGCTACTGTATTTTGATTATAATATACTAGAAGATTGTAATAAAACCTGTGATAAATAAACCTATGACTTAGATTGTTTTAACAAGCATGTTAAGCTATCTGTTATATAAACTAGCATCAGTATGTCTCCTAACAAGAAGAGAATTTGATTTAAAAAGTTGTTTAAAGATTTTTGTCATACTTTTCTGTTGTGGTCCAAAAGCTATCAACTTACAGGATCTTCCAAGCTCAGTTGGCTAAGCTGAGACACTTCCTGGTCAACCTGAAAAACTTGGTCAACCAGGGTGAGTAGATCAGCAGAAGAGCCTATTTTTTATGTGCTTGAGGAAATTGAGCGTGACTTCTAGTCCTCTGTCTAGTGGCATGCTGTGCCATGGATTCCATTTCAGGAGCTTGGTGGTGAGATTGATCTAAGAGTTAAGTCTTGAATCCATCATGTGTAAAGAACTAAATTGAATTAAGGGGTTTTTTTTCCTAGACAATTTCTCTTAAACAACTCTTACAGAAAAGAAGGTGCTGTTTGTTTTCTCCCATTGCCTCAAAAGAATTGTCTTGCTCTGTTTTCTAAAAGAAAACTGCAGGAAGAGAATGGAAGATGGTGGGCATGGTTCAGGGTACATTCCCAGCCCTAGCATTGCTACTCTGCTGCCCTTGCAGCCTGTTTTCTATTGCTATAAAAGTGCCTTTATGTATTGCATGTTCAGCACTAGCACCTTAAAGCAAATGTGTTAAAATCCTTCCTTAATTTGAAAGTAAATGCTGCATCACCAGCTGAATCTCTCAGAAGTACAGAGCTGTGTGATTTAAGTGCAATCAACTGCATTACATGTTAGGAGTTTAGAAGTCAATATTTTTTATAGTCCTTTTTCTGTTGACATGAAAAAATGGCCACTTCTGATTGGATGCCCCAGTGAGAAATTAGGCTTATGGATTTCAGAAAATTGCTTGTAAAGTGTCCTTTAACTGAAGCCTGATGTATACCTGAATGCTTACGTGTCAATATAATTGTGTAAGAAACAGGCTGTAAAGGAAAACTCTGCTGCTACCTCTGCTCATCTGAATGTGGGCAAAAATCTGCTCAGCAGGACCTTATTTAATGATGATGCAAGAAAAACTGGTGGTGAATAACAGGCAGGTAACATCATTCATGACAAATTACTTTTCTACACATGTGGAAAGTGTTATCTTGAAAACTTTGCAGTGGTTGTATTGTTTTGTCCAGAAAATCTGTTTTATGAGAAGTTTTTCTTTTATAGGCAATTTTTTTCCCCCTTTTCTCCTGCCAGTTTTGATGAAGAGTAATTTTAAGCATATTATACACTTTTCAGCAAAATACTGCAGTCTTTTCTGAAAGTCCTGATGAGTTCCCTTTTGTAAGAGAAACTTAATCATATGTGGGAGTATTTGCTTTATCTGCTTTTCTTTCGCACTGAAAGAAATATAAAACTGAAAAGGGAGATTGAGAAATATAAATATTCACTAGATTATGCCATCTAAAGCTAATTGCATTCTGCATATCCTTGTCAGGCACACATTTTGACTGCAGAGAGATATTGCAGGTCTTTGTGCAGTCCTTAGAGGAAAAAGTTGTTTGCAGAGCTGATAGTTTGTGACTTTAACTGGGTGGTTAAGGATTTAATCTTCTTGGACAACAGATTTCCATTTTTCCTCAAGAAGTAAGCTTTCCCTACCAATGAGTTGGCTTTCATATTTCAGACATGAAGGCATTTTTGGGAAAGCACCTTGGGAAGTAGCACTAAAAACTCTTAATGATCCTGTAACCAAGTAATAAAATTCAGATTTTATTTTTAGTACAAATCACAAAAACCAGAAGATGTTGCAAGATCAAGAGAAGAACCTAATTTTTAGTGTTTCAGAATAATTCTGAAATTATTTGTCTGTGTATGAAATACATCAACAGCACTACAGCTGCCCTTCCTGAAGGTGACAGGAAAGAAAAATGTGACAAAGGTCAGACTGTCAGGCAGCCTATTATGAGCAAAACACTTTCCTAGGATAGAGCCTCGCCAAGAGTGGGCTGCCACCTTGACATTACAGCGTCTGTCAAAAGGAAAAACAACTCATGACTCCAGGTAATAACTGAAGGTAGTAAAAACAACTCATTTGCCCTATTTCTTCCATCTCTAGGGGGAAAAATACATCAAGCTACCATGTAGCAATCATATTAAAAAGTTCTGCACAGTTGCCTCAAGCAGTGGGTTGAGGTGTTTTACTTTATTACAAAATACACAAAAGTAAAAGCTTATCTCAAGTTTGTGGAAGTGCATGGTAAATATATTTGAATTTATTTGTTTTTACTCAGTGTTGAATGTTTTCATATTTGGAGAAAGAGCAATAAAAATGGAACAGTAAAGATTCCATGTGTACTTTTAAAATTTTATTTTTAAGTAGGATGTTTATTTTTCCCTAATTGCAAAGATTCCAGACTCAACCGAAGAGTTTCAGCTTATGTTATTATATTTCTAACATGATTACCAGAAATGCCAACCTATGTAGGGCAGAGTGCAAATAGGGTAATTAAGTGTATTGAAAGTGCATTTGAGATAATACG
>VXBB01002927.1:579-12027 GCA_013399915.1 Illadopsis cleaveri | reverse complement strand
CTCAAAGGGGAGCAGGAGGAGTTTGGGGCCATGGTGCACTGGGAAACTGGATGTGCACCATTGGGTGACTTTCTCCAGTGACACAACTGCACCAACTCAGTCAAACATCAGGACATTTTGGGGAGAACAGAGGGAAGCCAGGAGATTGTGTCCCCAGCTGGGTTACATCACAGCTCACAGGGAGCAGCAAAGGGATCCTGCCTCCCTCAAACTCTCTGAGTGTGGCTGCAGTCATCCTTTGATGCCATGGGAAAGCACAAGAGGAGACATTTCCTCCATGTCTGGAAGAAGGAGATGGTTCCACAGCCGCAATTTTCACAGTGCTGGGCCCAAGAAAAACCCAGACCTTCCCGTGTTGTCTCCCCTCAGAGATGTTCTCAGGATCCCCCCTGCAAAGGATTACCCTGTGCCTGATTCTTTCCTTACCGATGCACTCCACTCTGGACTGAATGGGGAGCCAGTCATCACTGGATTTTCTTCCATACCAAAGTTCTTCGTACACAGGTGTCCCATTATGATTGTTCTGGAATTCACTCAAACATTTAACGTGGGTGAAGGATGGCTGGAAACCTTCAGGGCAGGTCAGATTCACTTTCTCATCCTTCTTATAGTTCTCTTGGTCTGGTGCCAGTTGGAGTCTGGAGTCCCATGGGGGCCTTTGGCACCCTTCCATCAGAGGTGAAAGAAGATGTTAGATGGGCTGGGAGGTGATGAGATGATAAAGTGGGTGAGTGGTGGGAGACAAATCTCCAGCAACCTCTCCAGCCTCTGAAGGGAGGGAAGGTGACACATCCATCTGCTGGGATGTGATCTGGGGGCAAGCCTTGTTGGGAGGGGCTTTCCACGTGCTTGTAAAGTGTGAAGGATTACTCATCCATGAACCTGCCCCTATCCAGCCACTTCTGTCTGTGGACGCTCCTGTCCACCTCCTACAGCCCAAAGCAGGGATGTTCCCATCTTATCTCCCCCTGCCCATCTCTCCTGAGCACTGCCATGTACTGCCATGCCCCGACTGAGCACAGCTCTGTCTCTGCCTGGGGCAGCTCTGCATCCCCATCCCCTGATGGATTGCATCGCTTCTCTCCCAGATCCTTTCCATACACCCTCCTGTTCCAGTGCCAAGGGCTGAGCCAGCCCTGCACCATCAGGGCTCCCTTCATTCCCCTCTGCTACAGCTTCTGGAGGTGCAGGAGATGTCTCCCAGGTCCCTTATCCATGGGACAGCAGGGGAATAAGCTGGCCTGTGCATTCCAGGGTGGCACCTGGAGGCACAGCAAAGATAATGGAACCTCCATGGGCACCTAGGTGGCAGCCTTGGATCCTGCCAGCCTTGGATCCTGCCTGGGCACCCTGCTGGGAGTCTCCCAACTTGGCTTGCTCAGAAACCACTGCAGGAGATTTCATCTTGCCCAGCTGGTTCTACCTGGTCTGTTGTCTCCTGGCTGGGTTGTCCTCTTCAGCAGTTTGCATAGACAACACAGACCCAAGGAGGGTGAAGGTAAAGGGGAGACACGGGAGAGCTGCTGCAGCCTCACTTACCCATACACAGGACATCCCTCTCAATGCGTGTCCAGGCACCTGTGCTGTTCCTGCCCCACCAGACATCCGCATAGACTGGTTTTCCAGAACTCACTCTCCAAAATTCCTTTGTACATTTGACCTCAGGGAAGGAGAGCCCAAGACCTTTGGGACAGGTCAGTGTCAGTTCTCTATTCTGTGGGTAATCAGTTTCGTTCTCGGAAAACTGAAGTCTTGCATCCCACTGAGGTTTTGGGCATTTTGCTGTCAGGGAGAAAGTGTGAGAGTCCTTCTCAGTGAGGGAATGCTCAGGCAGGAGAAGGACCAAGGCTTTTCCATGATGAACTGTGGTTAATGTCAGCATTCAACACTCTGAGGAAATCCAAGAGCAGAAAAAGAGCTTGTGCCTGGGCAAGGAGGTGATACAGGACACTGGGAGAGAGGTGAACAGAGGGGAAGGATCTATCCCCCTCCAACTTTCCTATGACATAGAACTCAGGAATAGATTGGGAGGACGTGCAGGAGCAGAGAAAACCTGTCACACATTGAAGCCTTCTAACCCTCTCCATCTTGGAGACTGCGTCCAACTTGACCTGACTCTGAGCTCTGTCCAAGGTGTCCCAGAGATAAGGCAGGATGTTCAGGTCCCCTCCACAGCATGAAGTGCATGTAGCAGGGGAGACCTACTGGTTCTCAACTTACCCATGGTGCAGGTCAGGTTCTCTGCCAACCTCTGCCATGTTCCCGAAATGTCCAGCATCTCCCAGGCATTCTTCCAGGACTTTGGAGAAGTCCTGTTTGCACATCTGATCGTAGCAAGGGGAGGAGTGTCATTCCTAAAGCAGCTTAGTGCCACCTCTTCACTGACCAAGTAAGCTCTCTGGTCTGGGCTAAACTGGAGCTGTGAGTCCCACTGGGGCTTCTTGCATTTCTCTGCACAGAGGAGAGGAGAAGGAGCACTTGTAAGCAGGATGGGAAGAGGTCTGCTGGGATATCTCTTGCTCTGATTTTGACAGGGCCCATCTCCTTTGGTTACCACATTCAACCCCTGATCCCTCTCTTGCAGCCTAGAACAGAGTTATTGGTGGCAGCAGACCATCCCAAGAGCAGTCCCATCCATGCCTACTACAGTCTTGCAGGCTTCCCAACTCAGACTCCTTTTGGGTAAGGCTGGGCAGGGACTGAATTCCTCCCCAGACTTCACACAGAGTTCCATCCCCTCCCACCACCTTGGCCATAGGCCCAGTCATTCTTTGAGGGCACAGGGCTTACAGTAGCACCCTCCCCACCCCCGCTCCCCCCTCCTGTGCAGAGACCCTTGTTCCTGCCTTTGAACCCCNATGCTTTATCCCCCTCACACCCTCAGGGGCGGTGCAGGAGAGTTATCCACAGGCCCTCCTGCCCACCCGCTGCTGCAGAGACGCCCCAGCCAGAGGGATCCAGCAGCCTGGGCAATGCTGCTCTCTCCCACAAATACAGGGGCTGTGGGAGTGCACCAGACTCTCTGCGGGCATCACTCATTGGCATTCCTGTCATTCTGCTGGACACAATCTGCTCACACCCACATGCAGACTTGTTTGCAGCAAAATCCCACTCAAGTTGCCACTTTGCTTTTGGTCTGGATGTCACACTTGTTATTTCCTCTTTTCCATCCCTCTCGCAAAATATCTGCTGGCTCCTAGGAGCAGCTACCTCCCCTCCCGTACCCCTCCCATCCTCACCCAAGACGAGTGGCACCCCCTCATCTGAGTTACCAGAAGGGGCTTGACAGGGACTGCACACAGGTATTTCACCAGCTGCACACTTGGTTGTGTCTTGCAACATGTAGACTGGACAATTGATTGAAGTAAATCTTCATATTCGTTTTCATTAAATTCTAGACAGCAGTGCTGCTGGCTCTCTGCATGGCCCTGATTTGGGCCCTACCCTCTGATCAGATCCCACTTTTCACATAAGTGAAACTCTCTGTAAGTGTTCCTCTACCATACAAATTTAGCTGTAGCTACCCAAACTTTGTCCAGAGTTACCAGGGTGCAGTCAGGCAGGAGCAGAGGGTTTGCACTGCCTCCTACAACACCCAAGTGTCATCAGGACTCCCCAGGAAACCAGGAGTGCTCTGCATACCTCATGCAGTAGCAAACCACAACAGCTGTACTACCCCAGACAGAATGAAGCTCCTGACAAAGAAATGGAAAAAAAATACCCCCAGACTAGCAAATTGAGCAACAAGTATTTCAGGCAGGTGGGAGCTATTCATGAAAGCATCTCCCATGTTTTAGTTTGCATTTCAGGGCCTTGAATTGTGCCTGTATGAAGATTATTCATTGATGAGTATTCTTTGATCCTAGAGTCAGCATAGAACAATAGTTGCTTGGAAAGAGTCATGTGGGGCCTGGCCTGAAGCAAAAAGCAGTCTGAGGGGATGGAAAGCCTCCAGTGGAGGCAGCCTTAGGAGCTGAGGGAGCTCACAAGCATGGCTGGGCTCTCCCACATTGCCCCACTCTTGACTTCAAGAGTGAGGCAAGGGGGTCTCACTATTTTTCCTGTTGTAACTGTTCCACACTCCCTGGTAGCCGTGAGAGCTCCCACAGCACACAAAACCCACTGGCAGCACCACACATGGCAAACTGCTGGGGAAGAAACCAGGAGGAAAAGAGAAATTATCCTTTGCAGGCACTCTGCTGACACAGGTGCAGATTTCAAGAAGTATCTGGGACAGAGTCTTTCCACAAACATGGATGCTCTGCTGGCAAGGGTGATTGCAGCTGCACAACAGAGCTCTGTCTTGCTTCCAGCTCTCTCTGAGTCTTTTCATAGAGGAAAGCTCTTACTGCTCAAACAACTGTGAATGAACCTCTCTAGACTTACCAGGCTTCCTTGCAGAGGCCAAGGGTAACTCTGTGTTTGAAAAAGCCCCATCTCATTGCTTCTGCTTTAGAGGTGCAATACAGTGAAGACTTTCGGTAGCACAAAGAGCGATAGGCTTTTTTTAAAGTTTGTAATTTTTCCTTTCACTAGAAGGTGTTACTTCTGCACAACTGAAATTAGGCATATTTAGCATTGTGCTAATTATTCTTTATGAGCATTTAAAATTCAGTCTTTCTTAAAAGCATAGAATGGCTTGGGCTGAAAGGTTCCCAAGGAAGATCACTTGGTTCCAGCCCTCCTGTCATGCACAGGGACACCTTCCACTACACCAGGTTGTCCAAAGCCATCCACAGTCTGGCCTTGAACACTTTCACGGATGGGGCATCCACAGCTTCTCTGGGCATGCTGTGCCAGTGGGCATCAAAAGACTGACTGTAACACTTTGAGTGTGACCATCCAGCTAGCTCCTCCCCCACTGAGTGGTCCATCCATCAAATCCACACCTTCACAGTTTGGAGACAAGGATGTCATGCAGGACAGTGTTAAATGCCTTGCACAAGTCCAGGTGGATGATGCCAGTCACTCCTCCCTTATCCACAAACGCTGTCACTCCATCATAGAAGGCCAACAAATTACTCAGATATGATTTGCTCTTGTGAAGCCATTACAAATAATTTCCATGTGCCTTGGAATAGTTTCCAGCAGGAACTGTTCCAAGATCTTGCCCAGCATCAAAGGGAGACTGACTGGCCTGTAGTTCCCTGGGTCTCCCTCATTTCCCCTTTTTAAAAAGGGGGTTGTGCTTCTTATTTTAGTCAGCAACTTTACTGAGAGTTGCCTGCAACAACTTCTCAGCTATGATGGATAGTGTCTTTGCCTTTTCCTCCACCCTCAGGACCCACACATGCGTCTCATCAGGTCCCATGGATTAGTGCACCTTCAGGTACCTCAGATGGTCTCACACCTGATGTTTTCCTGCAGCAGGATGGTCTTCATTCTGCTAGTCCCTGCTTTTGCCCCCTGCAACTCAGGTTACTTTTCCTTGGTTATGGGCACAAGAAAATAGATGTTGTGTAAGACTGCCGGGATGGAAGTGGGCGTGAAGGGATTGCATGAACTGAGCTGGCATAACAGCCACGCATTTCTGACTAGGCTGTCCACCTTCACCAGGACTCCAGTGAATCAATTCTCTTAGCACTTATCAGACTTAATCCTGTGCCAGGAACATCAGCCTCTTCTCTGTTGTCTTTGTTTCAGGTGAGAAGGCCTCCGCAGATACGCAGACTTGATCCAGGGTTTCCTCAGTGTTCCTGTCAGTTTCTGCTGAGCTGAAGTGCTGGGGTGCTGCTGGTTGAGTTCCAGCACAGCCTCAGGCAAGGGTAGATACCCTTGAAATGCGAAATGTGCTTCTGCAAAGCCCGCACCTGTGCCAGCAGTGTGTCAGTGGCCACATCTGCCCTTCAGACACAAAGACTACACAGGACAGCAGTCCCGCAGGCAAACCCTCTTGCTCCCTCTTTGCTTCTTCTCTGCCGCGGGGCCCCTTGCAAGCACCAGGGGAATTCCTGTCCTCTGTGACTCATCCTTTCCTTCCCAAGCTCTCTGAGCTGTGTTTGATGGTATGTGCTTGCTGAGAGGAGCTAAGAAAAGCAACCACTGTTTCCACAGAGAAAACCACTGTTCTTCCAGTTGCATTGGAGAGTTGCACTGCAAGTCACTGAGAACACAAACATGGGTCTTACAGCATCTCTGAATTTGAGAATGGAGGTGATCATTTGGCCCCATTTTTTAAATTCCTCACAGGCTCCCCTGTGCCCTCTGGCTTGCCAGATGTGCCCCTGTTGTGCTCAGGGGCAGATAGAGGCTGATACAGCACCTAGATCCAAGCTGGGCATGGACCATGCTGAGCAGAGCCCAAGGGCTGGGTGGGAGAGATCAGAAAAGGCAGGCAGAGTCCACAGCTCATTCCCATACTCAAAGAATCCAGTGACTGGAGAGCACCACTACAGGGGAATGCACCAGCATCAGAAATTATCCTGGCAGTTAAGAGTTTACAGTCTGACAGAGGGATGGGTTATGGCATAGAAAGGTTGCTTGCCTTGCAGAGGGGCAGTGTACATGAGCAGGGCAGCCTGAGGGACTGCCAAAGCCTATTTACTCCTGCACAGAAAGCTCCCTGCCAGCTGTGCCCAAACATCACAGCCCCTCCAGGGCTTGCCTCCTGCCCACATTCCTGCAGCTGCAGAAGAGCTGAACCCCTTGTCACAGCACTGACACCATCTGCATCCACGCATCTGCAGCTGCTCAGAGTCCCTCCTGGTGGCATTTCTGATGATTGTTCGAGGGTAAAGCCTAGAAAGCTCTGCTTCTCTGCAGAATGGGGAAGAGAAGACACTTTCAGTCCATGCCTGTTTTTGTCTCAAGAACATTGCTGATTACAATCCAACATGGCCTCATCTCTCCAATAAGTCCAAGTGTGTCAGGCATGTGATTAGCACTTGAGGCTCAGTGGGAGAAACTAATCCATGGCTGCTGGATGCAGTCAAGATGCTCAGGCTGGGAGGGATGCCTCTGTCCTCACCTTCCCTACACTCCTTTCCAAATCATTCCATAAAATTGCCGTGGGAAAAGGACACCTTGAAGCAAAGAAGCCTGTGCTCTAACCCAGGGTGGCTTTTTGTGTGCTTTGGAGGTGTCCATGGGAAGCTGTCAAAGGACCTCCACTGGAAAGATGGAACTCCCCACTTATGCAAAGCAGTTGGATGTATTTGAGGCGCTGGCACACTGATGGAGAAAGGAGAGTGCTCAGGCAGAAAGGGGAAAGAAACATTCAGCTTCCAATCTTGTAGGGATTAACAGCAAGTGGGAGAGTAATGGAACAGTTCTCAGATGCTGTTTTTTACCCTGCACACTGTTTTTAACCCAGTGGTATGCAGAGAGCCACCCACAGGTTCTCCACCCCAACTAAAGGAAGGAGGCTGAGTCAAGTGAAATTTCAGCAAGGAAAACATGGTGTAGATGTGACCAAATAGGCACCTTTTGCAACATGCAACGTGTGCTCACTGTGAAATGGGAAATACTGAATGCCTAAGACAGGAGTGGTAACAAAAAGTGGGTCTATTTGCCTCCTGAAGGCAGATATTTACTGTTTTGGTTTTTTTCCTAGCTGATGCTATTAAATGAATACCCTCCTCCCTGGTATTGTTTATTGCCTATGAATATAGAAAGGCTTTTTCAGAAATATCTGGACTGCCTGTCCCTGCTGCAAGGAGTTATGAGCCTGACAGGCTAAACAAAGCCCCAGCATGGGCCAGAAGGGGAGGGTCAGGAGAAAGGAGAAACAGCTATGCTATGATGTAAATTCAGGTCAGGCCCTTGGGTTCAGCCCTTTTCTAAACAGCAAAAGGTATCCTTTCTTACACTATATTATCTCACACACAAAGAATAAAGGACAAAGTGAAATCTAAGAAGCAGTAGGCGAAGTTCATCTGTTTTGGCAGGGCAGCTCAGCAGCTGAGAGAGGTGACAGCAAAGTGCACTGCAGTTTTGCTGTGCTGGAAGCCATGTGCTTGCTGAAAGGAGCTGAGAAAAGCAATCACTTTTTCAACCAGTGGAGAGTTGTATTGCAAGGCACTGAGAACACAAACATGGAGCATCTCTGTACTCCTTACTAGCTACCAAATCTGCTGAGCAAGACTTTAAGAGTGATGGAGCACAGGGACCTTGGGGCACCCTGCTTGGGAGTCATGGCAGGGAAAGGGGGTGGCAAGGCAAGTCACTGAACAAGGCATTGTGATAAGAGCTGGGGCATGGTGGCACTTTAACTTGTACTGGTCCACCAGATGCTAAAGGACATCTGACATGTGTCTAAGAACAGGAGGCAAAATTTGTGTTTCCTGAATCTGTGCTCTGGTGATAGGAAGTGGAAGCATGATGGAGCACACAGTTCACCATCCCTAGGGTGTCAAGCCTCAAGGACTCCACTGCAGTTCCTCTTAGCAGTCATGTTCCCCATAGGATCTACTCTAGGCACTGTTTGGAATTCAGCTGACGCAAAACCTTTCAGATTGGCTATGGCTTGGTTTTAGCTACCACCCTCCCACCCCCTGGTCATTGCAGCGGTGCTCCTCGTTAGAACTTCTTGCCACTAGAGCACTACACAGTGTCAAGCAAGGCTGATTGAAAAGGGGTCAGGGCCAGCTTGGATCCCAGACCCCTCCTTTGCACAGAAAACATGCCCTAGAAGCTTCTCCACCTGCCTTCCCAGTGCACTGGGACTATAAAGGGAGGAGAGTTTTGTACAGGTATGGCATTTCAGGGAGGAAAAACAGCCTGTGAGAGCAGCACAACAAGACAATAAGGTGACAATAGGACAACGACACAATGCACCCTGCTGAGTACACGGTGTCCCTGTGATGGGGTGAGCAGAGCAGCAGGGCCAACCACACATGTGAACCACATCCTGTGCCTGTGGCTGCACTGCTGTTCCCTGCACTGTTCTCTGTGGCACTGTGCACAACAGGTTGTACCCCGTACCTGCCAGGGGCGTGGGATGTGCTCAGGGATCCCACCCTGTTGTTCCCTCTCTCAGTCCATCAGCTTCACCCTGCCCCACTGCCCTGTCAGCCCATTCCAGCCTAACAGGGATCAGAGAGACACTCTTGCCTCACTCCTCATCCTGCCATTATCCTTGCCCTGTCCCTCTGCAAGAGAAGGACACTGATCCATCAGGTTGGATCTCAGCAGAGGTGCCAGGATGGGATGAGCCCACATGCTGAGGATGCCGGCAGGGCTGCTCACACTGCTGGGTGCGGCCACCACATGTTTTTGTCTTGGTTCCTCTTTTCACAGGCACCAAGTTGCAAACTCAGCAATACCATCTCTGTCACAGGCAGCCCCAGACTCCTCTGGGGATGGCTGGGTGACTGAGATCTGCAGAGTGTGACGAGAGTCTGCAGGCCTACAGGTCCCTGTTGCATCCCACTGTACACGACACCTGGTCTTAGTGTGCACCTTGGAAACAAACAGGAAAGCCACACAACGCTTGGACATGGTTGCACATGCTGGCCTGGGAGAACATCTTCAGCACGGATCTGGGCAATGGGAAGACACTTTGGGCAGAATATCTTCTGTTGGGGTGTTAGCCCTTGTTTTTTACGTGACAGTACACTCTCTGCAACCACACAGACACATTGTCCCTGGAAACAGGCTCCTGTGACACCTCTCACATAGTACAGACCCTGATGTCACGTCACATCAGCAATTAAAGTTTCTGATCCCATTCCCTGTACTCTGTCACAGCCACTAGATCAGCTGTTTTCTCTAGCCTGCATCCACCCAAATACAACACCACAGTGGACTGGGATGACATAATTAGATGCTAGTTTAATGATTTTTATCACCTAGTTCCAAGAAAATTAGTTTAGAGAAATACTCCAATTCAGACAGATACAGAACAATGCAAGGTCACGGTTCCTGGACCCACAGCTCAATTGCCAGACAGTGCAGCCTTCTGGGAGGACAGATAACATGTGGGTCTGCAAATTCCCACTGACTCTGCTGGCATCAAAGTGTGCAGCCAGTGTAGGAGGAGCCCAGCAGAACCCTGGGAGTGCCCTGATCTTTCCAGCACCAAGGAAGTCCATTAAAGAGCAATCCTGGAATATTATAACTCCTGTCCCCAGGCTCTCCTGGACACCCAGGGGCTCAGCTCATGGCTCCCAAGGTCTTTGTTGGGCACCAGCACTCATCTCCTCTGTGGTGAGGACAGGGCACCCTAACATTTTGCAAGGGCAGATGGACACCTTGTATTTCCAGCTCCATGGAGGAACACTACAGACTATGTAGAAGCTTTTCCAGCACCCCAAACTTTGCTGTTCTCCATCCCCAAACAGAACTCTGCCTAACCACTACCCAGCTGGTGGACTTGGGCGCCAGTGTGGGTGTCAGACCTCTCTGATACAGCTGCTGTATCCTGCATGCCATAAGTTGCACAGCAGATCTGCAAAAGGAGCACAGTAAAACCTTCTCTTGGGAGCAGAGGAGGGAGCATTGCTTACCTTTTCCCTGTTGTTTCCCACGGTTGCTGGGATGGGGCCTAACATGATTTTGTGCTACCAGCAGAGGTGTGAGGAGCAGGAGAAACATCCATTGCAGGGCCATGTTTGCCTCTCCTCCCAGGGCAGGACTGAGGTCTCAGCTATGCCGGTTGCTGCACTGCGCGCCCGTCTGATTGTGAGTGGTGCAAACACGGAAAGGAAATAGGCCCGCAGAGAAATCACATATGGTGCAACAGGCTTCCTCATTGGAGAGGGAAACTCCACCAGTGTCAGCACTGCCTTCTTTCTCTTTCAGCTCCATGACCATTTTGCAATCTTGCTGTCTCTAATTCCTTGTCTAAAACCACAGTTTTTAGGTCTTCTGTCAGGACCAGCTATTTACCACAGCTGGGTTGCCTCCTCTCCCAGCACAGATCTCAGAAGGACTTGTGAGGTGTTCTGGTTCATGGCTGGGCTTTAGCAGGACGATGTGGCTTCCATACTCACCCAGAAAGTCAAGCAGTGACTACATCAGAACAATCTTCACCTTGTTACTGCGTTGATAAGGATTGTGATAAAATGGACTTCTGAAGGGCACAAATGATCTTAATTACCTGGCAGTGTGTGCCATGGGTGGGAAAGCCAAGGTTTGGCAGGAGTGGCTGGGTGCCCAGGACTGGGCTGAGAGCAGATGCTTGGGCAGAAGGGGACAAGAGCCCTGGAGGCCTCTAGCTGAACTGCTGTGGCACATGGTGTTGTCAAATCTTGGTGGGAGCAGGAATGCCATGAAGGGATGGGAGGCCAGCACAGGCAGTGGGGCAGAAAAGGGACTGCTGGTGAGGCTGTCTGTTGTCCTCACTTTTCTAGCTCATGAATGTTTGGACATTGCAGTCCTGTTTTCTCATGCAGCTCAACATAAACCATGTATATTTTTAGAGATGTTTTTCATATTTCTCCTCTGAGAGGAGAATTGATTGATGGTGGTATTCACCATCCAGGTTAAAGAGGTGGTGACCTAAATGAC
>VXBB01002922.1:0-23627 GCA_013399915.1 Illadopsis cleaveri | reverse complement strand
AATTTCAATAATTTTCTTATTTTTTTTTTTTTTTTTTTTTTTTTTTTTTTTTTTTTTGGTATTCTGTAAGGTTTCCTGTAGAGTCCTGCAGGGACTGCTGGCAGGTGTTTTGGTGTTTAGGTCCAAACTTGTCTCAGTGATAACTTGTCTCAGTGTCCTCTACTGTATTGTGTCATGTGCTTAGGTTTAGCATTGTTTATTCCTGTTCCTACCTCTTATGGCTCTAAGAGTCACTGTCTTTGACTACATGTCTGCTGCTCCCGAAGGGCTCCTAATGTGCAGTGGGAGCACTGTGGGTGAGGAGCAGATTGTGTTAATTGCAGTGAGTATGTGTTGCCTCTTCTGCAGCCTCTGCTGTGGCACAAAGAGCAGATAACAGGGTGACACAAACAGGAGGCTGCAGCTACCTCTTCCAGCTGCTGCTGAGCATGATGGTGTTTAGAAGTCATTGGCCTTAGGAGCTTTAACTGTCACTGAAAAGTCTCATTGCCTCTTGATATCTAGCACTTGGAACCCTTTCTTCATTTATTTGGAGATTTTACCTCACTGTGGAAACATTTAGAATTTTAAGGCACATGTCCAGTAAAGTCAAGATATAATAAGTTAGAGTGTGATGTAAAATCACCGTAGCTGAAGTGCAGTCAGCTCAGTGTGGACCCTCTCATTCAGAAGCAAAGTACCCACACAGGAATCTAATGAGCTTTAGCTAATGTGCTTTCACTTTTTCAGCAGTCTTTAATTAGTCTTTACATTCCCTGTGTCTCCTAATCAGTGCAGACTTCAGATCTTCAATATCCTTATGTATCTAGTGCATACTATATGTTACCAGAAAGTTTAAGAAGAATACAGATCTGCACAGCCCCTTCCAATACAAGAAAAATATTCCTGTCTCCTATTATGTGTGATTTACTTTAAAATACAATTAGGTTCCCTCAGTGGCCCTGTTGTATGCTCTCTATATACAGCTCTAGAAGTTGATTTAACTTCTGTTATTAATCTCAGCAGCTGTTTATGGCATTGTGTAGCAAAGCTGTAAGAAATAAAGATTATCCCTTAAATAAGTGTGAAGATATGCAGGATCCTCATAACAGCCTAACCGCAGGTATGCTATACTGCTGTGTAATAGACCCTACATTTAAAATAAAGTTTAAACTAACATTTCTCTATCACTATTTTGTGGGATTTCTTTTTCTCTGAATTGCCAGAAAAGTCAAGGTGACCAGA
This sequence comes from Illadopsis cleaveri, assembly GCA_013399915.1. NCBI lineage: Eukaryota > Metazoa > Chordata > Aves > Passeriformes > Timaliidae > Illadopsis > Illadopsis cleaveri. The sequence continues at coordinate 22,403 of VXBB01002922.1, read as the reverse complement.
GCTTTCCCTGATGGCTCAGAAATTTGGGCATAAAATTAAGATGAGCAAATTAACCCCTGCTTAAAATTATTTCTGTGTTATAGTGTTAACATCTTTTATGCTGGAGAGTGATGCCAATATTTGTGGGATAATAACAAACACTTCTGCAATCGTAAGTTTGTGAGAATTTCTGTCCCATGAATGAGAAGTCTGAAACTTCTTTAGAAACTTCACTTTATTTCGTACGTGGGTAAAGGTCCAGGGTACAGCAACACCTGAGTTCTGCAGTAAGCTGGTGCTTTCAGGGCACTTTCCTCTATGTTGCTTATTTCCAAGAAGCCTGAAGGAACATAATTATTTTTTAGTCCTCTGTGTATCTGTCAGATTCTGTTGAAATTTGGTAACAAAAAATAAATGATGTTGGCAACACATGTTATTGTATCAGTGAGAATTCTATCAGTATTGTTGATTCTGCAGGAAAATACATAAAATTTACAAAATGCCAGAGTATAGATAACTTACTGTACCTTACAAACTGGCCAAGTGATGAAGAACATGCATTAAAAAAATGTTAAAGACAGCACATAAGCAACAAAGAGAAAAGCAAATGAAGAGCTAGTGTGTAATGGGTGAGGGAATTCAGAGAAAAAATACCAAAGCATATATTTTGTAGCCTGCTTGTATCAAACTATCTTAGAGAATTTTCTATCCCTCAAATAAAGCAGAAGCTTGTTTAAATTAAACAAGCAACTTTAATGTTTTAGTCAACTTTAACCAGTCCACTTACATGAAAAAGTAAGAATGAATAAGGTTACAAATACCACCATCAAAGCAACAGTATTCAAGGTGCCTGGCCTTGAAGGTATTTATATAGAATTTATTAAAATATCTTGGTGGCTGGGTTAAAAAAAAAAAAGAAATCTCTTCATAAATACATTACCTAATCCTAAAATTAAGTAGAAGAATAACCACATTTGAAAACCAAAGAATGTCTGGCAAAATTTCCTTTGTATTATTTTTCTGTTTGGCATGAATTAAATGTCTTTGCTTAAAGAAGTAGCTATTACAGTGGTACTGATGAATTTCAAATACCAGGCTTATGTTTTAAAAAGGCACTTGTGATGATTTTGAGATTTGCAGACTGTGACCTCCTCTTCCTTTAGCACACAGTAAATTGCTTGAAACTATAAAGAAAAGGAGATTAATAGAAGACTTTGAATATGACAGATACAAATAAGAATGGTTTATACGTAAAGGAAAATAAAAGTTGTCAGAGGTGCTATAGTTCTAAGTGCATTAAAAATAGGGTACTGCTTTATTTTTATGTTTGAAGCCTTTTAGAAAATTCTGTTGATGGTCTCCTTTGAATTGGAAGGAGATGATGTTATGACTAAAAAGTTAAGAGACAGATGTATCAGAAAGAGTCTGAAGTTCAGAAATATTCTGTGTTAGTTGCTAAATTCACTCTATGATCTCTCAGACTTACTGGGTTTTGGCAAGCAAGACAATGTCCCACTCAGTTGTCTTGCCTGGGCAAAAAGTCCATTTTGTGTGAGAAAAGTCTCATCACAGGCCTAATGAAACTTAAATAATTGATTTTTTAACTTGGCCTCCTGAAATACGCTAGTGGGGTGGGAAGAGGTTTTCCCTAGGTCTTGTGATGGAGAAAGCTCTGTCTAATCTTTCCTTGGCTGAGAGATGTTAAAAGACTTTCTTGCTAATTTAGGCTCCCACTGTCTCAGTTTTCAGTAGATGTTGCAGTCTATGCATGGCTATTCCACAATTTACATAATTGACTTTTCTCAGAGTCATATGACCACAGGAATATAAAATAATGGACTGGAAAAAAGGAACAAACCCCAGTTTCTTATTCCAGTCATGTACTTCTTCTGCCATCAGATTCAATGATTTCTTTCTACCCTGTAGTGGCAGATGATTCCTTTTGTATTGCTTATGAACAACTCCACATGAGTATTGTTACAGGGACTTTCCTTTCTTTCCTAACCTCTGGCCAAATTGCACAAACCCTTTCTTCAGTTTAGTTTGGGATGCCAGGACTTCTTTGCATTAACTGTGTGGTCTTTTAGACATACAAAAGACCCTGGATACTCTGTGCTGAGGTGTTCCTCTGCTCACTGATTATGCATCTGTGTTTATTATACTGACTCCTGTAGCAGTCTGGTTTTATATCAGATTGAAAAATCTGGAAGCAAAAGAAGAAAATACCAACTCATGGTGTTCAACAAATTCTGAAGAGGGCTGTTAATTCTCAAAGTTTCTGGCAAGATCAGATAGCATTTTCTTGTCCCCTTTGAAGACTGGATATTGTACAAGAAAATCAGGAGGTTTATCGCTGATATTTTCATAGTTCCCATTTCAAAGCTCAGTGCTCCAGTGTCTGGATTTATTTCAGATGCAGCCATCCTTACATAAGACCAAGGCACTCTCTCTTTGATCTGAATTCTTGTTGGAGTTTAATCTTTCTTTTCTGCCAGGCTCAATACTTAAATCTCAACTTGTGCCCATTGAACTACAGCATGCTGCAGCCGATCAGTCAGATAAGTCGCCAGAGGCAGTACCCAGAGCCAGAACACCCCACATGTGAATGTGACAATCACATTTTCCCAGCTCAGTATTCGCACCCAGTGGGGTCTGGAGCACTACACATGGTGTGATTATGAGGGTGGAGTGTTTTGTTCGGGAACTTGGGAGACAATGCCACTAACAACAGCAAGTGTATCTTCCTGGATACAGTACTGACTGATAAATGCAAAACAAGACTGAGCATCTGAGCTGAAGTTATAGGAAAGGTGAAGACTTCAGTGAACAAAAGGATTGTTTTCTGTTCATAGGGGAGGCTCAGTTTTAAGGTACTATACAGGCCAAACCCCTAATTACTGATGGGATTTTCTGTGTGAAAATTTTGTTAAAATGAGTCTAAGGCATTTCTGTTGGTGAAGGGGAAGAAGCCATAAAAGTTTTTGACCCCCCCAGCTAGAAGGAGGAGCATGGGGCCTCACAGTGGTCAGCAGCTCTCTGAGGATCGCTGGTGAAGTAATGAATGTTTTTTATTCTGCAGTCCTTCCTTCAGCGCTAAGACTCCTCTATTTGCAGTGTATCTCTTCTCAGGTTAGAGATGTTGCAAAGGGAATTGCAGTCATTGCTCCTGTGGGAAAGTCAACACCATGACAGAATATCTAGCAAAATGATGAATTGAGTGTGTATCCCCACCTCTGCTTACAGGCTACCTAGCTGTTGGTAACCCATGCTAAACATGAAACAAATCACTTCCAAGTATGACTGTATTACCACAGGAAGGATCGTTGTGAGGCTTAGGTGCGGACTTGCGTTCATTACAACTTGCAAAGCTGCCCAGGTCATACTAAGATGTATTTCTAATGTCTTTACCATGTTGAAATATGAAGCACATCTCCATAGTGCAATGACAGTCCAAGGTTTTCTTCTGAAGCAGTGGTTCACATCACAAAAAGAAAGTTTTTTCTTATCAGGGAGCCAACCACAAATATCTTTGTGATGGGACATTGCCTGCATCCTCCAGTGAATATGAACTGTAGCAGGAAATGCAGAACTGGATCCCAAATAGCTTGTCCAAGGTGCCTGCTTGGCTAATTTGATGGAAATGTGTAATCATACACTTATGGCAGATATGTGTTGCAGCGCATGATTAGAGTTTTTCATTTTTGTATATGTATCTTGTTTATTTGTCTATAATGGTATGTCCCCTTTCTCCCTACCCCACTCCCCAGTGGTTTGTCCCTGAAACAAAAGCCTTGCTAATCACCCTGGTGGGCCAGGGAGAAAGTGCTCTCCCATTCAATGGGTGCTCAGGTGCCCACCCACCGCCATTGTATTGTTAAGCACCCAAGTACTAAAGCCAACCCTCCCATCCCAGAGATTGGTCCAAAAGTTACCCTCTGCCCAGAGTACTTCCAAAGAGTACTTAAGGGGGTAGCAAAGGCCCAGTTGCTCGCTTGGGTCTCTTGCTTCGCCTGCTGCCCCTCCTGCTCCTGCCCTTGCCTCCTCTCCTGCTTCCCTTCGGCTCTGGCCATGGACCCCCAAAGAATAAACATCTGCTAAACCCACGCCGGAGTCTGCTCATTCTTCCAAGGCCTCAAACCACGCTGCCAGGCTGAGATCAGCGGGAACCCACAGAACATTCGTTGTGTCCTGTCCCGAAGCACAGCTAGCCAGGAAAGCAGCTCAGGGACGGGCACAGATATGCATTACTTTTGTGGGTTTTTTCAGATCTTCCAGTAGGGACACAAGCAAAAGAGGAACTGAAACCGCATCCTAGAGAGCAGAGGTGGTCCTTTTTCTAGTCAATAGAAAGTTAGGTGTTTAAATGCAGAGGCTGGCAGTGTTGAATCTCTTCTATTGCAGATCCAGAATTGCATTTGATTTTTGTTTTCAGATCTTACATGCTCCAACACTGTTCCTTTTTCCTCTATAGGTGATTATTTGACAGTCTGTCTGTATTCTCTCACCCTTAATTGTGGCTGCCTCGCTCTGTCATTGTATTGGCTGACTATTGCAAGTGAGGCACCAGGGTTTTTTACTGGACAACACTGTGTCTTTAAGTTTCTGAAAGCTAATATTTTCTGCTGTTTGTGCATGAGTGGTATTTCTTACGTGCTCTTCAAGTTGTATACTTGGTCACTGAAATTACTTTTCGTTGCTTCTGTTCTCTCTCTGGGAAAACCGTAACAGATTGTCTTGCAAATATGTGTTCATGTTAGCATTCAGATTTATTTGCAAGCCTACACGTTGGCAATAATATAAACTTCTTCCAAATGTTACTGCGAGTAAAACTTCACTGTCAGCATATTCACAAGCACCAAACACAGGTCATGAACATCAGTGAACTGAATAGCTGTATTTGTCCAAATATTCTCAGAGAGTTTCCCAAAGTTTTTAAGCTACCACTGGCAACCCACAGCTTTTCACAAGGCATTAAATTCAGATTTTACTTGTCCATTGTTCCATAATTGCAGGGTATAGCTGATGTTTTTAAAAGCGTGTGTTATACAGACAGCTTAGCTCTTGAATATGAAGTTTTCTAAGGTTATAGTTGAAGATTTTTTTAGCTCGGAAAATCACAGATGAGAGACTGCTATCCTACCTACTTACCTACCTACCTACCTCATCCTGAATTGGTTACTGGTATATGCTGTGATTCTTATCTTGCCAAATAATGAGAAGTGGAGACAGTTCAGAGCTGAGTGATACTACCTACCAGTTGTTACTGTCATTTCTTCCACATGTCCACAGGCATTATTTCTGAGTCTAACTAATGGTAATTTATATTTACTGCCTGTTTGTCAAACTGGGAAAAAAAAAGAGAAAAATATGTCTGAAAACTGTTTTAATACAGTTTGGGGTTCTGCCAACAGGCAGCAAAGTCATTATTTCTGCTGCAACATGGGATGCACAAAGAGGCAGTGGCCTTGCTGTTTCTTACCTTGTTTATAGGCTTTTCTATTTGGCATTACTGATAGAAATGACATAGACAACTTGGAAGGCTTTTCCTCTTTGTCCTCCAGATTTACAATACCATTTTGCAAGGAGAGCTCAAAGGCCTTTGGAAAGAGTGTCAGCATCATTAACTTCACTGCACAGTGAAAGTGTAGAGGCACAGCTGTGCCCCACCTCTAGAGGGTATTTTGTTCAGTTTATCAGTGGAATGAAAAGCAGACTCTTGCAAAGGAAGATCAGTCTTTGCCTGATTCCATAAAAGAGAAGATGTGGTTAAGTGGCATAGCTGATACAGGAACACAAGATCCTGTATAATCTTGTTAGATTATATGTGGGAATGGGTTAGCAGAGGGCTCCACTCATTGCATCTGTACCCTCATATTTACTTTTTGTGTGTGCTGCTGGAGTGATTTGTTTCTCTTCTTTCTCAGCAACATGAGCACTCCCTCATTCACCTGTTCTTTCAGTAAGAGATGATAAAAGAGAACACGAGAAATCCCTGCCAGCCATCTCTCTTGGGATGGTGCAAATCTCGATGCTGAGGTACCAACAGACACTTTCCTGTCAGCACTCTTGAACAGTGGAGTAGACAGATACTTTTTGGCCTCTTTCTTCTAACTTGGTGCACATTGTACATTTTTCCACCAGGTAAAGCATTGTAGAGATTTTTTTCTTCCCTGCATTGTGTCAGGAGTCTTAAGACAGGCTTGATTCAAGAAAAATGAGTTTGTAATGCTAAGCATAGCCAGAGACCTTTTTCCTATAAACCAAACAAAATTTGTCATAGGGCCATAATAGCTGGCAAACAAGTGTCCTTTGATGAATGATACTGATTTTCACAAAGATCCTGAAAGTTTGAATCTGTGTTGTTCTCTGTTGCAAAGTCATAATGTTGGGCTTTCTGTGTTGCAACTTACCACCTCCCCAAGCCTTTGTAAGATTAAGAATTTCCTTTTAAAAGAAGTCTTGCATGCAAAATTATTTTAATATTGCTGCTTAGGCTGTCTGTAAATAGCACACTGAAATTTTCTGAAGTTAATAAATGTTAATTAGCTTCTACTACTGTTTTAGACATACAATTTTTAGAGCTTATAGCTTATATTTCAGTATTAATGACCAATTATCAAAACATCATTGAAACATCTACTTTATAATTTTAAGCTTCATTAACTTTACCAGTGTGCTGCTGATGCAAATTCTGTCTTTAGATATGGACATATCAGTACTGTTGCCAACTGCTATAAGATACAATTTTAAAGGCTAGAAGAAATATGTTAGAAAAATGGTATGTTGATGGTTAGGCTCTCATGATATTCTTGGGCCCAATTCATAAACTTCTTGAAAAAGAAATCTGAGTGTTTGGTATATTTAAATGCACTATGATTCATATATGTTCATGGGTAAATCCTTATACTGATATTTATGCAAACAAATCCACTAAAGAATCCCAAGAGTTAGTTAAGTTCACATCTTTTAACACAGAACAGCAAACACCAAAATCACATTCTAAAATATAAGATTAATTTTCTCTCTCTGACTTCTGCTGTAATTTCTTTGGCAATTTTCCCCTTCAAAAGTTGTACAACTGAAGTTCTTTGGTATATGATGATGATTATATCCAAGGTATACAGAATATGTTATTAATACTTTTTGTGGAGGGGAAGAAGGTCTGTTTCTTTGGGTTTTTTTCCTACATTTTATCCACCTTTCTTTCTAAAGTTTTAAAAAATTCCATCTCAGATGTGTTGTGATCAAACATTTTCTTTCAATCTGTTCTAATGAGATAGTTAAAAGACTTAGAAATTATTTTCCATGGCATGCTTTATGCCTCCACTCCTTCTCAACAAAGTGTGTCAATGAGGAGTGGTACAAGCTAAGAAGTTTATTATTTCAGGACTTGGTCCTAAAGGTCCTATCTTTTATTATATAAAGATATCAGCTTGGGGCTCTAACAATATAATGTTTTTATTATTATGTCAGAAGTTAAAATTTTTAACCAAAAAAAAATTCAAGAAGAATTTCAACATCAGTTTTCTTTAATTTACTTTTCTTTTTCTATTAAAGAGAGAAAATTTTAAAGAAATCTAGTACTCTGCCTCCAGGACTTTACCTGCATACACAGGGGATGCTAACACTGCAATTACATAGTATGACATAGAACCAGTGCTGCAAAGCGTTATTTACCATGGTTGATGCACTGGTTCCGACAACTTTATTTCCCCAACGATGCCTTCATGCATGAAGATGTGAGAATAGGGCTATAATATGCTTGATTTGCTGTTGTTTTTTGGAAGGATCTGGAAGATTTATAACCATGTAACTCCTTTTCCGAAGGTTACCATACTTAAATGCCTGTGAAACACTGCTGTTAAGTCAATGATAGACATTTGCATGACTCATTCTTATAGTGAGAACTGGTCTTTCAGGTCACATAAATTCTTTTGATATTTTTAACTTTTGTAATTCATAAAAAATATTTACAAAATAAGTTTTTAACTTAATGCACACCCCACCCCATACCCCCCTCCCCTGACTGAGTTAAAAGCCTGGATAGGGTAGCTTACTCAGTGTGTTGTTTCTGGTAGAAGGCTGAATGACCTCCACTAATATTAAGATTTTTGGCTTTGGCCTTGAAAGGCTGAATTTTCTTGGCATATAAAAACTATTTTTCTGCAGTGGTATTGATACTTTGCAAAAACTATATTGTGAATGGCAGTTGATTTTGTGATGGTATAAGTATGCAGTAGGCGGAGATATTTTCCTTCTGATGTTTGTGCCAGGGAAAGGCTGCTAAGAGTAATCTAGTAGAGAAGAGATCTGGCAGTAAAATGTATAACAATTTTGTTTTACTTAATTTAAGCCTTAAGGGCCATGCACTGAACATTGACCATGAAGGATATATATTTTTAACTGTCTCTTCTTCTTGTAAGACAGTGGCATGAATGTCATGTAAGGCATAATTCCTGTGAAATTAACATAATGAGTTTATAGAAGTCAGTTCCCTAGAACTGTAGAAATAACAGAGAAGAATGGGCATTGTATTAGGTCTATAGGCTTTTCGTGGGGCTGCAGAAAGTAAATCTTTCCATCTTTCCATCATGTGGAATGGGAATGGAAAGAAGCATCTGCCAACCCATGAAAAAGGGCAAAGGTTCAGTTACTACCATGCTGTCTTGGTTTGGGAAGACAGGTATCTGTCAGGAAAAGCCGGAGCCTTCCTTGGAATGGAGAATGTAAACCACGCCCCCCCCCCCCCTTTCCAATTATAAATTTGCGGTTAGAGGCTTTCAGGCAAAGATTTTGGGGATAGAAATAGCAGTTCTTTACTAGTATGTATAACAAAAGAAACCAACCAACAAAAAAAAAACCTTACAGCATTAATAACAAAACAATACCAAGAACCTTGAGGGCTTTGCTTTACAAAAACCCAGGGGAGTTCAGTCTCGGTGCCCGTGCAGGATCCTCAGAGCACCAAGCTGGAAACAGTGGAAAAGTCCCGGGCTGGTGGCTGTGATGGCAGGATGTCCCAGCAGGGCAGGGGGAGGTGCAGGGTCACACTGCAGCAAGACGAGTGGTGCCGAAGAAGCCGACGGCGGGGCAGGGCCGGCCCAGCTCCAGCAGGGCGACAGAGGAGCTCAGAATTCCAGGGCGAGCAGATGATGGTAGATTTCCCAGGACTGGACCCCTTTGGCCACAGTGAACTTCTCTTGCAGCAAACAGCAACCCAGCCGTTCTCTCTCCCCGAACGCTGAGAGAAAACAGAGTGTCCCTCTGCCCCCAGCTCTGTCCTTTTTCCTACCCCCAAAACTCGCGTTATCTCCCCCTCAGAGTTTGGCCACCTCTTTGTTTCGGTTAAGTACTGTTAAGTACCCAACATTTGGTCTCCTTGGTAACTTATGGGGAAAAAATTCTTTAGAGAGAAAAAAGGACAAACCTAACCCCCCCCAAGTGCTCAGTGTGCTTTTACAAGGCTGTACTTTGGGTATCCTGGGGACGCTAACGTAGAACTGTGTTATTATGGCAGCTAATGCAAATGTTAAATAGGAAACAATTAAAGGTTGGTTTTCTCAGTAGAGACCTGTCTCTGCTGGGGACATTGGAGGTTTTGTGCCATGTGGAGTATTTTTAGAAATGTGAAAAAGGAATAGTCAGTCTAGGTAATAAGCTGGCAGTGAAGATGTGCAAAAATATCTTGTGGTATTAACTGTAGCATGAATAATGATGAGGTTCAACAATGGGGATGGTTCTATGAAAAGTGTCAGGTTGTGATTTCAATAGCAGATAAAAGAGCAAACTGAATGTGAGGAATTACTAAGAGTAAAAAAGAAAGCAATGATTATGCCATTTTCTAAACCTGTGGAGGACTCACACCTTGAGTTCTATGAACTAGGGCTGTAAAAAATGTATAGAGAAGACAACATGATCAAAGGTATGGTATTACTTCTGCATGGGAAAGGCATAGACTGACATTACTCACTGAAATTAGTGAGGAATGATAGAGATCTGTACTTAAAAGTAGCGAAGACAAGATGAATATGAGTTGCATGTGCGTTTTTCCTTAAAAACAAACAAAACCCCCAAAACATTAAGAGAATATTTAGTTAATTGGATGCTAGTTCAAAAAATGAATGATAGGACTATATGTCCTATCCAAATGTATGACTAAATTGTGGAATATATTATTGCTAAAAACAGAGGATGCCACGTCTTGGGATAACTTCAAAAACTAACTGGACAAATTTGTGGATGAGAGATGCTCTTTATGGGCAATTAAATACAGAGATACCACCTCCATCAGAGAAACTCCACAGCTGAGCTATAGATGGCCAGAATGTGTGAGACCAAGGTGAGGCACCAGCACTACTCTTATATTCTTTCCTAACCATCCAATTTTAGCCACTGCCAGAAGCAAGATGATGATGTCAGTTGTTTGTTAGTCTGATGTGGTCTCAACATGTGCTGCTCTGATACTCAGAGACTTAAGTTGCAGTTCAGGGCAGCAATATGGACATCGTGCCATGGAGCAGAGAGACAAGAGATCCTGTCCTGTAGTAATGATTTGTTATTGTGGTAGGTTTTACAGCTGAGCAACTAAAATGATGAAGTAGAAAGAGGGAACATTTTGGAGGATAAGGTCAGATTAATGACTACGTATGTTGCAGTTAAAAGCATAAAGGAATTTGATAATGGTCTGTGGACTGTAGTCTCTGCTGCTGGTGGTACCCTAAATCAGAAGTTAAGGGAAGAGTGGTGATGTACTTGAGTTGGAGATAAACTTCCACATATGCAGTGTAAAGACTGGTACAGAGAAGGCAATTTTAGTTTGGTTAAATAGAATCAGTAGAAATAACAAGATTTGATGGGAAAAAATAACACACAATCAATGAAATTAAAAAAAACATTGGTAATACACAGGGGAATTGAGACAAAACTTCAGAGGCAACTTGTAATTCTGGTATTTATTAGCTTTTGCCTGTTTATTTTTGTGAACTTAACATACTTTTAAGGTGGAGTTTTGTTTCCTGGCAATGAACATTCGTTCATGAACATTTCATTACTGAATGTAGTTCCTCTCTGATTAGATTTCAAGTTTCAAGTGAATAAGCAGAATTTGGCAATTAGTTTTTTCAGATAAAAAAAGGACCGAAGAACCCCATGAAGAAAGAGGACAGTAAGACAGAACTGTATTAAAAAATATGGACATGAAGCACTGGGAAAATTAGTGTTAAAGTTTCCTGATATGGTTGTTATTGTTTGTCTGAAAATCTGTATATATTTTCATACTTACTAAATGTTCAAGGATCATCACTGAGGGCAGCATGGCAAGTTGTGATGGACATGAAAAAGGCCTTATTGTTTTTTACTGATACAATTTGCTATCAATCTTCCCAATTCTCTGGACTTGGTGGTAGAGTGGATGAAAATGAGTATTACCTGCAGGGATGCTGGCAGGGCTCAGCTTTGGCAAATGGACTGTCAGAAAGCACCTGTAGAAGTAATTTGTTTGTTTATTTTTTAATTTTTACATATCTGTAGCTACTATAAAATATTTCCTTTGCCATCAGGATGGAATTACTAAAACATGGTGGTTTGAGGATTTTTTTCCTTTTTTTCCTTTTTGTCCTTTATCAAAGATATTTTTCTTTGTGATGACTTTTTTTGACATTGAATAACTGGCAGGCGGGTGGCTTGGGCATAATAACATTTCCCTGGCAAAAGATGGAAACCAGACTACTGTTCTCTGGGCAGATTCTGCCTGGGTAATTTACCCAGTATCAAAATATTTGCTTGCTTTCTTGGATAAAGACAAGGAAAAAAATGAAAAGAAGTCAGGATACAGGAATAACCTAGGTTTAGCCTATCAATTTTTTCTACTTTCTAAGCAGTTAGCACAAGGAAATAAATTTAAATCCTAAATGATTTTTCTTTACCAGACAGCCCATATCAAGATCATATATTGATTACAGCTTGCCTTTTTGTGCTCTGATGCTTTTATTGACTTTTCTCTTCATTGCCCTCTGTTGCAGTACCAAAGTGATAGGATCAGAATATTTTCCTTTTGGGATTACATGAGAAATCTCAGATGCCTTACAGATGCATGTATTAGGTCTCCAAATATTCAATGTTTGCATAAAATGAAAAAGAAATTTATAATTTTTAAAGGCAAAGGTGAAAGAAGCTCTGATGAAAATGCTTTTTTTTCCCCTGTTGAAATATCTGGAGATCTGTGAAGAAAAGTAGGAAGATCTGTTTAAAGCAGACTTTTCCTCAGAATAGAAATATGGCAGGACATCTGAATGTCCATAGGTTTTCTGCTAGTCTATGCAAGTCTGATGAGGTGTGCTAGTGTTACCTTTTTCTTCCCCTTTGTTTCCTTAATTTGGTAGAGAAAGATCACTGGGTCGAGTCTCTTTTATATTTGGGCTCTTACACACCAGAACAGAGGAGAGGGTTGCACTTTCATGTCCCTACATACTCGCAGGGAGGGAGTGATTTCTCCAAGGACAGCAGGTATGAACACCTGAAGTTGCAGACTTAGTAGAAGCTACATTTACGTAGGACTTTAGCTTTCCTGTGTTATCTTTTCTGATCAAAGGAAAGAAGTGCTAGTCTGGTAGGTAATTAAATTTCACAGCCAGTGGTGTAGCTTTTGTTTCATTGGTAGCTGGGAGAATGTTCATACAACATCAAGTTTTGAAATGAAAGAGGAGGGAGGAGGTATGAGAGGTGCAGGTCTGGTGAACACAGGCTGGAGCCTTTGGGATGCTGCTGAGGACGTGACATTTTTAGGTTAAAAACCACTCTGGTTTTCTTCAGTGTAAGCTAATACTTTCCTCCTTCAGTTTCATGTAAGCCAGTTATAAATCTTCTTCCAATTTAGTAAGTCAGCACTTCTCAGTTCCTAACATTTTTGCTTCACACAGTTTCTGTGAGGTAAGCACGAGTCTATACAGAGTGGAGGAATCTAGTGAATTGTTGAAGCAATTGCTTCCTGTTTGTGGGGAGGTAAAAAGTAAATTAGATTACAACAGTATCACAGTAAGTGTTTTCCTCATTCAATTGTCTCTTAATCAACCCTTTGCCTTTTTTTTCCTGTTTTTTTAATCAGGACCAAAGAAGAATGTAGGTAATGGGTACTTGAGTTTTGCAGAAATGCCTCTCCAAATGTCCCTTAAGTGGCACTTAATGTTTGGTTGACAAGGTGGTCAGAGGTTGGACTCAATGATCTTGGAGGTCTTTTCCAACCTTAATTATCCTGTGATTCTACTTTATTATTACTGACATAATCAAAATGTGATGGGAGATCCTGTTAGGCTACCTGAGTGTTAAGACAACAGATTCTGGATTCCTGGAGTTTTTAGAGAAAACAATTCAACCTATTTCTCTTACCAATTCTAAAAAGCATCTTTGTGGTGTCTTACATACCACATGGTGGGGAAAAAAACAACAGCAGCTGAAAGCTTAAGAAAAGTCCTGTTGAAAGATTGCCTCAAGTCCCATTTAGTGCTGCTATGGCAGAGCAGGCTGCGTTTCCAGTACTGAGAGTGCAGCAATAGGGAAGCTGCACAACACTGGGATAAGCACTGGAGCTTTCCGTTGCTCCTTGGGGTACAAGGTGACCCACCACACTAATGTGAGACAGTAATTGCCCCTTGCTCTCTGCTCCTATGGGAACAGAAAGTCAGCATGAGCTGAATGAGCAGTGTGAAATACTATTATGTCTTTCCTTTTCAGAGAGCCCCAAGCAGCAAGGATCAGATCATTGTCCTGAAGTTATTTAGTGCTTCACCCAGCGCAATGTCCACGTGTGCATTTAACTATAAGCAAGCAAATAATCCCACTGGAGTCACTTAAGGGTCCTGTGCTCAAATGCTTTACTGGAGTGGGATCTGAGCTTGCAGCTGGCTGGTTGGGATATCCTGTGTAGACCTTACACTCAGGACTAACAACTTAAGTGGTGCATAGGCTCTGAACAGCTCAAAGGATATGCTAATTCTTGCAGCATTTCTTAATTTTTGGTATTTTAATCAGATTGCTAGTGGTTGAGTAACTAATGCGAAACTCACTGATGCAGGGACACCATGAAGCTATTAGAATTTTTTCTCTTACTTGTTTATTTCCATACCAAAGCTATTAATAGTGGTGGCCACTGCACAGCAAGTTCCCTTCTGCACTGTGTGAGCTCCCATATGACCTGCTGGAACTGATTTTCCTGATGGTGAAAGACAAAAAACCAGGGTGCCGACTAATCACTTGATAGGGAGCCCAGCACATTCAGGCAGTGGTGACAGCAGTGCTCACCCCAAGAGTTTTAAAGGGTGAAACTGGCAGCCTATTAATTTAATCAGTCAGGTGCTATGCCTGCCCTCTGGTACAAGAGCAGCCTGTTCCTATCTGCCACTCAAACTGACAAGCTGTTTCCCTAGTAATTAATTAATTATAAAGTAATGAGTTTGTCAAGTTAAAGAGATATATGGTACTCTAAAAATGGAGGAGGAAATTGCTAACAATAATAACAAAGAAAAGTTTACTTCAGCTCTAGGAAGGCATAGTGAGAATATATTTCTTTCTTCTATTTTTGCATCCAGATAAACAAAAATAGAGATTGTTCCACAATAGTTATAAACTAGGTGTAGATGATCTTTATAGACTACTTTTGGAACAGATTTCAGCGTTTATCCTACTAACGCAGTTAAAACTAATATGGATTAGAATAGTGATGTTTTAAAAAATATGAAATGTTTTCCTAAGATTTTAAATTTTGTAGGATTTTTTGCTGGATAGTTTTATTTGTCAAATATTCCTGGGAAAACTTATTTTTAACTTAGAATTTTTTAGATGCCATTTCATGGATTTTTAGTACTGCCCTTTTTCTTATTATTCATTACTTTTGTTTCTCTCTTCTACTTTTTCTCCTTTTCATGAAGGAAAATTAAAATAATGAATCTAAAATCTGTAGAAACAGATTTGTCAAAAATCAGAAAAATAACTGCAGAAAAGCAGCAAATCCTTTTAAAACACAGTCCCAAAGACAATGTTTCAACCACCTCTAGTTACAGTTTTGACTAAATGCATTCTGCAGGCCATATTGGAAAGACAGGCTTTAGCAAAGAACAGGTTATCTTAAAAATGGAAGGGATCAAAAGAACTATTCCAGGCAGAAGAAGCTCCAGTGTGGGAGCTGTGTTAGGCTTAGCAAGTGGAAAAGGGATGGAAAGGTGTATGCAATGCTTCTTCTTCAAAGGAGGAAGGAGAAGAGAGGAATTGTACAGACTTGCTTGATGCAGTTAGGAGCTGTGAAAATCAGCTGTCTGAAACCCCAGCTCTTGTGAACTGAGATTACGGCTGAAGGTGCTCATATTCACTCCAGCTGTGAATCTGTCTCAAGGAGGAATAAGTTCAGCATGGTGTTTCTTAGGAAAGTATCAGAAACATCTGACTTTGAGACTGCAATCTGTGTGCAAACAGGAGCATTTTCAGTTTGTCACTGGCCAAGGTGAAACACTCATTTGAAGATAACTGGAATGGTTAAGCCCCTGGAGACAAGTTTTAGGGCATGGACATTGGAGAGCCCTTTAGTAAACCCCTGGTGTTTTGCTGACCCATAATACGCTTCTTCTGTTTAGTTCCCGATCAGCTTCTGGCCTTGCTCCTCCCCTTTCTGTCCCTGTTACATTTAATCAGACTGAGTACTGTTCACAGCTCCAGCTGTATTGATTCTTAAAGCAGATTTCAGCAGAACCTAAAAAAAGGAAGCACAGACTGCTCCCCTCTTTCTTCTTTGACTGATGCTTTCTTTTACCCTACATGACAAAGTGATAGATGTACTTAGTTAACTTTCTGCAAAATCATTAATGCCACCCTTGCCGGTTGGCTTCCCAGGTATTGGTTAAATAGCTGTCATGCGTCTGTTACCTGAGACACTGCAATACTCTGTAATCACACCATCCATTTTCTTCCAAGGCTGGTCCTACAGAGCCAGTTTGAAATGCAGAGCTAAGGGAGATAAAAACTAGCACTCTTCCAGGCAATCAGATTTTTCCTGGTTTTGCCTCAGATTAAAGACACAAACTGATGAAAGTTCACATGGGAAACCTGAAGTAACTGTTCCAATAGGATTCTCCTGATGTATCCATCTTTCACCCTTGATGTGATCAGTCTACAGCAAAACAATTCACAACTACCTCCCCAATCCCCTTGACCCTTTAAAGGTCACGAGGTCACTGGACCTGCTGTATAAGTGACTGCTCACCAAAAGGTCATCTGGTCTGATCCCTGAATTTCAACTTCACTCCTTCGATCCCCATTGAATTCTGACATTTGATAAGGGCTACTGTGAATGCTTTGCCAAAGCTTATTATCCCGAGAAGGGGTGACAGTCTCAGTCTTAAAACTGGGCACTTCACACAATTCCATCACCAGTCTCCACAGATGTTTCTACATCATGATCAAGAATATGTCTTCTTATTCATCTGGCTTTTGTCTTTGTAGATCATAAAGGCTTCTGTTACTCTGTTTTTTCCCAGTGAAGATTTTATATAATAGTCAAAACACTTGCAATTTTGATAAACTAAACAATTATGAGTTCTTTAAGACTGTCTTTGTAAGATATTTTCTACAACCCTAAAGTGTATGGTTGGATACTTTTACATGGTACCTTACTTCATTCTGTCAACATTACTTGAAATGTATGGAAAACAAAATCTTACCCAGCTTTACAACCACCCTACAAAATACATGGACAAAGGTAAAAATATGTTATTTCTCTTTTGTCCTACCCTGTTTATACAGTAAAGACTGTAGACTGGTTTCAACACAGTGGGAGCTCATTTATTCCAATTCCTAAAACTCTTTCCAGTCTTGTGGAGAGAGAGGAGAGCCTTCTGTTTTGTGTGTTGGTATGTAGAAATTTTGTGTTCAACTGTATTTGGCTACCCAGATCCAATGTGTTTTCATTTATTTTTATCTAATTTCATTAATATCTTGTAATTGTTTCCTATCTTCTAGTCCATCTACTCCTCCCAACTTTTTTGCAGCCAACAGCGCTCAGTCTACTGCATATCTGGTGAATATCCAGCAAAAATCCAGCAAACCCCCTTAATTTCATGAGGATTTTGGACTAGCAGCTATTTTTTGAATGATGCCAATTACAGAATTATAAATCCCTGCAATGTGCATACCATTGATAATGATTCATAAAACTCGTCATAAGCATCACAGTAAGCCTAGAATCACAGTTGCCTAGAATCTGTATGATGTCCCATAGTTTGAAGAATACGGAATGTTTGAAAATTTGTACAACCTTCCCAGCTATACTGTGACCGTGGTGCCTGTGAAGAAAGTTTCACAAAGAGAAGCTCTACTTCTCTTTGAGAAGAACTACCTTATAATTTCCCAAAGGCAAATGCAGGATCCGGCACAATGGGAGGAACAACCCTGGGCACTGGTACAAGCTGGGGACATTTGCATGGGTAGGCAAAAAGCACTAAGATCTGGTCAGACATAAAGATAAAATTCAAAAGTGGTTACACGGCTGTTTTGTTGCTTTATAGCTGTAAATTCTGCAAGGCCAAAGACTACAAATGTGTATATTTCTAGCTAATCTTGCTTATATTATTTTGACACAGACTGTTGACTAAATCCAGGACTAAATGGACTTAGTGGCACCTGGACTTACCAGAGAAGTTTAGAAAGCAAGGGGATCTGGCTGAAGCTTGTAACACAACATGAGGTCCCACAGGCTTATTATGTTGGAATCCATTGTAATAGATTATGGAGTTGTTGCTAAGGTACTGCATTGGCAGTGTTTACTGCTGGTGTAAATTCTTTGTGTTCTTGTGGATGAGCATTAGGCTAGAATTTCACAGATAATTTCTGGTGCATTACATTCAGATCACAGTTTGACAATGCATCCACATTAACCAGGGGATGGGAGAGAAATTTTCAATCTTCTAAAATTGTAGTTTGACAGTTTTTTTAACTTTTGCTTTTTGGTAAAAAATTGTCTGAAAATTTACAAGCGAGAAGTGTTTTATACCAAAAAATTCCCCTTTCTCTTCCCCTGCTCCTAAATATTTGCCTGAAAGTTTTGCAGTTCCTGTGCTTTTTGATAGACGTTTTCCTCCTGGCTCCTAGGCCCTTAACCAGAAAAATTAAGATTTAGTTTGGTTTAAATAATAAATTAGAGATATAAATAAGGAGATTTTTTTTGTTTTCTTTTTTACCTAACCAGTTTGCAAAAGTATGAACATGATCATGAACATTTTTCTGAAATGAACTTATATTGAGGACCCACACTTGTGAATAAAAGCTGCATGCACATTTTAGGGAATAGAGACCTGTTTTCCTATTTGAGTGGTACAGGGCTGTGCAGGATAGATACAGTGGTACAGTGTTTTGTGCAGGATAGACACGAGCCTTATTTCTTATCATACTATAAACTTCTTACCTACAGTGTTGTAAAGGAGTTTATAAAATCAGGCAAATTCTTGTGGGTGAAAAATAGAGATTCAACACCTAGCTTTAGACATTGGCATTTGAAGCTGCGATACTTTACATTGTGTCTTGCACAGTCATTTTGCTTGTTTTTCTTGCTGTATCTTGTTTTTATCTCTAAATTTTCTGTACCATTCTCTTCTGTTTTCTGTCTTTCAGTGTATTTCTGCTGCAGCACCTGGGTGTTCAGGCCCTGGCAGCTTCTGAATGTCATTGCTTTGAAAGGAACTGAATCCCTTTAATTTTATTTCACCTGCTCTCTCATAGAGGGTGACAAATGACAAACACAGTGAAAGGGAAGAGCAGCATTAGTATGAATGTGAGCACCCCATGGCTTGTTGAGAATAATATTCCCTTTGCTTTGTTAAAAATGTTGGCTGTGAATGCAAAATACAGATGTCCCTTACGTAACAGATGCAATAAATTAGTGTACTGTCTAGTGAACAAGCTTTTCTTGCTTTGATTCTTGCTTATTTGTTCCATTCTCTAAACAGTGCTCAAGTTTGGCCATTTATATCATGTATGTAGCATGATATCCATGAAGGAAGTAAAGGATCTCCAAGACCTTAGTGATACTGGAAGTGTAAACACGATGGTTCCTCACTTTACCCCATTCTTTTCCTTTGTACTCAGGCTCCTATACCATCATTCCTTAGTGCCATATTCCATATGGGTTTCTTAGTGGAGTGTCTCTTGCCAGCACTTGTTAGTATCTTTCAAAGGAATTTGTACTGCTGGTCACTGTCTTGTCTTCTCACCTGTTTAGGTGCGTGCCCATTGTCATGTCACAGGTGTCACATTGCTTTCTATTACCTTGTGGTTCTGCTGAGCTCTGATTATGCACTGTCCCCTTCCAATGTGTGCAAGAAGACCAGCTTTTAACAGTGAGCCCCTGGAGACCATTTCAAGTATGTGGCCCCTTTTCTTGACAGTATCTCCAGCATACTCGACTTTCTAACAGGGTTAAATTTCTGGTTTAAAGCTTTGATAAAGATTCTTTTAAAAACCTTTTTTTCTTATTGCAGAATGAAATAAGATCACACTGTGTCAGTATACATGCTGTATATTTTGCAAAGTTATTCCATCTACAGATTCTGTTGAAGGTGTTGTTGGCATTCTTAATAAAAATTCTGAATGATCTGGTCTACTCAACTACTGGACCTGCTGCAGAGCAGATGCCTACCTGGGAGAGCACCTCAGGTCTTTGGACCAGAAGCAGCAGCTGCATTTGCTGGGAGTTTTCCAATATGTTGCCTGTGCTAACTTTATGATAGATGGGATGGAATTATTTATCCATGGTGAGTTAGTGGTCTCATTTTTTATTAATCCAAATGAAAAAGTAATGTATTGTTTTCTGTAGCAAAATCTACTTTTGCATCTATTGTGCCACACTTCAAGCAAATTTTTTTGCATTCCAGTTGCTGACAAAGAGCAGAGAGCTATGGTATGAATAGGTCTTGAATTATTCCTGTAGTTCTCCTCAGCCTCTTCTGAAATTTATTTGGAAGGCATGTGAGAATGTTTCACTAAATTTTGTTCTTTACTTGTTAAAAAAAAATCAAAACATTGACAAACCTCAAAATATGCAAGGTGAAGTCACTTCTCATCTCACCATACAGTTTGGTCCCACTGGAAAAATTAAAATAAACATGTTAGTGCAGAATATGTGGTTATACCTAAGAAAGGAGTATGCTGCTCCAAATCTTAGAGCCAAACATTGAGAAAAAGTCAGAACTGAGAATTTTTTGTTATGGTTTGAGTTTGTCTCCATAAAATTGTAAATTGCAATGTCAGTATATGTCCCAGGTATTTTCTCCCCACAGTGAGTTGTTCTATACAGGGATTAGATGTGTGCATTCTTTTGATATGTGAAGTGGAATCTCCAGTATCTTTCTATTATGGAGATTATAGAAGTGTGTTTTACCTGCCTATGAGCATCAGTGGTCTTGAAAAAATATACTTCAGTGAACAGGATTACAGCTGCTTTTATCTGAAGCACTCATGGTAATTATTGCTTTGCATTATTATCTGGCTATTTATCATTTCATATGGAAGATGATTTTGTGACCAGGTCTGATGCCGACACAGAGCTAGGAAAAAGCACAAAGAACTTTGTTTCAAAAGTAATCTTATTTTGTAGCCATATTTATGGAGGACCCTTCAGGAACTTAGTGCAGTATTTTTCCCTGTAGTCAAATTTTCAGTGAGCTATGTACCTGATACAATTTCTTTTGGACATAGAAACATATATTTCTCATAAAAAATTTTTTTTTAAAAAAAATTTAATGTTTGATAGTATCCAGAGGCCGAAATCAGAATTGGACTTTTGTGAGCTACAATACATAGCTATATTATGACATGATGGATTCTGCTTCAAAGAATTAACAGTACTGAGGGGAAGATGGGAATCTCAGTTAATCTCAGCTGTAGGGAGAAGTGTTATTTTAAAAGGTTTCTGAACCATTTCAGCTTTTAATGTCCCAGTATTACCTGTCTTATCAGTGATAAATGGTTAGTACTTCATACTTTTGCAAAAGGACTTGCAGACCTTGCCTTATTCATTTGCGTTTTCTGAATGATGGATTATGATTTGAGTCCTTCAATGTTTGGTGCTAGAAGAAATCCAACCTTTTTAACAGAGAGATTTGTGCTGAAGCCAAGTACAAAAGAGCCAACTAAACCATTGGTAGGAAACCTATTCAGTGTTTAATACTTTGCTGTTATGCTTCTCATGCAGAAAAAAATCTCACTGACCTCAGGGAGAAAGACTTATTTATGGGAATAGGGTTATTGTGTTGGTGTAAAAGAAGATTCACCTTTTAAAAATATAGAGTTCATAGATATGCTTCTCCAAAACAGAAACCTTCTGGGCATTCTTTCTTGTGAACAATAAGCATAAACCAAAATTGCTGACATTGATTTAAAATATAAACTTTTCCTGAATGGCATGAAAACTAAAAAAAAAGCGCTCACTAGGNACTGCACTTACTAGAATTAAATCTGCAAATATTCTATTCAAAGTGTCAGTTTTCTTGTCTTTAAATAGTGCAATGTAGGAAAAGAATATAACTGAGCTACCAATGAAGGTACTGGCAAAATTTAGGTGTTAAACCGCTGCAAAGCAAAGTATTAACTGCATGGTATGTGCAGTCCTGCTTCCCAGTGACCAGCAATAGCATTTAGAGGATTCCTCTTCTGGCAAATAGAGAGTGTTAAAAAATGTTATGTATCAAACCTTGATTAGCAATTCTCAAAGCTGACTTCAGTTCCTATTGCTATTGGTAATAAGTCAGATGTTTCATACTGAAAAATTCTGTGAGAGTGAAAAAAAAGTAAGTGTGAAAGAAAACCAGAATGGCTTATACACATATAATTATACTCTATATTAGCAAAATGATTTAAAGCTGAATCAGAACTATGTAGGATAAAATAGTCATTTGTTCACTGCTAGCAAGATCTATAACCTTTAGTAAACATTGGACTACTATTAAAGGAGATAACAAATGCCATATTCTAAAAATATTCAAGACATCAATATTGACACAATGATATAACCATATATTACCTCTTCCATGAGTGCATTCTTTTAAAAATTATTTGTTTCCAACATTACAGGCAATAGTGAGAATAATGTCAGGCATAAGCTCTGTTTGGGTGAGAATCACCAGCAGAGAGGGCTAAATTGAGCAACATGCATTCAGTGAACTCTTAAATTAAACCCTAATTGAAACCTAGACAAACCTGCTGAAGATTGAAAACTGAATATTCTCTAGGGAATGGAGTTACATCACCATAGAATTATTTATGTGACAGATTCGATGATAATATTTTAATAGCAGCCATTGTACTACGTATTGTTGCTGTGAGCCAGAATTCAATTATTTAAAACAATTTCTGTAAGGTTTTGTTTCTTTTTTGAAGGTTAACATGATTCT
>VXBB01002917.1:0-18124 GCA_013399915.1 Illadopsis cleaveri | reverse complement strand
GAACCGCCCCTAAACGGACCCGAACCACCTCTAACCGGACCCGAACCGCCCGTAATCGGACCCCAACCGGCCCTAATCGGACCCGAACCACCCCTGAACTACCCGAACCGCCCCTGAACTACCCGAACCGCCCCTAAACGGACCCGAACCGGCCCTAATCAGACCCGAACTGGCCCTAAATGGACCCGAACCGGCCCTAATGGGACCCGAACCGATCCAGCCCCGTGCCTCGGACCGCCTGGGACACCGCGATGGTGGCCGGGGACTGCAGGTGGCAGCTCTAAAGAAATCGTCTTTTGGGGAAAAAATACCCCAATCCTCTTTTAGGGAAAAAAAAATCCCAATCTTCTTTTAGGGAAAAAAATACCTCAAACCAACTGTTCAAATTCCCTGAAACAATGTGGCTGGGTGATGCTGGAAACGATGTAACTCCTTAATAGTTTCAATCGGTTACTTAGCTAATAAAATTTTAAGTAATGGTTTAAATCCAATTTTAAGTAATGGGTTAAGTTCAATTTTAAGTAATGGTTTTAATAAAATTTTAAATAGTAGTTTTAATCAAATTTAAGTCTGGTTTATAATTTGTTGTTTAAAATACCTTTTAATCAATTGTTTTACTTCATCGTGGATATTCTTAGCCAGCATTTAGCAAAGCTGTTTCAAGATACTTCTGCAGAAACACAGCTTGGGAAAATGACTGAAACTTCTTCAAGTTTTGGCAAATTACTGAACAAAAGCCCAGAGTCAAAATCTTTGGTGGTGGTGGGGTTTAGGGCGTTTTTAATTCACTTTGGACTCATGAGGGGTGAATATCTCAAATGTCTTCAGAGATGCAAGTAGAAAAGGAGGGTTGGAGGAACAGTAGCACCACCAAACTTACAAAAAAAAAAAAGAGTAAAGACAGTAAATATTCAAAGAATACTTGAATATTTAGTTACAGCAGTTGTTATCAGTTGTAGTAAAGAAGCACCAATTCTTCTTTACATGCTTTTACTGCAGTAACAGTGGTGATGTGTTTTTGTTAAATAAATGCACAGGATTCCCATGGTTAGAGCAGCTCTCTTCAAGTATTTAATGCTGGAAGAACCTGTCACACACAGCCCCACAGGTGAACAGTGCAGAGAGGAAGCTGCAGACAGCAAAAAAAAGCAAATGTCTGGGAAGATTCGTGGTTAAATTTCACGTTAATAGGGTGAGTTTCACTGTGAAATTGAAAGGCTGGAGAGCAATGACCCAGAGCAGGAAAGCCACACACAACTGAAGAGAAAAGCACTGGGACATGGTTTAGTAGTTGTCAATCCCAAACATTTAATGGAACATGGGTTCACTAGAGCCAGTCTAGAATCAGGGTATTTCAGGTCATTCAGGAAAATCCAAAATCTTAAAGCACTTTTTTTTTGTTTTGCTTAAGCAAGGCATCACAGCAACCAGACACTAAATAGTTCCCACAAAAATATTTAATTTCCACAGTATTTTCTTTCAATGTCTTTAGTGAACTATGCAGAATTTTACAGGAGACAGTACTTAATGCAATATACAGAATAACAGGATCAGCCTGAACAATTTCTTCCTTTTTGTTTTCCAACTCTGCCCCCCTATTTAATTCTCCTGGTCACTCTGTCATTACTGCACGGTTGACCTTTTTTTTTTTTTTACATGAACATTTCCATGTGGAAACTGGAATTTCAGAATGTTCAGCACTGCAGCCCTTGCAGGATGCAATGCCTGGGATAACGGGACACGAGTCCAACAGACTGGAGAAGCACCTTACATACAATATGTACATGGAGAGCACATTCTGCAGCTTTACTGAGGCTGCACAGCACAGACAATCCAGGGAAGGTCTGCAATTCCAGTGGCTTAAGTCAGAGCTTTCCTATGTCAGAATGCCTGAAATGAAAAATCCCAAACATCCCAGTGCTCACATGATTAACATCCATCCCCTGGTGGGATTATCAGCATGTGTGATTTGTCTGTGCTGGCTTCCAACACACACTGAACATTCTGCAACACAGTGACTCCCAGGGCACCAGAGCCTGGGCTTAACTCAGCCAGAGGAACAGCAGCTACAGGTTCCTTACAAAAAGCAGATGTCAGTGAGGGTCCATGAGCAGGCAGCACGTCCCTGGGGTTCCTCACAGCTGGGACCCCACACACAGCACTGCCCCTGGACCTTAAAGTGCTCAAAAGGGATCACGCAGCTGAGAAGGTCCCGGCCAGTGCCAGATTCCAAAGCAGCACATGGCCTGTGAGACACTGTCCCCAGGCACCTGAGCCCCTCAGGGCTGGGCATCTCCCCCACCCCAGGGACAGGGCTGTGGGGCAGTTCCCTCCTCCTTGTACCTCTCTGTGGCCATCTCAGCTGCGCTCCTGTGAAGAGATGTTTGAAATTCCAATCTCTGACAACACTGAGGTCGTGGAACTGTTGGTGTGCACCCCCTGGGCACCCGAGTTTAGAAGCAGCTGGCGTAATGCCAGGATAATTTTGTTTTCTTTTTTTATCTGGGATGTTTAACTCTGTTTTGGAAGAGTTTGCAAGTTAACTAACTGTATAAAAATACAGTGTAGCTGTAATATTGCTCTGAAAAGCACTTTTGCAAACTTTTTTTTTTTTTTTTCTGTACAGACTGGTAAATAACATTACCAGATAATATAATACATATTTTAAATAAAAAAAAAGGAACTCTCTTAAAGTCTGAACACTAAAGTCTAAATAGCTTGTTTAAAACACAACAGTGTGACCCAGGAAAATTCTGCTTTGCATGGTTAAATTATAGCAGCATGGTTACTGGCTTTTCAAGGAAATTCTTGAACTCAGCAAGCCACTGTGCTCCAACTGCTCCATCCACAACACGGTGGTCACAGCTCAGGGTGACAGACATCACGCTGGCCACGTCAAAGCTGGCAGAAAAACAACAAAACAAAGGTTAACACACTCCTCTGCAGGGCAGTGCCACTGGCACAGCAGAAAAGCTGCTCCTGGAGAGCCAGGAATAGCAGCTGGTGCTTGGTGACAGATGTTTCCCCCAGTTGCACTGGGGAGCAGATCATGTTCATCCCTTCTCTGAGGAAAACGAAGGAAGGAACTTCCCACAGGCACTAAAAACATCTCTGTGTGCTCCCCTTAGGGCAGGGAGCTCAGCTTTCCTTGCAGCACAAGGACAGCCCCACACAAAGAAAAAGAACCATTTTAGTTCCAAGCAAGGGGATATTATGTCCTTTAGGTTTTTCCTTAAGTGCAAATTTAAGCAAGTACTGAAAGCACTGTGTCAACAATACATTTTAGGGTTTTTAAAATAGGTTTTTAAAACCTATCTAATGTAGGTGTTAGGAAATTTCAGAGGCATGGAGCTTGAGTTCAGGACCAGATGAAAACTCACCCCTTCTCATTATCAGCTGGCACTAGTCTTTGTTCTGAGGAACCCACTGCCAGGATGCAGGCTTGAGGTGGGTTGATTATGGCAGAGAAATTCTTAATCCCATACATCCCTAAATTGGAAATTGTGAAAGTGCCCCCCTGGAAGAAAACAAACACATTCATGGTGAAACTCACAACAACTGTTTCATGTGGGAATATGAGGAGAGGGGAGATCTCATGCCAGTCTGCAGAGTCCTGAGGAGGGGAGGCTCTTTGGTGAGCAGGACAGGACCCAGGGAGCAGCTGGAGCTGTGCCAGGGGAATTTGGCATGGAGATCAGGGAAGGTTCTTTCCTCAGAGGGTGCTGGGCACTGCCCAGGCTCCCCAGGGAATGGGCACAGCCCCAGGGCTGCCAGAGCTCCAGGAATGTTTGGACACCACTCCAGGGACGCCCAGGGTGGGATTGGAGGGTGTCAGTGCAGGACCAGGAGCTGGATTAACGATCCCTGTGGGTCCCTCCCAGCTCAGGATATTCTGATGTTGCTTTCAGCTTTTTTGATTTTTAGTGTTTGGAATCTTGCAAGCAGATTCTCATGCAGCCTCAACATAAACAATGTATATTTTTAGAGATGTTTTTCATATTTCTTCTCTGGGAGGAGAATGTGATTGATGGTGGTGATTCACTATCCAAGTCAAAGAGGTGGCAACCTGAGTGACCAACCTCTTGGCCTCTGTACAAACTGTATATAAGGACTGGAGTCAGATTTGAAACTCAGAATAAAGAAGAATTTAGAATAAAGTATCATTAGCTTTCCCTTCACCTGCTGCTGCCTGCCTCGTTTCTTCTGTGTAGCATCCTGCTTCATTCTGTGATTACTGAACGAGGCTCAAACATCACAAAACAGCCTGTTCTCCTTTGAAACAAGCCAGGGCCAGCAGAGTTTAACACCACCACCAGTGTCTCACCTGGAATTCGTGAGGCTGGAGCTTCCCTTCCCGGGCCTTGGCTGCCAGGGCAGACACGTCCTTGCTGATGGCAGCCAGGCCCTTGATGTGGGCGTTGAACACGATGGGGGTGATGAGCCCTGCAGGGGTGCTGACAGCCACACTCATATCCACCACGTGATTCCTGCAACACACACAGCAGTGAGACCACCCCAGCAAGAGAGCTGGCAAAAAAAGAGTTCAAAACAGCCCAGACAACCCAAAACTAACATCAATTTGCTACAATTATTTCACTTTGCCCACCTGTCGCCCTGATTTTTCAGCCTTCTGATAGTTTACATTTCTACTAGAGCTTTCTCATTATAAAATAAACAAAGACTGATATTTGGTAAATAATGCATTCCTTTCCAGGAGGAAGGACAAATTGATAAACTTCTGAGTTGACCACTGGGGTCAGAGAGGTGTTACTCTCATCTCCAAATCCTTGACCAAATTCAATAAACTATATAAGTCAAGATCCCCAAATAAACTTCCCTTCTTTCTCATCTCACATCCTGACAGGTGAGTGTAGTTCTTTTCGTGTCCTCTTGCAACACCCACCAGCCTCAGACTCAAAGTTTTTATCACTTTAACAAAATCTCATGCCTTCACATCATATTTTTCCCCTCTCTCACATCCCAGCAGAAGTTCTGTTTTGCCATGAACAAAGGAAGTTTCTGGCTCTGGCCATAAACTTACTGCCTAATAACTGTGTCCATCCATGAAGAATTTGCCTCTGGCACCTTCAAGCACGCCAAAGCAGCAGCTTTAATGATGAAATCATTGACAGAAAGCTTAATCTTCTCCGAGACCTCCTGCAAATAAAGAGATTCCAGGTGTCAGTTTGTCCCCTGCACATCACCCCAATCAACCAGGGCAGTCACTGCAGTTCACAGGAAACAACTGTCACAAAGCAATCACACCACAAGGCATTAAAATTCAAAGATCATTCAGAAGGTGAAAGTATCTCCTTCATAATTTAAGAACGTAGTTTTTTTAATGTTTAGTTTTCCTCAAACTTGGCTCACAATTATTATTCTGCCTAAACTTTTTACCTTCCTTACTACTAAAAAGCTTTCTATCCTTTTATTTTCTGCCTGAAATAATGAAGCATCACCAAGCAGAGCTCAGAACAGCCTCTTAGGGAAGTCAGGAATCAGCAGACATGAGGAAAACCTCATTCTGTCACAGACAGTCCAGAACTGACCCACAAGGGGCACTGAAAAGAGTGTTTTTTCCAAGCCAAGATGCCAAAACTCACCTGATTGAGTTCTTTCCTTAGCACCAGGACTTTCCCCATGTTCACATCGATGGACAGGTAGTAGTGAGGTATTGTTTGTTTGGACTGTATCAGCCTCTGAGCAATGACCTGGGGGTGTGTGCAGAGCCAGGAACATGGATCAGCACAGGAAATTCACAGCTAAAACCATGATTTTGGAAAAGACTGCAACCTTACCCTGCGAATGTTGCTGATGGGGATGTCTGTGAAGGTCCCCTCGGGTGCCACAGCAGCTGCAGGAACTGCCCCAGGAGCTGCAGCCTGCAGGAAACACCAGTGTCACTCCCAAAAACCCCCAAACAGCAACTGCAGCTCTGCCAAGCTGCCTCTTGGTAAGAGCAGCAGCTATTTCCACCTTTCCAGTACCCACCAGGCTCCTTCTAACCCCTATATCTGATTATTAAATGCAGCATTGAGTGATTTAACACTGAGATGTGTTGCAGTGAAGCTCCCAGCCCAGCCAGCCCTGCTCTGGGTGTTGTACAGCACACAGAGGAACAGCTCCACCAGCTCAGGGACAACACAAACCAGGGGAGCAGAACACTTCTGGGGCAGCAGTGACAGGCTGAGCTTTGCTAGGCCTGGCTTTCCTTCTGAGCTGGACCAGCTGGTGACCCCAGCTCGTGAAGATTTAGCAACCAAAGGAAAGGTTGAGAGCACTTTTTTTTTTCTCTCAGTGGAATATCAAAGGGACAAACAAAGGGAGAAGGCTTCAGCAGTGTTTCTGGCAGGTTAAATTTCACAGTCACCACCACCCACACAATCCAGCAATGGCAGTTCCATGCAGGAACTGCCCTTCCACAGGGCCTGTCCATTCCTGTAACATCCATTCCTACAGATTTCCAGCCTACTCACTGGGGCAGCCTTTGATGGCACAAATGATTCCACATCTTTTTTGGTGATTCTGCCATCTGGTCCGGTACCTGCAAGGGGCAAAAGAAAATGGGAGAGGATTTTGATTATTTCCAACATGGCTTTACTTCTAAAGGTACCAGTTTTATTTAACAGAGAGAAATCATTGAACACAACTCCTGGTTCACAGTCATTGAACACAACCCCTGGTTCACAGTCATTGAACACAACTCGTGGTTCACAGCTGCACAGTCAGGAAGAACAGGAAAATATGGATCTACAGGGACAGGAAACTGATAGTGAGGGCAAAGAAGTGGAAAGGAAAGGTACCTTTCACTTGGGCAAGGTCGATTCCTTTCTCTGCTGCCAATTTCTTTGCCAGGGGACTGACCACGACCCTTCCTCCCTTGCGGGGTGGCCCTGCCGTGGGGGCTGCTGGAGCAGGAGCAGCAGCAGGCTGGGGAGGAGGAGGAGGAGCAGCTGCAGGAGTTGCCATCACCTTAACAAAGAATCAAAGCCATCAGTGGAACACAGCAAGAGAGCTGACCCATCTTAATTATCAATCAAGAGACAATCACTCATCAGCACAAAGCTCCCAGAAATTAAATCAGAAACTGGCTGGGAAGGAGGTCAGCTGAGCTATACACCAAATAAAATAAAGACCTTATGCTCCCCAATTTCAAGGATGAGGAATCAGAACTGGCACCAGCAACAAGCTGGGAAAAAGATCAGAATGAATGAACCCTGCTGGAGGTCCTGGAAGGTAAATTAGTGATCACTTCTCAACACATGATCAGCCTTGCACTCACAGATCAGAACACTCCTGCTGCAGCCAGGGCTTCACACTGGCAACAACAGCCCAGCTCAGCCTTGCCAGTGGTGCCCACAGCCCCTCCTTACCGGTGGGGGAGGAGGAGGAGGAGCTGGGGCCTTGTCAGTGACTGCAGCAGCCTGGTAGTCAGCAAAGGCTGGGATGTCAGCCTCCTTCTCCACAATGATGCACAGAGGAGTTCCTAAGGGCACGTCTCGTGTTCCTTCAGGCACCAAGATCTTGGCCAGGTAGCCTTCCTCCTGCACTTCAAAGCCTGCAGGGGAGAGAAACAACACTGAGGAGCTGAAGAGCTGCTCTAGAGACTCTGGCAGCTGCAGCCCTGTCCTGCAGGAGAATCCTTTCCAGCAGGGAACCTCTCCATGCACTTGCTAAGGATTGATGAGGCAATAAAAGTGTTTTTAGGAGCTCCGGTGTTTGGCTCTCCAGTGGAATGAGACATTAACAGAACTTGTCCCACAGCATCACCCCCTGAGCAGCCAGAGGAGGTGGCAGAGGCTGCTCAGGGCCCTTCCCAGGGCACCTCACCCCTCCTTGGCTGGGGACTCACCTATTGTGGCTTTATCTGTCTCAATTTCGGCCAGTAAGTCTCCCTCATTCAGCTTCTCCCCAACCTTCTTCTCCCACCTCTGCACTGTGCCCATTGTCATGGTGGGTGACAGAGCAGGGAGAGTGATCTGGGAAGGCACAGAACACAGCACAGTCACACCCTGGTCACCCACAAGGCTCAGGAACACAGTGTGAACTCCTGAGAAATGATAATGCCAACCTAAAGAAGCAGCTTTAATGCACTCCCAGGTCTGGCTCCATGACAGCCAAGCAGAGCTGTCCCACTGTGCTGCTTTGGCTTCTTTTAGCAAGGCCTGAGCAGGAGAGCAAGCAAGAGCAGAGGGCAAGAAATGGATAAATCAAAATAACCATCACTGCCATCACCCTGCAAAGCTAAGGGAGGCTTGAGGAGCAAGTCACTTTGTCACTGTGACACACACATGTGGAGCAAAACTGGGCAGAGGGAGCAAGCAGAGGGAAGAAAGCAACTTTAGTAGCCAAACACAAATTTAGAAGCCATTCATTAATTCTTTTATTACTGACTTTGAGTAACATCTCAGACAAATGAGTTCCCACATTTTATCCGTGGGATGGGGTTCAATATTCCAGATTTTCTTTTTCAAAGGGATGTCAAAGGAACTCCCCCTGTACAAATACTGAAACCCATCAGTGGACACACTTCAAAAGCCAAGCAAAGCAAAAAGGTTCTACCCACACACACAGTTCATTATTAGTCACCCACAGACCCAGCTGGTGTGCTCACCAGAGCACCACAGACTGCAGCTCTGCTCTGAGATATGAGCAGGGCTTATTCACACTAAGCACAAGGTCTTTTTATACCACAACTGTCCAAATAATGCAGATTTAGCACATTTTTCAGGGCAACAACCCTGGAGGGACAAGCCTCTCCTCCACCAGCAGCTGGGATGCTGAAATAAATTTATTTAAAAAGCTTTCTGGGATGTCCCCCAACACCTGCTCTAAGCACACAACACCTGAGGTGGCACAGTTAATAAATTCCCATTCCAGACAGTTTTTTTGGACAAAATGCCCCACAGGCAGCAATGGCAGGGGCAGAAAAAGAGTGCAAGAAGCCCTTAAAGCAGGAGCAGTGCTCTCTTACCTGCATGTGAGGAGGGTAAGAGCTGCCAGGGGCCTGAGGAGAAGGCTGAGGTGGTGGGGAGGGGGCTGCAGCTGGAGGGGGAGGCACTGAGGCTGCGGGGGCAGCAGCTGCTGCAGAGTCCAGGGTGTAATTCTTGAAGGCATCAATATGTTCAGGCCTAGAAAAACACACAGAGCCCAAACCCCATCAGGTGATGGTCTCAGTCTCTCACTCAAGGCACCCCAGAAGCCCCAAGGGGAGAAATTCACGTTTAGGGTTAGGAAAATACATACTTTTCTACTGTGATACATATTATGGCCCCAATAGGAACATCCCTTGTTCCTTCTGGCACCAGGATCTTGGCCAGGTAACATTCCTCCAGGCTCTCAAAGCCAACTGTAGCTTTGTCTGTCTCCACCTTTGAGAGAGAACAGGAAATAGTGAGCCCAGAGCCTCCCAGTCTGTTGTAGGGTCACAGTCCTGAAAAAATCACCCTGAGGCAGCAGCTCTAGGGAAGTCTGCCCCTAAACCAGCTCTGAGAGGCTGACAGCCACTCCTTCCCACCAGCA
This sequence comes from Illadopsis cleaveri, assembly GCA_013399915.1. Classification (NCBI taxonomy): domain Eukaryota; kingdom Metazoa; phylum Chordata; class Aves; order Passeriformes; family Timaliidae; genus Illadopsis; species Illadopsis cleaveri. Next base: position 8,602 of record VXBB01002917.1, on the reverse strand, counting down.
TCCCTTGGCATCTGTGACCCAAAATCTGCCTTCAGCCAGGGACAGCCCAGGCAACACGTGCAGCTCACAGGGACCAGCCCAGCCCCATCCCCAGGGTACCTCTGCTATGAGATCCCCTTCGTTGATCTTGTCCCCCTCCTTCTTCTCCCAGCGTGCGATGGTGCCCATCTGCATGGTGGGGGACAGCGCTGGCAGGGCCACCTGTGAGGGACAGGGCAGCGTCACCAGCCAGACACAGCCAGCAGCAGGAACCACACACAGGACACAGACAAATCCTCAGCTCAGCCCGGGATGTGGGGCACAGAGCTGCTGCCAATCCCCAGGACTGCCCCAAGCTGCTGGGGAAGAACCCTGGGCAAAGCCACACTGGGTGCTGGGGGCAGAGGCTGAGGCTGCCCCATCCCTGGAAGTGTTCAAGGTCAGGCTGGATGGGGCTGGGAGCAACCTGGGATAGAGGAAGGTGTCCCTGCCCGTGGCTTTAAGGTCCATTTCAGCCCCCCAAATACCACGATTTTACCAAGAAAGGGTTATACAGAGCCAAGTCTCGGCCTGGGTCTGCCGAGAGACACACAGCAGGGCTGGGATAAAGGGCAGAGCTGATAGAGGCAGCACCTGAGAGCCGCCCAGAGGCTTGAGGCTAAGTGGTGCCGAAGGCACAAAAAACGCCGATTCTTTGCCCAGTTTGGACAGCCAGGCGTTGCAATGGGTTTACCCACGGAGGTGGTGGAATCCCCATCCCCGGAGGCGTCTAAGAGCCGTGTGGGCGGTGTGGCTCGGGGGCTCCGGCGGCGCTGGGCTGCTGTCCTTTTCCAGCCTTGAGGATCCCATAACTCTGTCCCCGGGGCAAACTGAGCCGCGCGGGCAGGGGACGGGAAAGCGAANGGGGGACCCTATGGCTCTGCACAACTCGCTGACAGAAGGGGACAGCCGAGGATCGGGCTCTGGGAATAGGGACAGGAGGAGAGGGAACGGCCTCAGGCTGGGCGGGGGTAGATGGGGTAGAACACATAAATATATCCAAGGGGTGTCAGGGGATAGTGCCAATTCAGTGAGACAGGAGTAAAGCCCATAAATTAAAATACACCTCAGCCTAAGCAAGAGCTTCTTTCCATGGAGGGTGGCTTTGTTCTGACATGGGCTCTTACTGCCATAGCCCAGGCTTGTCTATTTCACTGTTTACAATGGTTTATTTCTGCCCAGCTTTCCTCAGAGTTACTTTTCTGTTCCTATACTTGTTAACTTGACCTTGTAGCACTCTGGAGTCAGAGTTAAAACTCATTTAAAAGTGGCACGTTTTGCTTTTATGAGGGAGAAGCCTCCCAAACCAAACTGCTCCTCTGAATAGCAGAGAAGGACATGAAGCTGGGCAACAGCAGACCTTGAAAAAATTCGTAATTTGCTCCGTGAAACTCCAGCCCGAGTGCGTGGCTGTTCCTGAAATAAAACTGATGAGTAAAACCCGAGGAATTAAACGCTTGTGAGAAGTTTGCAGTTTAAATACAATTGATCTCAGCATCACAACCCCATGCCCTCTCCACTAGAGACCATGCAACAGAGTAACTATGTCCAGGGGAGAAAGAAAATCTTTGTTTCTTTTCCGAAAGGGATGTATTTCCCCCATTAATTAACTTGTTCACTGATGTACTTTCCTCCCGCTGTCTGTAAGCAGAAAGTCACACAAATTGTCCAGAGCAGGAGGCAGCTTGTGTTGTGCCAATGTGGCACAAAACCACCTAAGAGCCTTGCTATAAAACCCAGAATCAACCAGTTGGATTTCCATAGTTCAATAAAATTACAAGGCCAGCCTTGTGTCAACAGAAGACGATACAAAACATCTCAGCATCCAGCAGGAAAGGAGTAAAACACAGTATAATGCGTGCAGAAATATACAGAGAGCACTTGCACTAGTATAAAAATATCCACAGTCCTCAGACAAATGTGAATCGGTACAAAATAATTTCAAGAACATGTTTACAAAACGACATGTTAATATAAAACAGTAAAACCAGGTTGCCCCCTCTCCCAGCCTCATGCACAGCACACACAGACAGTCCATGGAAGGCCCACAGGAGCTGGGAAGGAGCAGAGCCCGTTTGACCTCCCAAGCCAGCAGGCGATGTAGGGAAACAAAACCACAAAACCAAAGGGAAAAAAATCCACCCTCGGGGGATTTTAGGGCGTATTCTTTCCCCAGCAGTTCTTTCCTGATCCTTCAGGACTCAGCGTAGCAAGGACAGTGGTGGGTAAGTGCTTGGTGGCCCTGGCAGTGGGGGACAGCAGCAGAGGGATGCCTGTGCACAGGAGGTGACAGCAGAGAGGGCAGGAGTGCAGGGACAGGGGCTCAGCAAGGACAGGGGGTGTGAGGACCTCAGGAAGCAGCTGGTTCCAGCTCCCCCACCCATGAAATCCTTCACCAAGATCCCACAGTCCCACACCGATCCCACAGCTGCAGGGCAAACCCAGAGGGCCTCGGAAATGGGGCCAGCTTTGGAGAGCACGTGGGGAAAGCAGGGCTGGGAAATGGGAGCCTGAGTTTGGGAGAAAGGGAGCTTGGCCAGTTTGGTGAGCTTTGCTTCAGGCTGTGCATGAACCCTCCAGAGGACTCTTGCCCCACCCAGAACAGGTCCTGTCAGCCTGCAGTGCCCACAGAGTCACTCTGCTCCTGCAGGACAACAGCTGGTCCAACCTCCAGCTCTCACAATCCAGCAACTTCCTCTCCATGAAGGCAGAGCTTCACATTTTCACCATCAGTGCAGTTTTCTGTGACACCAGCACAGGAGATGCCCAGCTGAGCCTGCAGCACACAGTGCAGGCATGGAGCAGAAAGGGGGCAAAGCATCCTTAAGGCCTCCAGGGTTTTTCTGGCAGGGCCAAGCCGGGTGTTTCTGTCCCACAGACCCGTCCCTGCAGCCCCAGGCACGGGCAGCCAGGTGCCAGCTGTCCATGCACACAGCCTGCACCACCCATGGCTTGCACACAGGCTCTTTTTTGGCAGCTTGGATTGGCCTGCCCCCAGCACTTGGGCTCCTTGGTCACTCTCTGAGCTCCGCAGACAGTCACAGGTTTCCATAGAAACAGGGCTTGAAAGCTCCATTAATTCTCCCCGTGGTCTTCTTCCACCCAGGCCACGATTTTCCCCTCCCAGCCAGGAATGATGTCATCATCATGGAATACCTACAAAAAATTTTAAAAATAAAATAAAGAATTTCAGTCATGCCTGGCGTCTGGACACATGGTTCTGCAGTGTGAGGGGCATCAGGGGCATGAAGTCAAATCCTAGCTCAGATTTCCCAAAACAATCCAGGGAAAACATGGGAATGATGGGCTGAGGCATGAGTCACATCTTCACAATTTAGGTAAACAACAGACCAGGCCTCCTTCACCAATGAATATCAGGATTATTCTTGGCTTTTTTGTTTTGACATAAAAGGTAAACTAAAGACTGGAAATACGCCTTTTCTGAGCCAGACCATGACCTCCAGCTGCTGCTGCTGCTGCCTGTCCCTAGGGAGGGTGACCTTTTGTCCTTGCCCTAATCGATTTGTGAAGCAAGAACTGTCCCAATAACCTGTAATGAATCCAATCCCCACTCACACCAGCCTGAGCACGGGCAGGGCTGCACTGCAGCACACCAAGGGAACGATGCCACACACACACAATTCTCTCTGAAAAACCTTCAGAAGAAAGCAAGGGATTGTATTTTTAATACAGGCTCCCCCATTGCAACAGGTTTTATAAAACCTGCAGCCCAGAGTTTTGCTGAGCTGTGTCCCAGGCTGGCTTTGCCCAAGGGGCTCTGCAGCTCCCAGGCAGTCACAACCACATCCAGGGAATTGCTTTTGCTGAGGATGAAAATATTTTAGGCTTAACTGACAGCTGGGAAAGCAGACAGTTTTGTTTGGGGGAAACATCCACTATTTGGTTAGTTTAAAAGTGAGGTGCCCATGGTCCCCAAGGCTGTGTGGTGACACTGATCCCAAAGCTCAGTCCCACATTTACCTCCTCCTTCACTGTGCCAAACTCTGGATCCAGGGCTTTGAAGTGGTACCGGTGGGTTCCTTCCCGATCAATGGCTGCCTTAAAATCCTTCAGAGTCACTTCCCCTAACCTGCGAGGGAAATAAAGACAAAAACAAAATACAGGAACGAAGCTCAGGGACTACTGCAGATCATTTTCCCCAGCCAACAGCATGAAATCCAGTTAAGGCACAGCAAATCTGTGCTGGCTGGGGGCATTCCCAGAAAATCAGAGTGCTGGTTTTAGGGGCACAGGAGGGTTGGGAAGGCCCAGGCTCACCTCTTTGGTATGCTGACCATGAAGGGGGTGAGGGAGCGGTCGGTGAAGTACAACACTTTGGTGCAGGCACTGGTGCTCATCACGGGCGTGCTCTGAGAGTGAGGCAGCTCTGCAAGGCAGCATCTCGCTGATTATCGTGTCCCTTATCATCATTGTCCCTCCCCATCCTCCCATTCCAGCTGGCCAGGATGGATGGTGGTGCGTGGATTTTAATTTGCCCCTTTGTGTTTCTCTCCCCAGCTCCTGCCTTGTTTCCTGCTCCTCCCCGAGAGCTGAGGCAGAGGAACTGAACCGCACAGTTTTACAGCTCCTTTTATGCAGAAAATACTCTGGACAGATGGAAATGTGGTGTTAATAAAGGGCTGCACCGTTCTGTGGATATGAAAGGCAGTGAACGCTGGGCAGGGAACATTTCTCTGTCCCCACTAGATGGTGCAGAGCAGCAGGAAAGCTGGGATGACATCCCTTTTCCCTGTGATTGCCGTGTTATTTGTGCTGCAGCACTGCCCAAGAGGCCCAGACTCGCGCTGTGACAGTGCTCTACAAAAAACCAGCCATAAATGTGTGTCCCTTCCTTGATCTTGGGAGAATCCTGCGCAGGTGGAGCTGGAGGGGTCAGATCCCCAAGGGGATTCCACACCCAGGAACCCAAGCGGTGAATTTGGCACTGGAATGGCGGGATCTGGGAGGCACTTACTGGATTTGGGAGGCCACGAGTCTCTGCACTCGTTGGTCGCTCTGCTCGCCGGTGATTTCCCCCGGACCTGCGGCGCAAAGCCAAAACGACAAGGACAAAGCGTCACCTCCCAGTCGGAGCCCTCGGGGTGATGTGCGAGGGGCGGGAGCTGTGCCCGGGGAGCCTTTACCCTCCTCTCCTGCCTCTTGTGCGTCTCCATGCGGTGCAGGCGCTCCATGAGGCTGGCGATGCCCTGCTCCAGGCTGTCGATGGTGTGGTGCTGCGGGTCGTGCCCGCTGAAGCTGTTCCTCAGGCTGCGCAGGGCGTCCCGCACCAGCTGCAGGTCACTGGTCTGCCCAAAACACCACAGCTGACACCGAGCCAGGCTCTGCCTCCCCAGCTTCGTTCTCACAGCGAGAGGAAACCTCTCTGGACAAAATAAGAGTTGTAGGGTATCTGGCTGGGAATGCCCCCCTCAGGTGTGCTTACCCCTCGGTGGGCTGTGGGAGCAGCTCCTTTTCCTGCTGGCTGCAGAAAGCCATTGCTCTGGGCACTGTGGCTGCTGTAAGCCATCACCTGGACACAGGAAAATGTGAGTGTGAGTGTCAGGACCTCCCCAAAAATCCCCATTTATGGACTTCAAAGTGAGAGGGAATGAGGCCTTTCCACATCAGTGATAAAACTCTCATCTTCTCCCAGGTAAAGACACTCCCTAAAGAGTGCAGGGAGTTCCTGGTCACAGCACAGACCTGATTCCTCACATAAAGGTGGAAAGACTCAACACCAGGGTCAGCAGGAAAAGGAGGAGGTAAACTGAGCTGTGCTCTAACCATTGCCAGGGTCAGAGGTGAAGCTGGAAGCTGAGAAACCTTCTGGCTTCCCTCACTGCTTTATCCCTGAGGATTCTGAGCCAAGAGGGTGAGCCAGAGTGCTCAGTGCTGGGAGCTCTGGGGGCTTTGCCTGCCCTGCTCAGGGCTCTGGCAGTGAGAGGGCACAGCCAGACCTCTCTGGGGTGAAGGGGAAGGTTTCTGGGTGCCTACAGGTTGCTGGGCAAACCCCACCCCACGTGTGGAGCAAGGCCCCTGTACCTCCTCAGCTTCTCTCTTCATGCAGTGAGCCAGCAGGGCCTCCTTGTGCTCCAGCTCCCGCTCCAAATCCACCTGTGGAGAGGCAGCAGAGCAGTCAGCACCAGCTGGGCCAGCCAGGCCAGCTCCCAGTGCTCCCAGTGCTCCCAGCTCTCCCCACCTGCTGGTAGCTGGCCTCGGAGAGCTGCCTGAGCATCTCATCCAGCTTGCTCTGGTGCTGCTGCAGGTGCCGATCCTTCTGGCACAGCTCCTTCTGCAACACAGGGATCCAGGGGGTCAGCAGGGCAGGGAGGGGGGCTCAGTCATCTTCCCATGGCAGGGAAAATCGTGTCATCTGCCAGGATCGGGTGATGTGCACAGAGTGTGCTTTGCCAGATGTTTGAGCTGAGTGTCAGAGCTTTTTTTTTTGACAAGATCAATCAGGTTTTTATTGCCCAAAGTCCCCTTGGCCAGAGATCTGCTGCTGAGGCCACACAGCTGTCCCACAGAACACAGATTCCCGAGGGATCAGAGGACAAAAGGTCACCCAACCTCATCTGCACAAGTGTTGGACACTTAGCAGCCACCACCACAAACCACGAGAATAAAAGATCTGCAAGAAGCTGTGGGGGGAATGCAAAGAACTTTTGATCCCTCCACCTCACTAGAAACACCCCTGGCTCCTGCAGCTCCTTCCCAGGGCTGTCCAAGTGCCAGGGAAAGTGCAATTCCCATTCCCAGAACTGCAGAACCACCCAAACCCCCCATGGAAGAGGTTCCATTACTTTGTACTCCGCCAGGAGCCGGTTTCTCTCTTCAACCTTCCTCTGGAGGTCAACCTGCAGGAATAACAGCCAGGTGTGAGGCAGATACCCCAGAGAGTGAAAACCTCTTCCCCTTGTGCTAAAGGGTGACCAGAACCCTACAGAGGTGAAGAGGGCTGCTGTTTGGGGTGGCAACCTTGGGACAGAGACGTGCACAGGGCCGGTGCCACCTGCTAAGCCAGGGAGTGAGGACGGACAAATGCAACAGCACTGAAAACATCAGGGAAAGCCCCTCCCTGTCCCAGCTGAAGGTCCTGGAGGACAGGAAGCAGCAGTGAAGGTCAGGAATCTCCAGCCTCACAGCTGGCCAGCAGCCTGTGCTGTGCAGAGACCTTTGACTGCTCGTTCACTATCCCACGGCCCCAAAATCTCTGCTGCAGCCACCCCTGGGGACACCAACCCCCCGCCAAAATAACCACAGCAGCAGCAGCAGCAGCCACTCACGTTCTGGTTGTGCAGCTCCTCCTTGTCCATGCTGGCTCTCAGCAGCTCCTGCTTGAGCTGCAGGACTGAAGCATCCTGCTGGATCAGCCTCTGCTGCAGAGCGTCCTGGGGAGAGGTGATGTCTGCAGGGAGGGCAGGGACCCTTCCCTTCCCTTCCGTGGGGGTCACAGCCCCCAGAGGGCTCTCAGCCCTCCTGCCTCTCCCCTTCCCAAAACTGATTTCCCTGCCAACATTTTGGTCACAAGCACAGAGGGATTCTCTGCCTCAGCCTGAATTTCCCGCTCCAGAAGTGACGGGTGTTGGCTGTGATGGATGTGAACAGCTCTGGAGGGCACTCAGTGCTCTGCAGCTCCTGCTCCAGCCACGCATCCAGAGGGCACAGGGAGGCCAAGATCAGCCCAGGACACAAGCAGCCTTAAGCCCTGAGTGTGACCCAGTTGTGCAGTGAAATCCTCTCTGGAGAGGCCAAAGTCAGCACTAATTCTGCACCTTTCACTCACCCGCAGCTCCACCTTGGACAGCTACTGCTGCTTGTTCCTTTCTGACAGGCAGCTCTAAAAATACCTCTGTCAGGAGGAGATCAGCAGTGTTCAGCACTCCAGAGGCACAAACTGAGCTGTTTCTGGGCAGGGCAGGGACACCCCAGGCTCTTGTTCCTGTGCTGGCAGGAATGAGTTCACTGGGCCAATGCTACTGGGTGTGTACTCCAAGCGAGGGAGGATGGAATAAAAGAGCCAGGAGAAAAAAAAAATTATGCCTCATTTTGTTTAGGAGAAACAAGGAAAAAAAGGAAAAAAATAAAAAGGGGAATATTCTACTGCAGTTTTACAGACAGAACAGAAGCCAGGAAATCCATCTCCTTGTACCTGCCTAAAAATTCAGCAATAAACCACAGGATCCCCCACCTCCCAGCCCCCAGTACTGCTCCTTCCACAATCTGAGATTCCTCAAAGGTGTGTGCTTGCTGCTGGCCCTACTCACTTAAAGCACTGCTATTTATTTTTTGATGAAATTCCCCTTTCCTCACCTTTATTCCCTGGAGGTTCCGAGCTTCTTGTTTGTATTTCAGCAGCTCCTTCTGCAAAAGCAACACGATTTGTTTAAACCTCACCTTCTTACCCCTTCAGAACCCAGCAGAGCTGGTGTTTCCTGCTGCAGGAGGAAGGACATCCCACCTTTTCCCACAGATCCAAGAGCCAGACAGGCACTGAGAAATTTTAATGGTTACAAACATGACAAAAGCTGCTATTAAAGTCCTGAGGAAAATAATGATATTATTGCAATATTATATAATATTA
>VXBB01002900.1:0-53189 GCA_013399915.1 Illadopsis cleaveri | reverse complement strand
CCTCAGATTCTCGGTTAGAAGCCGTCCTTAAGGATGAAAGGCTGAACTCCACCAGTCTATTTCCCTTTCACTTCCCCTGATACTCCTTAATCTTTCAACTTCCTCCCTAAGCTCAGCCACCAGCAAAAGGAGGTCACTCACCTGTTCACACCGCAGGCAGGCCTCCTCCACAACACCCCCTGAAGCCGCCGATAGGCAGGAATGGGTCTGTACAGACGCATCCTTTTTGGAGGGCTCTACTTGGTTACTTACACTTACACCAGCCACAGTTTTTGACCATGTAGAAACCATTACTAACAGACAACTCAAAAGCAACCAGGCAGCAGAAACACCCCAAACAACCCAGAGGATACCTTACTAGCAAGAAAAACTTTCAATCCTACCTGCTTGCCCTGCCTGCGCGAACTGCTGCACAAACTGCCTTATCCTCACTACACTCCACTATTGCACAGTAGTAATGATAATTCAGCCACATCATTTTTCAATGCTGTTTCATTTTCCACCTGCCTTAAATCTACTTTGCTGCACAACAGCATCTCAGCAAATGCCAATTCCCAAGAGCTGTGTCTGCCAGTTTCCTGCCATAACCACCAAACCACACATGAAGGATTCGTCCCAGTACATTATGTATTCATTTGGCCTTCAAAACACAGCCCTGTTGCACTGGATAATTTTTAGACAAAGTGTCTCAAGTCACGAAGAGACAAAGACAAATTTGTAATGAAGAAAACTATACAGTGTCCTTCTGTTTGAATCTTATGGGCACATCAGGAATATAATATTCCTCTATGCAGAGCAACAAGGGAATGCCATTTTTCTTTGCTATTGTAAATGAAGAGTTCATGACATCGGAAGGGCAGGAGGGAAAACACCTCAGATAAGACTCTTTTTAAACATCTTTATCTTACAGTTTAGGTTTTCTTCTTCTTTTGAAAACCTGTTATTTTTACATTGCCAAACTTCTCAGACTAACTACTGTGGTTCCAAAATGTTGTATTCATAGCTATGCCTAGGCACCTGGTCCTTGAAGGGGGAAGCTATGGTGTGTGGCCTGCACCTTGCCCTGGTTACAGGTTTCAGGCAGGAGGGCGGGTAATTCTATGAGGCTGAGGCAACATAGCTGATCCTGAAAGAACCAAGTCAACAGCAGGAAAGATTTTGCATGCCCAGAGTGGACTTGGGCAATTGCTATACCAGCAATGTATATGGAATACCTCAGAGTTGAATTATTTTGCTCTAACAGTATTTTTTTCTCCTTGTCTTAATAACAATTTTCTGCCTGCAGCTGTTTGCATTGCAGAATGTAGTGTTAATGCAACTTAATCTGAAACAACCAGTAAAAATCTGAGTAATGAAAGTGATTGGGGCTTCTGGAAGGAAAAATGTTTAATGTATTTGCTTCTTTATGTTTTATTTCCATATCAAACCTCCCATTTTTCCATTTTATTCTGCAACAGAATACAGGGCAGATTTGTTCTGTGAATCTGAATACCCTCAGTTCATGAGTTCCTGAACTCTAGTTGCTAGGAGTATCAAAATCTAAGCCAAGCTGAAAGGCAGCCTGTTTCTGTAGTGGTCAGAGTAAAACCCTTGATCTCAAGCTGAAAATGTTTGAAATCCAAGAACCAAATCCTGGCCGAAGCTTCACAGCTTTAGCCCATCTCTCATAGTGACAGTAATATTCTGCTTTTACCCAGAGGGTGATACTAAGAAACCACTTGTAATGTCATTAATCCCAAGATGTGTTTGTAATTGTAAAAAAAAGCTCAGTGTTGCTGGAGGTAAATAGAAGATATCACAGGGAATATTCTGGGAGACTTTGTGTTTTTGCTAGACTGGTCTCTAAGGCTCAGCTCATCAGCTCCAGGCAGAGGCTGCACATCTGCTTACTAGCAGAGAAGGGACATGCTGCACTAGCTTGCTACTGAGTGAAGAAAGTGGTTAAATTCAGCTGTGTCTGCACTGCCATGTCTGTACTGTGTGCTCGCTGTTGAACTGTGCAGCTATCATAAAAAGACCACTGATTTTTCTTCCACGTTCTTTAACTGTAGTCACATGTGGCCAAGCTAAACCCCCGCATCGCAACTGTTTTTTCCTATTTACACATGTTACTAAGAAACATCAGCTAAGGATATATTATTACAGGTTTGTGAATGACCCCATTCTTGTCACAAGGCCAAGCCAAACATTTTAGTTCATTTAAAAAGCAAAATGTGATAGAGTCAGTAGTTATGATTGACAAGCAGAAGTGGAGTGCTACTATGAAACAGAGAGAAGGGAAATTCCAATAATCCAAATTAATAAGCATAGTCATTAATTCCATCAGTGGAATTATAAAACAGAAATGCCATTCTTTTTTAAGCAGTTTTGCCAGGAAAGGACACAGGACGAAGACTGTAAAAAAGAAGACTGATTCATTGATCAAGGCACCTTGATATGATAAAGATGTTAACATTGAGATTTTTTAAAAAGCTTCTTTTTGTTAGATTCATTAAGCTTCAAGTCCATAATAAAAAAATAAAAAAAAAAAGAATAAAGAAAAAAGGAAACTAACAAAGAGGGGTAAAAAATGATGTGATGGTCTTATGAAATGGACAAAGAAGAATCTAAAAACCATTTCATTGTCTCTAAGTGCAACACAGAATGCTTTCTCTTTGTCAGAGCAGTACTGTTACAACCAATTTCTTACTCCTCCTCTTCTCCTGTTTACCTACACCAGAAGGAATATGTTGCTTTGACGCTCGTTTGAACATATGAGCCACTAGTAATATTCTAGTAACAAAATTACCCTGTTTCTGTAGTTATTTTTTGAAGACAAACAGTAATTCAGCAATTAGTATTTTCCTGTCTTTGTATTGTTATTTCATTGTGGAATCTAAATGCTGACATGAGACACACTGACTGCACTGGAGTAGAAATTGGAGGGGATGTTACTTGCGCACCCACTTGCACTATTCTGCTTGAGAGTTTGTTAGTGTTTCAGTTGCAAACTTCTTCTTGCACAGATTTATAACTAGGTGATAAAAGTTCCCTCACAGTTAAAATTTGCACTTCTTTTACGTTTTCTGACACAAACACAAAATAGAAGTTGAATTTTCTTCATGGGATATATTTAATCATAAGGCATAAAGATTTACCCACTTAAATCTCGTTCTTTTTTGGGAGAGTTACACATCTGACTCCATCTGCAGGCTTCAGCATAGGGTTCTAGAGGCAAATCATCACCTGGTTGTCCCTAACCTCTGTGAATCCCACAGAACAAAGCCAATTAACACCAGCCAATCTGGCTCATAGTCAGTGTTCTTCACAGATTTTTTTTTTGTCAGCCCTTTGATGAATAATTTCAGTATGCTTTTTAAACTATTGGTGGAGGAGAGGGAGACCTCATTTCAAATGTACCTTATGAAGCTGGAGTCAGAACAAACCAGAACAGATATTACAGAATAAAATACACTTTTTTCCTTCTATCAGAACTAACACCCTGAATCCAAGCTAATTGAAGCTAATGATGTCCATTGGCCTCATTGTCTCTTGCCAAAAACTATAAAAAAGCAACAGCTGGGAAAGTGTCCACAGTATCTACAGGCCACTTTCACAGGAGGATCTCCACTGTTATGCCAGGTACAAGGTTTATTACAAACTCTGAAAAAATGACCAATAATTTGTTTAGGAGTTATATTTCATTTCAGATCTAAGAATTGAGGCACTGTTTTCCTGTCAGTTACTATTTGTGCACAAGAGCTGTACTTCAGTTCATGAGCAGTATACACCAACTTTGCATGGAGCTGGCTGCAAGAGAAGCATAAGGGCTGTTGTATTAAAGGCTCACTTCCTTCCTGAAGCTTTAAAAGACCGATCAGAGTTTTATGTATCTTTCCCAAGAGTATTGACTGTTCTTCCACAGTTCTTCCTGGATTCTTGGAAGATCTTCTCATTCATCCAAAAGACAGATCTTCAGGTAGTTGTGATGAAAGCTTTGGGCTAGACAAATAAAGGACAGTGCAGTTGAAATGGTGCCAAATCCATTCTAAGTGCAGGATTTTTGCAAAAACACCACAAAAATACTTACGCTGTCATTTCACATTAAACTTTTTCTAATACTGTTGCTATTTTACCAATCTGGTTTTCAGAGATTTAGTTCTCTTTTGTAGACACAGCTATTCTGTATTTCCTTGTCCAGTAACTAGGACCATGTTAAATACTGTCTGTCAAATCCCAAACCACCAAGCACTGTCTTGGTTTCAGTTTTCATTATTAACTCAAAATTCAGACCAGGATGGTCTATTGAGAAAATGGTTTGTTAAGGTTCACAAACCTTGTAAACAGACTTTAGGCCTATTTTGATTAATTCCACTTCTAACGGTTGGAGACATGTTTGAAAACCAAGCTGAAGATGGCTCCTCATGATGCATTTCCAAGGTCTTTGGCTAAGCCAACCAGACAAACCAAGCCCCCATTTAGCCACTGCTTCTGAAAAAAAATTTGTAGAGCAGTCTGGCACTCTTTACCTCTCAGGTGGTTAACCTATGTTGGAACTTAGCATTGAAAGGGCCATTTCAAATTATTATGAAAACTGCCTCATTCTCAGTGCAGGAATTGAACTAGCTAATCAGAGCTGCATGTATATAGTGTTCAGGATTTTTGGTCTTCATCCAAAAGTATGCAGAACTCAAGGTTTTAAGTTACTCAGTTAGTTATACACTCAGAACAGAATGACAATTTCACCTCCTAAATAAGGTAATTAGAAAAGAAAGCCCCACTTCACCCTCGGTTTTAGCTCCCTGAAACAATTGCCACCATTACAGCATTCAGTGTACAGGGGTGTGTAATCATGATGGAGACATTTAGCTTTCGAGTTTTTGTCTTTCATGGTGTTATATTCCTGAAAGACTGTTTTATCATCAGATGAATGCATTGGAATTGAAATATCGCCGTGTGGCTTACATTAGTGATAGTAATAGTCTGCTCCAAAATTACTCACCCAACATGCCTTTGAATTCATTTGATTGAGTTAAACCGCCAAGGTCTCAGACATGGTTAATCTTTGCTCTCTGGCAGATTGTCTTCATTAGGACATTTCAGGGTCCTGCAGAAACAGCATTCTGCTGGAATAATATCTTTTCACAGTATGTGGAGTCTATGAAGAGTAGGTTTGTTATCTCACACTTAAATCAGTATTGGGTTTTTTGTGGTTTTCTCTATGCATGCTAGCTTCAAAGCTGGAGTTTCTCATATCAACACATACTAAAAGAGACACCAAAATAGGCAGATTGTACATAAAGGGAAACCCTGTGTCTGGGAGAGGCACTAAATCAAGTATAGGTTGTGTCACTGTTGAAGCTAATTCTAGATAGCAACTATGAATGAGACTGACTAATACTGCAGTCTATCACATCTCACCCTAGCTAGTGTAACAGCCCTTGCTAGGCACCTCAAGTAAAAATAAAACATTTCTTAAAAAGTGTTAGAAACTGGTATGAGGTGACCTATTTGATTTGAAATGTGGAGTTAGCAAATAAAACAGCCATCTGTCAGATCAGGTGTTTCCATGGAGCAGCAGTCACTTTGAAGAGTGCTGTATATTTGTAAACTGTCCATTTAAAATATTTTCACCCTTTCTCTTGCAATTTGTTAGTTTCTCTCTATATTTAGATGCCCAACTTTCCATGCTTGATATTCTGATTATTTCACTGTATTCATATAAGTGAGGTAAAAAAAAAAATTTCCTGTGTGGCTTAGAGGCTGAGCTATTTCCATCTCAGTGAACAGGGGGAGGAAGAAAGGGGAGATGCATTTAAAATGAAGTAGAAGATTTCATGCACATTTGTCTAACACTAAGCATCACAACATTATCTGAAGATTGAGACATATACTGAGCATAAAAGGAAAACCTCTAAAATTGATTAAAAGAAATGTTTGATCTTGGATGTGTAAAGTGATTTGNGGAAAAAAAAAAACACTGCTCCAACAATTGGATTCAACAGATCATGAAGATGGTGATAGAATACTCTGTGCACATCCTATACTACAACCCAGGACACATAATCACAACCACAAGGTGTTCTTGAGATTAAGAAGAAAATCTCAAACTATCTGGAGAAAGGGACAATCCTTCAGGTAGAAGAATGATGAGGAGACTGCCAGAACTAACAGGAGAAAGAAGTGATAGTGAATGAGAAAATGGATGAACCTACTGCTAACTGGAAAATGAAAACAGAATAAGAATATACCTGGACAGGAGAAGGAAGAAAGGGAGGCAGCAGAGTGCTAAAAAGGAGTCTAGATCATTAGGCAGAGAAAACCAGAGCTAGCTGGCTGGGTAAAGATTTGAGGGCAAACAGTTAATAACAAGGTACGTACAAGGACTGTGTATATCCTGTGTGTTGAAACGTGGGAAAGGGAAACATGGCAACAAAGAAGGGTAGGTGGTATGAGGCAGTTGCCATAGAGCAGCAAAAATGAATAGATTAATTTGAATTGTAAACCTACAATCTAAAATGGGAGTTGATGTTTTCTGGACAGTAAGACTAGGACTGGGAGAGGAAAAGGGACTGTGCATAAGCACCCAGAGGACTCAGACTTGTTAGGCAAGGAGAGAGATGTGCTGAGAGCAGCGACTGGAAAGGTTTCATGAGAAAGCTGAAATTTGGATCCTGAGGCAGAGATTTGGATCCCTGAGGGAAGAGATTAATGAAGGCAAAGCTGTGTCAGAGAAGGTGAGAGAGGAGAGGTAATGCTGACATGGCATAGACAAATAGCTGAGGAAGATGGAACAGTGCATGTGATATTTAGGTCCACTCCCAGTTTCTCTGCTGTCAGCAAAAGTCTGTTTAAATGCTAGCAGAGTGTGTTTCATCCTGCTTCAGTGTTGTGTTGCCAATGAAGAGGTCAACAACCTACTGCTATAAACTACTCCGTTAAATTAAATTACCTAGATCTGTGTGTAAAATTCATACAGTTGACAGTGCAGTGCTTATGAGTAGTTTCATGATGGAACTTCTGTTTTTTCACTTTGCTTTCAAAAAACATAAAAATAAGAGAAGAAAATTACATATTGATAGTACTATTAAAATTTAATTTAACATCTGGAATTTTTTTAATTTCCCAAGCACTCTGGGCTTTGCAATCATGATTTTGTTTCTCTGCCTATTCCCATAAATTTGGTCTCTGATACCATCTTTAATTGCAAGCACACTGGGGAATTTTTTGTTATGTTGGGTATTTTTTCTGCACAGGCCATTTACACACTGGCCAGTTTTGGGTGTGAATCAGGAATGAGTACTGTAGCAAGATAATGTCTTTAGTACTCTTTCTTAATTTCTTCACAAAAAGCTGTGAGATGTACAGTGATATAAGGTGGCTGTAGGAAGAAAAAGAACAAGTCATATGGCTGTGCTAATTGAATTCTAGTTCATGAAGTTGGATTTTTCCCCCTTTCCCGTTACCATTCAGTCCCTGTGCTTTGCCAGGCATCACACTTTTCCACAGGTGGTCACTAATGGTGTTTTCCTCATTTCTGGGGTCCTGACAGGAGACTCTAGGGTCTGGTTTGCAAAAGTGCTGAGCATTCACAGCTGCAACTGATGTTAGTGGTACTTGTATTTTTAACACATAAAGGATTATGTAACATTATATACTCGGAATTATCCATATGACAAATTTTAAGTTAACTGGATAGTGAAGTCAACTGGCATGAAAAATACAGGGATTTAAATGTGGGGGAAGTTTGGAATTTCTCAAGTCAAAAGTAAAAAACTTTCTGTGACTTGGATCCCAACAAAGTGGGTGGAAGAGTCGTACCTAGAGGGCCCCAGCTCCAACTGAATGAATAACCATTTCGAAAGGGATATTAAGACGAAGCAGGGAGCTTACAAGGGATGGGGAAAAGAATCAACTAGAAAACTATGTCTTCAATGTCAGAAAGTATTCAGAGAAAGTGAGAACTGCCAGGAATTAGAGAGCTGAACTTTGAAAAGAAAACTAAAGCAAGCAGCAAGAAGCTCTTTGGCTATAGAAATAAAAACAGAACAAGAGGAAAAAGGAGATGAAATTGAAATGCTCTGTAAACTAAGGATATGGCAGGGATTTGATTCTCAAAGTATAACCAAAAAAAGTGAGTAAATACCTCAGTTTTCAAATATGGGTGATGGTGGGAGGTTGATGGGCAGGGAGGAGGACCTGGACGAAAAGCAAAATTCAAAATCCTTGCTACAATCAAGTGAGGAAAGTGGATAATCTCCATTTCTGAATGCTGGCACATGAAATTTCAGGTCACATGCAAAGTAATTTAATAATCCATAAAAAGACAATTACCAGGTAACCAACAAAAGTAAATTACACATTACTATAAAGTTAGATTTAATATTTCTAGTAAAATAAAAGGTTAGTGCTGCTGAAAAGAAGGAAATCTGATTTGGAGAATTTACATGCTTTCTAGGCTAACCTCCTCAATATGCAGCATTTTAGTCTATATTTTAAAGATATGGACAATTAGAAATTATGGGGAAAAGAACTAAATTGCATCCAAGATGTATCACGCCAGGATAACATTATATGTGTGTTTGATATTTTGTGTATTCCACTGAAATTTTCTCCTACATTGTGTATGGATTAAGAAGAAACAGACAGTTTAAGAAGGTGGTAAAGAGGTACACAGAAATGGCTAGTACTCATAGGTGAAGGTACTCATAAACATTTGCAAAGATGATTTTTGTCCTTAGTTATTTGAATATTTTCATTAGTGATGCTGGCTCAGAATTATTTATATGCAAATAAAATCTGGTCTTGATGGAAAGCACTGTCAAAAAAAAAAGGGAGAAATTCTAATATCTTATGCAAAGAATCGTATGACACTCAGGACTGGACCATTTGTGAGATCATGCATATAAAGAGCTAAAGCCAGAAATTCCTGCTCGAGGCTAAGAAGTCATCAATTTCCCTATGCATGAGGAAGAGAAAGGCCTGGTGATTTGGGTTACATGGTGACAACAAATGTTCGTCATTTGAAGGAGCCCAAGAAGAAGCAAATTAAACCCTTAAACTATGTCAGAGATAACTTCAGTAAAGATGGAGAAGAATTAAAACTATTTTACAAGGGTGAGATCCAAGAAGGGTATACCGTGTCTAGTTCTGGCCCTGTATGGCAAAGAACAATAAATTTAAACTAGAAGTTTTGTCTGACTTATGGGAGAAAATAAAAACAGCTTTGCCTGCTTTTTCAGGTAGAAAAAAAGACTGAAGCAGGAAATTGTTAATCTCTATAAATACATGTGAAGAGGTGGAGCTGGTTTGAAGGTATGGGAGCAGTGAGAAATGGGAGCAGACAATACTGAATTTCAAGGAAGCATTCTCTAAGCTAAAGAAAATTAAGGGCAAAAGAATTCACTGATAAAAAAGTACATGTGTAGGTATTAGCCTAGGAACTGGGATGAGCTTTTTGAGCATCAGAAGTCTACCGAAAATCTTCTGTCAGAAGAGAGATGAGCATAAAGACTGTACCACAGCCGTAGCTAGCAGCCCTGCAGTGCATACTGGCTTTCCCGCTGCTTTCTCTCCCTCTGACCGGCAGCAGCCTGGATTCCTCCCTCTGAGCTCCTTGCAGGCTGCTACATATCCACTTTTAAATATGTTTGTTTTGCCATGTTCTTTGTGCCAGTACTTGCTGATTTTCTGAGGCCAGACATTACAAGCACATAAGTCACAGAAAAGACAAGGAATCTTGTCTTGCCAGCCCATTACAGCGTCATAAGTCTCACAGATGTTCAAATATATTGGTTTAGAAATGAAACTCCCACTATGTGGTTGAATTATTGCTTCTAGTGAAGGACCTGCTTCCATCCTATCTGACCTCCCTTTATTGTTTGGTGATGTTTTCATGGTTGTTTACATGTATTGGCGTATCTTATTTCCAGTGATGGCTAAAGCTCTGCATTTCCAAATACTGGGCTTGGTTCCATTTATTGTAACACATGGGCTTTCTGCTTTTGTCCCACAGCAATATTCTTGTTTTTCTCTACCTCGTGCATTTTGCCTACAAAAATGGGGTGGTTAAACTTGAAGGTATCCCTAACTCAATATTTCCTTTCTGAGGATGGTCAAGGCCAGATGTCTGAAGAAGGCTGTGGGAAGAGGGAAATGTAAAATAGTCTTCAGCCTCCAGGAATTTGTGGCTCGAGTAATTTCTGAGCCAAAGATGGGGCCTTTGTTTTTAATAGCTCTGATGGATTTTTCTTCTGTGAATTCATTCACGAATTTTTAAATGCAAGTTAACCTGTGGTATCCCACAACATCCTGTGGCAAGGGGTTAGCTGGCTTTACTGTGAGTTAAGCAAGTTAAAAGCTACCTTTTCATTTGTTTGAAAAATGCTTCCTGCTTTTCTTTTGATGCTCTCTGGCTTGTATACCAGAAGTAGTGTATAGTTGTTTCCTATTAACCATGCTTATGCCACTTGTGATTTTACAAGCATCTATCATGTCACCTAGGCTGAAGGGTCTTACTCTTTTTAATAATTCCTTAGATGGAAGCCAGCCCACAGTTTCTGTCAGCCCTGGTATCCTGCTCTGTATGTTTACCAGATTTACTAACTATTTGGCATAGTGGATAGTAATTCCCCCGTGGCAATTTGTACTGGGATTTCATACGCAGCTACAATTGAAAGGTGAACTCATAACATCCTTTAATTCCAAGGAGCTCATTCAGATGCTGTTTTGATTTTGGGCCTTTAATGTGGCTCTGTCCAGTGCTCAGAGCAATGCTCTGAGCTGGCAGCTTTGCAGACTTCTTCAAGGTATGTAACATTGTCCCTGTTCTTCCTGTACGAATTTCTGCCACTCCCATTTCATTGTTACTATGCATACAGCCTCTCTAGGGTCTTCTGCAGACCCTTTCACCCCATCCTGAGTGACCCCATCTCAAGAATAAAAAACATAGCTCTAAAAAATAAATATCTTCTGCTGTACAACTTCAAATGCCAGCTGATCAGAGCCTGTCCCACCTTCCTAACCGGACTGCTTGACAGCTCCTGCTATCACTTCCTACCTATTGCTCTGTATTTCTATTCCCAAAGCCATAGGGTGTCTCTTCCTCACTGTCTCCTGCCCTTGTATGTCCTACCTATGCTAAGTTCTCTGGCATAGCCATCATAGCTATTCTCCAAAGCAGCTTTCTTTGAGCTGAGTACCTTTGAAACATTCCAAAAGAGGAAATTAGACCTAACGATGCTGTCAACTCAAGAGTCAGAGCTTATACCCACAGCCCCACTCAATTTACCATTGTGCAGGGAAGAGCAGGCATGGGAAGGAGCAGGCAGTCATCTGGTATCTGCATGCACAAGACCATCACCCTACACAAAACTTTTGGTCCTGTCAGCTTCTTATCCCCATGCCACCATTGAAACAGACTGAATGTCCTCATTTCAAGTGCCTGTCAGAGAAGGAGAGAAAGCTTTCAGGAAGGAAGGAAAACTGCAGGAAAAAGAAAGAAAATTTTAAATTGCCTCTTTCCCTCCTTCCTTGTAATTTTCTTGAAGCCATACAGGTGAGATGCCCCCATCTCAAAGGTGCTGCCTTCTCTGCCCCACAGACTAAGGCACTTCAGGATATTCTTACTCTTTTTCCAGGTCCCCTTGGGACCTGGTATCTTTGTATGTTAATTGTCTAAAGCAGAGCTTGGAGGAAGCAAGAGCCAGAAAACCAAAGGGCCATGCATGTAAGCAGTGGATTTCCCCTTTCATCTCATGGTCTAGACATGGTTTTTATCTCTCTCTTTCTCAGGTCTGACCAGTATCTCTCAGAGATCAGAAGGTGTCTGGCTTCGTCTTGTCTGCATTCGGATAAATTAAGTTCTTGGTACTTCCTTGGGAATCGGTTGTGACTGTTATCGTGTAATTAACTGAATTTGTCACCTTTGGCTACTGCAATAAGATTGTAGTGAACTACATGCTTGGTGTTCCTCAGTCTGTCTAGTTAGTGACAGGTTTATTTCTTGTCAGAAAACTTGAGTAGCTAGTATTTGTGACAATACATTGAGACTAAAGATAGATGCCAAATGTGATGGCAAATAGCCAGGTGACGGGCAATATGTTCAGCATCTCAAGCCAATACTGACATCAAGGACACTGAGTCCTTTTGCTCAAAGTAATTTTGCTAGTAACCCCCTGCCTTACTGGGTGAGCAAAAGTCTTTTCAGGATTCTACTATGTAGCACCCTTATGCCTTTCTTTGAAGGCTTTTTCTTGATTACTAGAACACTGATTCATTTTGTACGGGGTTTTGGCTGTAATGGTTAATGTCATTCATAGAACTACTATTAGTGACCTTACCATGGTTAGATTTTGAGCTGCACAGGGAGAGTAATTTCTGGCTTCAGCAGGTTTTGTGTCTTCTTGAAATACGGCTTTCTATGATGGAGAGTATTGAACAAGGTAATTTATTCTTGTTCTGGTCTCAAACTGAGAAAAAAGTCTGATTTAGTTGCATGATTTGTGCTGACTGCTGTTAGTGAGTTGGCCTGTTGGTGACACCAAACTTTGCTTTCTAAAATGCTCTTTTTTATATGGCTGCATTTTTTCCGTCCTAATAATTTGCACTGAATAAGAATTTTAGTGAACTGGTAAATTAATTGTCTTATTTTACTTACTTAACAGTAAGTAATATAAGTAAGTGTTCTATTTCCAACAGACTGGAAGTAAGCCTAATAAGTTTGTTAATCTGATACATTCATAGAATCCTTTTTTGGTGATAGGTTAAATAAATGTAAAAGACACTTTAACTTACCATTTGCTTGCTACCAGTCCAAATCTTTGCCGAGGTCAAAACTGGCATCTGTGTGAACCATTTGCTACATTATTCCCATGGCCTACTCATGCCTAACTGCCCCAAACCACAAATCATTTGCTCATTCTTGTTCAAGCCATCAGTCTAACCCTCTGGGCTTTGCAGAATCCAGCAATAAATCTAGCTCTGATGACCCAGATCTTCTGAATCTTAACCTTAAAATTAGAGTTAATAGTCCAGAGACCCCTAAAAGCAAGAGAATTAATCACAAGCCATTTGTCTCTGTTAGTCTAGCTGCTAGTCCTACAGGTCATGTAATACCCAACAATAAAACTACCTCTCTAGTCCTTGCTGTCCCAAAAGTAATCTAAACTCCAACTTTTAATGTAGCCCAAACCCCAATATCTAGTCTTGAATTAATTAACAAAGTTTCTTTAGTCTGTGGTAAAATTAAGAGATATAAGTGGTTAGACTTGACGTAGATGACATCAGAAAGTGAAAAATAGTGACCTACAGTTGCCTGCCATAAATTTCCATGCTAGCCCATGGATAGCAAGTCTGAATGAATAAGGATAATTTCTGATGTTATTAAAGTTAGAAGTGCAACTGAAACTCACTGGCAGGAATGCTTAGTCTTGTGGCTGTGATAAGTTGTCAGGTTAGGAGTAGATCTGGGTGTAGAAAATCAGGAACTTTGGAATTAGTTTTACAACTGAATCATTTTGTCTTCAATGAGGCGAATAAAAGATCTGGAGCAAGAATCATCCAGGGCTGGAAACAAAGAAAAGATATAGAGACAGCCTGGGCAGATGCTCTTATTCTTTCGATATGAAAGCACTGGCCTGAAAAATCTAATCTGAAATACCTAATGTTGACTTTATCCTTATTCTAGTACCTACGTAGAAACAATCTTTTTCAGCCTCGCAGTGTACAGAAAAACAGTTTGTCTTCAAAACCCTAGGCCTAATCTACACTATTTCCAAGTGACCAAAAATACTGAACTGTTTGCTTTTGCAATCTTTTGTCTGAAGGACTTGCAAAATAATAGTAAAAATACTCTCACAGTGTTTCCTGCTTGGAAAGTTCCCAAATATTCCAAATATTACTGTTGTCTTAATGTTAGTATAGAGGCCAAAACAGGTAAAGACTCTTCTGGTACTTTCTCTAGTATTTGATCTTTGAGCATGGTAAATCTTCCATCCTGTAATAGGACCTGCTAGATAATAGCAACCTAAAATACTCCCTCCGTGCTACTCCCAATGCTAAATCTAATCCAGCACTTTCCCTATGTTGGTAAGGGGAAATGACACCTTCTCATTTGGGTTTGAATATAAGTTGTCCTGAATGCTAGAATTCAGTTTAGGCTTACAAGTAACTGCAGAAAGTGAGAAAATCTGTGGCTACACTTTACAGAGAAATTCTGCTTGCCCAGAATTAGAAGAATGCATTGCTACCTGTCAGGTTCAATATATATATTAAAAAAAAAAAAAAAAAAAAAAAAAAAAAAAGAAAAAAAAAAAATTCCAAGCCTGTCTAAGTTGATCATAGGATAAAGTTTAGATAACAAATTCCANAAAAAAAAAAAAAAGGAAAAAAGTAAGTTCCATAAGATTCATTTTTTTCCTTCTTATAAAACATGAAGATAAATACCAGTCTACATACAGGGGAGATTAAAGCCTCATTTGCTGGAAGGCTTGCAGGCAGACTTCTGGCACTGAGGAGGCAGTGAAAGCTCTTCAGCTATGTTTGGGTTCTCATTATCTTTATTTTCCTTCCAGTTTGAAGAATAGCAACCAAGGAAGGAGCTACCAGCAAAGCACACTTCAGTTTTGCTGAGACCTTGCACCGTGGAAGCTGGGAACTGAGACAATAAGGGAAAGGTGTGTGCAGTGCTGACTATTTTTGGAGGAAAAGCCTATAGGTTTGGGATGTTTTGAGCCTTTCTTTCCTGAGGGGGAGCACAGCTCCAGAGAGTCCTTGCCAAAAATGAATTTTTGTATCAGTGACACTCTGATCAAGCAAATCAGCTGACTTCATCTGGCAGCAGAGCAATAGGCACTTCTTGGTCTGCCACAGTGCTGGCCTTGGGTGGTCATGGATGACAGTGCAGGTGCAGCTTGTTCTCAGTCACAGGAAGCCTGCTTTTAATTGAATCACACATACTATGCTGGGAACAGCTCCAGAGAAAAACAGACATTTTATATATTGGTTTACTTTAAAAAATTTTGCCATCCTCTGTATTCTCTTCAGTACTGACTCCCATTTTGTCCACTATTGTTTAACTTGCTCACCAATGACTTGATTGAAAGGGCAGATATTTCCTCAGCAGATTCAATGATGACCCAAAACTGGGACAACTGGCTGATATCACAGTGGGCTGTGCTGACATTCATCAAGACCTGGACAGGCTGGAGAGCTGGGCAGAGAAATCTAATGAAGTTCAGCAAAGGACAATGCAGGGTCCTGGATCTGGAGAAGAATAACCCCCTGCACCAGTACAGGCTGGGGGCCAAACTGCTGGAAAGCAGCTCTGCAGAGAAGGACCTGTGGGTCATGGTAAACAGCAAACTGTCCATGAGCCAGCAGTGCCCTTGTGGCCAAAGCAGCCAATGGTCTCATCAGGTGCATTAGGAAGAGCATTGCCAACAGGTGGAGGGAGATGACCCTGACCCTTTATTCAGCCCTGGTGAGGCCACATCTGGAGTTTCCAGTTCTGGGCTCCTCAGGACAAGAGAGACATGGAGCTCTTGCAGTGAATCCAGCAGAGGGGTATGAATATTAAGGGACTGGAGCATCTCTCTTACAAGGAAAGGCTGAGGGAGCTGGGCCTGTTCAGCCTCAAGAAAAGATGACTGAGAGGGAACCTTATCAATGTCTATCAGTGCCTGAAGTGGGGGTGTAAAGAGGATAGATTCAGGGTTCTTCTTGGTAGTGCCAAGCAGACAAGAGGCAGTGGGTAGAAACTGATGCACAGGAAATTCCACCAGAACATGAGGGAGAACTTCTTTACTGTGCAATGAGCATGCACTGGAACAGATTGCCCAGAGAGGTTGTGGGGTCCTCCTCACTGGAGATATTCAAGAACCATCTGGGCACAATCCTGTGCTATGTGCTCTAGGATGATGACCTTACTTGAGCAGGATATTTGGACTAGATGAGACACTGTGGTCCCTTCCAACCTTACCCTGTAATTCTGTGATTCTTTGATGAGAGCAATTCTTGCTGTGGGCTGCAGGCCTCTCCTTTAGGGTGAGGTTTAGGCAATGAAAACTGTGAAGCTAGATTTGTTCATGAATCTTACAACCACTAAGAGAGTAAGATGTTAATGAAATTAGTAGGAGGAAAGAATTTATGACAAATTTCTTATGCCTCATCAGATGAGACTAGATTAAAACAGACAATCTGCAATGCATGTTAGCCATAAAATTAATCATAAACTATTTGACCTGGAGGCTGCTTACCTCGTGTTGGTCCTGTTGGCTAGTTCCCAGAAGAAAGTCCCCGAAACTCTAGACTTCCTCTTCCCCACCTTACTTCTGCTTTAAAAGACAGGTTCTTGAAGTGCTGGAATTACTCATTACTTTTTTTTCCTGCTAGTTGTGTTCTTCATCTTACTTGTTATGACTTTCAGGGCAGGAGCATAGAATTATTTAGAGACTTTCTTCTCCTCAGCTTCAACCTTGAAGGAGAGGTTTGCCTCCTTGCAGAAGGAAAACTTACATAATTTCAGTCAAATGAACATGACTGGCACAACCTGTGAGATTTGAGAGTAATATTTTCCCTTCTTTTCTGAAAGAAATTCTATCAATATACTTCACTATATGTCCTGAACCAGAAATCACGAACCATTAGAGAAAAAAGGAGTTAGTTGTGAACTAATTCTTCCTATTAACTACATCACTCCATCTTTATCATAGCAAGACTTGCAAAACTGAGAAATGAACCTCAATTTATATTTCTTTTCTTGTCCTACAAATCCTAAGCACCTGAAAGAGATGCTTACAACTCAAAAGGAGTTATTTGAAAATCCAAAGTTTTATATTAAGAACTAGCTTTATCAGTTTTCTTTTCTTTAAGAGTAACTAACTGTAATATCTTTCCTAACTATAGTATTCATGCTGAGCTCAATCAGAGGCTAGGCAGCAAAACTCAATCACACATCCTTTCTTCACAGCAACAACTGCTTTCCTTATCTTTCTTCACCAGCACCTGCAAGATTGAGGCTTGTGTTTCATTCTAGCTTTCCTTGTACTAAATTGTAACCCTTGAGCTGACCCAAACCCTAGCCTGAAGGCAGTAATCCAAGATGGTTTACAATGCAAGTGTATTGTATTTTACATGGCAAACTCACAATTTTAAGCTGTATCCCTCATCTGTTTTTTTGAAAATCCAATATTCAAGAAGGAAAGCAGATCCTTGCTTTCTAATCCCAACTCTTGCCAGAAACACGCTGGCTATGCTGTTACTCTGTGTCTTGTCCCTAGGCATCCCCACAAGTGCTTGGGCAAAGCAGCAGGAGAGCAGCTGGGAGAAAGAGATAAAATTTACTAAAGCAACCCATAAGCACAGATCTGGCTAAGTAGAAATTCCTGCCAGGGCTGATTTTTACAGGGAGAAACATGTAACTGGCTGCTGCAGGTGGTCCTTGAGCATACAGTAGGGAGTAAAGATATCCTTCCTAGCTAGTTCGTAGTTGAATCAGTTGTCATGGGAGACCATTTTTTCAGGTAGCAATGAATTAATTCCTTCTCCAGAGCACACCATCTTATTCTTATTATTGTCCTTTGCTATAAGATGCCCAAACACAGCTCTATTTCCCCTGTCCTGGCAGCAGGAAGTGTGAAAATTCATTGGGCACTCCCTGGAGGTCTGGCTTTGAGATTTAGGTCTGTGAAGTTCACAAGGACAGAGGTTGTCATGGCCAAGGGTTCTCTTTGTGTCTGTGGTCTCAGGGTGGCATGAGAGGAGCTCAGAGGCTGCAATAACACATTATCCTCTTATTCTAAAGCAGACTCAACCTAACTTTTCCTTTCTTTTTGGAAAGCTGAAGAGCTTTTACCTAATTTGATACTGAGTATTGGCTTATGAATAAAAACGTAAAAGAACTGGGCCGTACAAGTACATTAGGCATTTCTGTTCTGGAAAGGTGAAAGTATAGGGATAGTATAATAAATATTTATAAAATCTTTGGCAGAATGGAAAGGGTCAATAGTGATCATTTGTTCTCTGTCTCATTCAATACAAACCTAGGGTAATCAAATGAAATCAGAAAGAGGCATGTTTCAGAATGCTGAGGCAGTTGGTTCTTTTCACATTGGATAACTAAGGCACATAATTCTTTGCTGGATGACTTGTGGATACTGTTTACATGTGCTCAAGATGAGGTGAGATCATGAAAAGGAAATTCATGGCTGAATATTGAGGGTGTTTTATTAGGCTTACTGTGTTTTGTAATCTAGGCATCTCCCTATGACCATTCTCAGAGCCATGAGGACTGTTGGTTTGATCATCTAAGGCCAATTCATGTTCCTAAGTCCTAGCTCTACACATCTTTATCAACTGTGATCACTGATCTGAAACAACCGAAGATCCAGCCATAGCCAAAAACCGCTATCACTTGTCATGTCAAATCAATTTCCTTACCAAGCTGAGCTCACAAGTCAAGGAGCAAATCAAACTGGCCAGTCCCAGATCCTAATCCTGAGCTTAATGTGTCCCTTGAACCTGGGACACTAATTACAATTTACTTTTCTTTGAAAGACATGTAATAAAGGATTGAGCACAGTTTCTCAGGCACAGTCATTTTGAAGTTTAAGCTGATACTGTAGTTGTAGCCAAAACTAAATGGCCTCAGAAATAATCTTCATCTTTCACCCTTCCTTGCTCTGTTCCTGCAAGTCTTGAAGGATGTAGCAATAATGACACTCTTTTGCATCTCTACTTTTCACATCTCTAACACTTTTCTGAAGCTGTGCTGTAGCTTTTTGGTCCATTATCTCTCAAGCTTTCCACTAGCTCTGTGAGTCTTGCAGGATCTGGCAATGAAACTGAGCTCTCTTATAAATCCTAATGCTGTCACCAACCTTAATGCTAGTTTTCCCAATCTATCCTTAAATCCCACCATTTCTAGTGCCCTTACAATCTCTTCATCTGATGAAAACTGTTCTTCCTTCTCAGCTTTCTATATGCTGGGAAAGATTTTCTACACCCTACACTTTTATTCAGTGGCTGGGAATGTTAATTTCTGCCTTTCATATTCTTTCCACAGTATGTACACTGAGCCATGATTTTCAGTCTGGCTATGTCCTGAGTCATTGGCTTCTTTATCTTGCATCTACATACTTGTTGTGCATGCTAATGGCTGTCACTGCTTTGATTTTTCCCTTGGACAGCTCCTGTGCTATTGACATTTATATGCATTTCCCCAGGGTTGAAGATGATTCTCTGGATATTTTCTCCTGCAAACTGAAATCACATGTCTCACCAATAATGCTGTTTCTGATTAGAGAATCATTTTGTCTCCAGAGTTACATGTGGATACCAGAACTCTCCATTGTGTAACTCACATAGCTAACTTACACTCTTCTTAATTCCAGGTAAAATATTTTCCCAGCCTTCATCCCAAACCCAGTACCTATCCACAATATCCTTCTGCCTAAAATCATGTCAATTGTTATTCCTCTATTTCCTGGCCAAAGTATGGGATATGAGAAAGAGACAAATCATTGCCTTATTAATCCTTACAGTCATTTCAGTATTCTGGATCCATTTTTCCTTTGTACTCCTTTAATGATTATGCAGTTCTATTTGTCTAGAAGTCCAGCTTTCCTGTGGAGAGAGTCATATTGCTTCTCTTCAGAAATGCTGCCTTGTTCTCTTCTAAAATGTGTACCTTTCTCCAGTGTGAGTATCACTGCCCCATCACTTCTGTCCTAGCTAATAAAATGGCAGGATTTCATTATCCTCATACGAGAGAGGCTCTTTATTAGGAGAAGCCTGTTCACAGATGCTGCAAGTCAACTCCAGCTATGACTACATAATACAAACAGACTGGTGCCTCCTCCAGACTTTCTTCTCAAGCTCACACTCCATCTACATTTCTGCATCACTAAAGAAAGATCCAAGCAATTTACACAATTATTGTTATGATTTGCACCTTTTCAGATTATGTTAAGACCTCAGATAGGAGAATTTTGCTTCCAAATTCCCTGATTGCTATTTGGTTTTCATGGCTATGTTCCCATGGTTAATCCAGCTCAGCAGAAGCCATTTTCAGCTATTTTTTTCAGTGGCAAGATACCATTTATCTGAGTTCTCTGATTCAGTCCAAGACAGTGGGGAAGGGCAAGGGGAAAAAAAAACAAAACGGACTGGTGAACGGTGTATTTCTAGAATCTGGTTCTGACTCGCATTTCATTTCTGATGACATGAGATCATTGATTCAAAAACCACTACACCCAATTTGTACAAATTCAAGTAAAATTCGGACTGGCTGACTTCAACATATACTCTCTGATAAATGTGTCTTTCAGTTCCTTCGAAAACAGCGGTACTATAGTGATGTACTTGGCCTGGTGTTTCAGGGAACTATGCTCAATTCACTGGTCCCTGAGCTGCATTATTTTACAGAGAGAGGTTTGCTTTATGCAATCTGTACACAGTTCATGTAATGTGCCCTCCAATCACTCCTTCCTTCAATCAGCTCCAGTAATGTGACATTACTAAGAAGAGGTGGACTTTTTTTTTTCATTTCAAACCCACTCAGACACTTTTAAAATGAGGAACAGAACTCCAAAAGGATTAGATTTGTTTTCCCTTTAAAGGAGGCAAAATGCCAATTTGGGCTGCTGTGAAGAGAAGGAAGTCCTGAATTAACAATGTATGAATTCCTAGCAGCGGCCAAACACTTTTCTCTCTCGCTGAGTTACAAAGGGGGATAAAATGCCATATTATCAGTGGATCCCACTTCTTACACCCTACAACTTCTGCAAAACTCTCCCATTCTTCCTATTCTCTCAGGAACCAATTCTTCTGTGGACATAAAGCGTAGTTCTCATGTTTCTTCAGTTTCTTCAGAAGTAATGGCAGCTTGTCCTCTCCATGACAAGAAAGTTGCTACATTCATCTGCTTTGGGAGGTCTGTTTTCAGAAGTCACTAACTCCTAGTCATTTCATTTTTGGGTAGTGGAGCAGAGCCAGGCTAGCGAAAATGAGGGAAGTGGGGCAAAAGTATTGTGCCCAAGTCCTGGCTGCCATTGCTGCTGTCACTGTGGCCACTGCTGCTCAGGAATATAAACTTCTTGCAGTGTAATGGGGGATGTTTACAGCTGAAAGGAGTGCAAATGCCAAAATATTCAGCTGTAGCTCTGAGCAAAGTGTTTCTGGCCTTGCCAATAGGATGAGACTTTCTTGTTAGGCTCTTTGAGAAAGCAGTCTCCTTCAAAAGTAGGGCCTTGGTTGCTTCAGAGCAAAGCCAATCTGCATTTGTTTATGGTGGTATATACACCTTGAGTTTTGCTGTCTTCTGATACCTTGCCTTTGTGCCTTTGCTGCAGCTGAATTTCAGACTGGGTGGCAAAGTCTTCTATGCAGCACAGCTGCATAGAAGCCTGGGTTTCTTTAATTTTCTTCTCTCTGAACTGACAAATAAAAAACCATCCACTTGCAGAACTAGGCTGCTTTTTTTTCCCACAGCAAATGAAGACAAGAGATTTTGGAAGGATGAAGGCCTGTGTATCTCCCCATGTGATGATTTACATGACTTATTCTTTACAGCTGTACAAATTACCTCTTAAAAATGTGCATTTTTGCAATAGCTCTACTCACCACTTCCTCCCTCAGTTAAGGTCTTGCCATTGTGCAATGAAGGTGCAGTAACAGCAGTGAGGTTTGCAGGTGTGGCCTCAAATGAGGAGAGATGAAGCTAGGTAACAGTGGGTGAGGGCAAAGCAGCTGGCATGGTGGAGCTGTCTGCTTAGACAGCTGGAAATCTCCATACAGCAGTAACTCCCTGCTTCCAGCTGCTGCTGCTGCCAACACAACTTCTGCACTTCTGTTCTTGTTCTTTTTCTGTGTGGGCCTCAAAGAGCCAAGCAAGGGCTCAGAGATTCTTTTTCTGATGTGCTTATAGGTAGCATCATGGTTTTATGCAGATTTGTAGTACAATCACCATTGCAAACCTCTTGAGTGGAGAAGACCTGACTCAGGACAGCTCCTTTCAGAAGACATGACATCTAGATTTTTGTTCCATTTCTTTATCCTTTCTTTCTTTTTTTAAAAAAGAATAAAAAAGATTCCTAGGTAATAAACCAGCTGCAGAAGGTGAGACCTTGAGAAAGAAATACCAGCTATCATAATGGCCTCAGCAGTAAAAACTGAGAGGCTTGAGGTTTTCTGGTTATTCTCCACTCTCAGCTGAGGAAAGAGCACTCTCTCTGATCTGGTTGGGTGTGTATCAGCCTCAGTGTCTTGCAAGATGCCCTGGATTTCAAGGCTGGAGGTGAACACCCATATTTTTACTCTCCTTGTCAGACCTACGTGACCATTACTGCTGTTCCAACAGAAGCATGGAGTAGGAACAGAAAAAGGAAAGTTATGTGTTTTCCAACCCTCTCCATTTTTTTTTCTAAGCCTAGGATTTTATAAAACTCTAATTTCAAAACACATTAAAAGCATGAGCTGCTTACAAAACCCCTGCCTCCACAAGGTTTGCTTATCCTTAGTAATTATCACTTAATATTTGGCCTAGCACAGCTATCTTTCAGTCTTATAAAGATAAATGTATTTGTTTCACTGCTATCTGAGCTCTTTTTCACCATCAGACTGAAACCTATAGTTTATTATTTCTGGACAGAGGCCTACACACACTATATGTTACTTCTGTAGTTCCCCCAGTCAGTGGGAAATGTTTTAGTATTATTATCATTAACTATTTTGCCAGACACTGTGGTCTTCCAGCTTTCACATAGATAGGGAGGGAGTGAATGTGTGGCTAAAGTGCAGACTTAAGAGATGGGAGACAGCAGTGTTTTTTCTTTATCGGTGCCAAAATGCTTAGAGAGAAAATTCCTCTGGTAACTAGAAAGGCTAAAATGTCCTTAGCCAGCAACTATCTCCTTGTACTTAGGCTTCTGAAACCATCAAATTAAATGAAGCATTTTGTGACCACAGGTGCATTTAGCAGTAAGGTTCAGGCTTAAATAATCTATAATCTTAAATACTTCTTTGTGTCATCTTTTTTGCTATATGTAGTACAGTATAGGCTTAGTCCATATTTTTAAAAGAGAAATTAATAGATCCTCATTGCAAAGATGATTATTTCAGTGGGTTTAGTAACTTCTCAAAAGTTTGTTTTTTGTTGTTTCTACATATTTAATCTAAAGGTTTAAACTGGAGCTGTAAATAATGGAGTTGAAATGCATAAGAGCCAATACCAATTTAATAATGCCCCAAAAAAATAATCAATAAATGTTAAGGTCACATTTTTCAATGTCCTCTGTGTCAGATTGGAAATAATAAATGTTAGTTGTTTTAATACCTATGAAGCCTTTAATTGATGCAACTTTCACTATTTTTATTATGTTAATATTACATAGCACAGGGTGTTAATCTGAGAGGGCAATGTCAGAGCTGGGTGAGGCATAATATCATGGAAAAGTATATTTGCAGTAGGAAATACACTAATTTCACACTTCTGAATACTCCTGTGCCAACTGCTCTCCTAATTTGTCATTCTTCAACAGGGACCCAAAAGTTTGTAAATTTGTTTATGAGAGTTCCCTTAGATACTACCTGAAAACTATGTGGGCAAGTCACCTCATCTGTGCTGGTGTGTCTGTACTTTCACCAGGTATTCTCCACTACTCAGAAGGGAAGGCTTAAAGGCAAGCACCAGTGTTGTTGTATGGGAAAAAAAGCAAGAGGAAACATTAGCAAAGAGCTGACTCCATAGATAATCAGGGATCCCCAGTTCCCATAGCAGTGGTCTCACTGTGAAAGGAGGAGGGTTGAACCCATGAATCTCTCTCAGAGATTCACATCCCAAAGTTTCTGTTGGATGTACTTGAAGTCCCCTGACCTCAGCCAGAGTTGCTCAGCTTGGAAAATCTGGCCCCTTTAGGTACAACTGGAGCATATTGATTTCAGGGCTGAACTTGAGGAAATTCCAGTCTACTATATTACCCGTCCACCTGCACTTTGGGAGACGTAACTGGAACAGGGAAAAAATAGGGCTCATAGTTTGGCAGAAAGACTTAATGCAGGTGGATGTAGAAGAGCCATATTGCCAAATGCAATAGGATGCTGATCCTTTCCACCTGCCTCAGGAGCTGCCTGCTTTTCCCCCAGCAGCAGACGCCATGAGGACCAGAAACTCCCGTGGTGGCAAGCAAGTTAAAAGTTCTCCTAATGGCCTACATGCACTACATACATCAAATGAAACAAGTATGAAAATGGTTTGTTACCTTCCTGTGTTCCAAGGTCAGCTTTTTCACAGGAATTCAGGTACATAAGTTGCAGGTGGACAGCTAGTAGTATTTACAAAAGCACTCGTGCCAGATTCCCATGGATTTCAGTATAGGTTAGACCCCTGAAGATCGAGTGTGTTTAGGCATCCAAGTCCTTTGAGAGGTGAAGTATTTTGCATTTAATGCAGTGTCCTGCAGGGTGCATAAGGATTATTACTACAGAGCAGCTTGTGTGCTGTCAGTCCAACATACTGGCTTACTCTGCAGTGACTTGTTCATCTTCCCATACCCAGTGGTATAAAATCTGTTGTATACATCCCACCTATCTGCCATCTGGGGAACCATTCTTATTTGTGTTCTGGAAGCCTTCTCTTGAGTTCACTTTTCCTATTAAGAAGTGAAAAGTATTGGGCAGGGGCGGGGGGGAAGGTGGGAGGTAGAGAGAAAGACAGGCATCAGTGTCCAGCACACACATTACCAGCTACCCTGACAATTAATGTGCCAGGATTCCCTTGCTCGCACATGTTATGTTGTTTTGATGTAACTAAATGACAGTTGCATTCAGCTGCTTCTTTCTATGGAAAAAACATCTTCAAAAGAGCAGATGAGCATGACCCCATTTCTCATTTTGTTTCCCATTACTTTAATTGTATATATTGAACATATAATTTATCATGGAAAATTGCTTTAGTCTGTGTAGTTATCGTCAGGACACTATTATGGCAAACACTAGTGCATCTGCTGATGCAGGTTTTGCTCTCTCCATTTTTTACTCCATTTCATATCCACAAATTTCAAACCTATGCTACTAGAGCTATACCATTAAACCCCCTGATTTCACTGGGAAGAGCAGGTGCTCAGTGACACAGCAGATTCTGCCATTTTTGTTTAGGTGTTTAAAAATGCCTTCACTAGCTTAGATATTTGGACTCAATGTTTTTGCTCTTGGAGTATTAATCTTTCATCTCAAGTGTACACTAAACTCCAGTTTGCTTCCTCTGTCTTAGTCTGTTTAAAATTTGGTTCCATGTTTTTATTAATATCATTCAGCAGAGGGTTTTTTCTTTGTTTCACGATGCTGTAAACCCACTGCTTGCTCATTGGTAATACCAGAATGATCGACAAGTAATGTCCCATATACGCATATAATTTTTATTGTTAGAAGATGAATGTAACCCTTCTGCCAAGGCCAATACTTAGAATTTCTTTGCATGCCAGGTTTGTGTGATTAAAACTGGGGCTAATTTATTCTGTGAGTGGCTCTGCTTAATCCTGTGACTGTCTGTGTGCAGTGCATGCATATCATCCCTGAATGCCTTGGTACACATGTTAACAATGGGAAAAATACTTGGTGGAAGAATGTAACTTTCAAACTCAGCTGCTGCAGTTGGCACAGGCAGTTCCTCTCTTCATCCACAATTTGTCTTATTTGATCTTGTGACTGCCTGTGGAAATGCCCCAAATTATTTTTTCTTGCATTTTTCACCTGCAAGACTTTAAATTAGAGATAGGAAAAGCTTTTCAGCAGTATTGAAATAAATGTTTTTCTAATTGTAAGCTTTACTTTTTTTTTTTTAACTGAATTTTTCAAAGCATTGGTTTAAAGACAAAAATACTCTTGTTGGGAAAAAGGAGGTAGTAAACTGCAAAGTTCCACATGTTGAGTTATTTTTAATCCTGTTTTTAGGAGAGTAAAGACAGTTTGCTTCCCTTCAAATGAGCTGTCAGTTCACTCTCCAAAGTGAGTGGAAGTGTTTCTGAGAGCCACAGAGATACTCGGCTATCTGCCAGGGACAAGGACATTCATGACAAGGTTCAGTACCTGGTCTTACTTCCTGCCTTTTTCTCTTCCACTCAGTAATATCGCCACACCCCAAGGGCTAAATGCCATTTGTGAATTCAGAGCCAAGAAGCATATTCAGGACTAGGCCTGCAAATCATTTTTACCCACTCCTCACAGTACCAGCAGTTTCTTCTCAGACCCCATTTGTAAGAGAACCAGCCCAGCAACAAGACCTTGCAAGACAATGCTTTAGAAACATCTTAAATTTGTGTGTGTGTGTGCGTGTGCGTGTAGGCCAGTTTTTGTGATTTTTTTTTTTAATATCTATATAGGTATATACATAAAGCACTGTATATAAACTTACAAATTTAAGCATCGTTTACTTAAATCCCAGAAAACCCTAGGCAGAGCAGAACCCAGTTTAGAGACAGTGAGAACATTTTCAGAAGCATTGAGCCCTGTCTTGCAGCTCCCATTCCATTGTATCAAGTTCCAGAGGCATCATCTCTAACAGGGCTTGAGTAAATCCTTACAGTGTTTTGAATCACCCCTATATTGTACCTTTTATCAGATTTACTGAGATTCTTGAAAATAAATTAGCATTTTGTAGTATGTTTGGGAACTAATAATTATCAGGGAATTCATTAAAGAATAAATCTGGTTTTGACAAGAAATTAACCAGATTCATAAGTAAAGCTTATAGTTGAATTTTTAAAAAAGCTGAATAAGTAATTTACTTCAAATGTATAAATGTTCACATGTAATGTATTCAGAAGACTTTCAGTTTTTTTCCAAGAGATGTGCAAGTTCTTAAGTTTCTGTAACTCTCAGTGGGTGTTAGGCTTGCTGGATTTTCATCACAAAAAACCCCAAAGAAAA
Organism: Illadopsis cleaveri; assembly: GCA_013399915.1. Taxonomy (NCBI): domain Eukaryota; kingdom Metazoa; phylum Chordata; class Aves; order Passeriformes; family Timaliidae; genus Illadopsis; species Illadopsis cleaveri. Next base: position 26,288 of record VXBB01002900.1, on the reverse strand, counting down.
CCCAACAAAGATTCATGCTTCTAAGTCACTTCTGCTGTTTTGCAAACATTACATTCCGATCAGCTCAGTCCTTACATTAAGCACAAAAGCTGATACTTTCACCTGAAAGCAGGTGTTCTGTTCTCTTGCTAGTCTCTTCCTTGCTTCCTCTTCTGTTTTTGAATCACAACAGAATAACTTTACAGTGACCAGTAAACTACTATTTTAAAACAACCTAAAACAACAACTCTTGTAAATTTACCTTAAGCTATAGGTAAGAAAGCTAAGCTTACATTAGAGCAAACGTAAACATGCATTTAGTGTTTGCATGTATTTAAGCCACTTACACATTTATGCCTCATTCCTGTGTGCAAACTAGGAGAATGATAAAATGTACTGAAAGTTGTGGAAATAGAATTGAAAGAATCCCTGCAGATTTATTAGAAAAAAATCCTACCAGTTTTCCTAAAGTTTCCATCCCTGGGTCTAGAAAGTCTGCCAGGTCAATCCTCTGTTTAAGTCAGTGGGAGTTTGCCACTAATTTCAATGGAAATAGGTTTGGATTCTTTTACTGTAAATCCCCTTTTAAGAGAATCCTACTGGTCAGTAATGACTCATTCAGAAGCAGATCTGGTGAGCAGTTTGAAAAAGCCCCTTTTTGTATTTAGTACTGCTTGAAATTTATTATTTAAAAATTCATATTATGAATTAGCTCAGGAAAAACAATTGAAAGGTTATCTTTTTTCCTTAAACCCAGCCTCTTCCTCTCTTTACCCAGCTCCTTCTTCTTCTAAAAAAAAGTGGAATATACAATAATGCCAGTAATTATGTGTTATGTGATTTTTATTGCTTTGCAATTTATTACAAATGTTTTTGTGGGTGGTACAAAGTATTTGAACAGGTTTTAAAACTAGTTAGAAATTTATTAAATATTTGTGATTGTTATTACAGGTTGTGTGTATGTACAAAAACCAAAAGGCAATGCAGTGTAACTCCTTCAGTGTTCTTCTTCAGTAATGCTCTACAGTGCACAGTGAGCCTCGCCAAGCTGAAGAGGGTCTACATATGCTGAAACCCAAAAAGTGGCCATTACTGAAGGGGAAACCAGAATATTCTGCACAACCTGTTGCTTCCACTAACTTAGGAAAGGTTTCTAGATAGTATTTACAAAGAGCTTTCTGTAAACTTTAAGAAACTTGAACTTTAGATGTTGGATTAAGAACATTTTGCTGAACTAAATGTTGAAGATCCCTTGAAATGCATATGTAGGAATACTTTCCAAAGGAGGAGTAAAATAATTGCTGTTATGATGTATGTATGCTTAAAAAATCTATATGATTGATTCAAGGAAAGGCACAAGGCGCGTAACAGCTAGACCATAAGGCTACCCAGATTATTTCATGATGCACACATTTTTAACTGTGTAGTAATGAGTAACAGTCCAAAAAAGCACAAATGGATGTATTTCCCCAGCAGATGTCTGCTATTTAGCTGACTTTCTCAAAAGTGCTGGTAGACCTTCCATATCCTATCTCATTTCAAATACCGATCATAACATCAACCACACCATGCAAGGATTCCCTATACATCTTCTCTCCTCATTTGTTTTATTTTCCTGTTGGTCACCCATCAGAAATGGTTCCCATCCTGACTGGTTTGAGATAATAATGAACAGCAACTAACCACAGGATGTTTTCAAATAAATAAGAAACATGCTTCTGCCTTGAAAAAAAAAAAAGAAAAAAGAAGAGGAAATTCAAATGCAATGGGTGTTTGTATACACAAAGGCTTTCCCTTCTTTCCCCCTAGCTGCTAGAAAACTATAGATTGCTGATAAATTTAGAGTTGGGTATTTGTTCCTCCTTACTTTATGATGGAAGATCTTGAGGGAAAAGAGCAGGGGTGTTGCAAGGACTGAGGTGGCCTCATCTTTTCTCTACAAGCCTGGCACATCAGAGTTTATAGACAAGTATCTTGCTGGCCCAGAAATTGGTCAGTAATTTGTCTTCAACTGTTAGAGATAGAGGTGGTTGAGAAATGAGTCACATCTCCCTCTGCTTCTGTTGTTGAAACAGAGAGATTGCTAAACTAATGCTAATGACCTGAAAGACTGTCCAGGTTTCTAAACTGTAAGACCACAAAGGAAGAAAAAGTATGACTTGTGCTTTATTTGGACATCTCTATGTACTTGCATTGCAGCCAGCAGCAATAGGTTTCTACTTCATTTCAGCCTTCAAAACCCATGGAATTTTTTTCTTACATCCCTGAAGGCAATGCAAAAAATTGGTATTCCTGAGCATAGAAAGAAGTGGTCCAAGTGACCCTCTAGACTGACCGCAGAGGGGGAAAATCCCAACAAGTCATATATACAAATCCATGATAGGCTGCTGAAGAATAGTCTATGTTTTCATCCAACTTCATTCCAACCTTGAAAGCAAATCCTGTCTAAATCAAGCAATGATCCACATGGACATTTTCAGCTCTTTCCCCCACCATACCATGACTGTCAGCATACTCCCAAACCTTGCCTAAATTAAAACATGACTCTGCACACACAGGTCTCCCCTAAACAGCAGACGAGAGAAATGCTGTATAGCTTAAGCCACCCTTGGAAAGTCTAAAAGTGTTATAGTGATGTAAAAAGAAGTGTCATGCTGAGTGACAGTAGAGGCTTTTATATATTCATTGGCTGTTAGAGATTTTGATTGAAAATTTCTGTAAGGTCTTAATATTTGGCGCAAGTTTTAAGTCTCTGTTGAATCCATTAAAACACTAGGCTGTAGCAAAGAGACACATCATTCCTTCTTTAGGCACTTTACTCCCATTTATATCAATGGAAATTAGATAATTCACACATCTCATCCTTCATCTAACTTTCCCAACTGTGTCCTTGGGGTGCTGAACTTGAGACACTGAAAAGGGCCTATTTTTAATGCTAAGAAAGTCACTTTCAGCATTCTAGGTACTGTTACAGTGACTAAAACTTGACATTCCAAAGTGGAGGCACCTAAACTCCCTAATTACTTTTAATCTATTTTATACCTTTATTTGTTTTCCTGTAAAGGCAGACAAAACAATATACAGCTTCTCTAGCTATATTTTTATCCTCCATCTTTAATTTCATATGAACACTGAGGTCATGTGTTCAATCCCCATACTTGGCATTCACTTTAAGAGTTAGACTCGATGAACCTTGTGGGTCAATTCCAACTTAGAATATTCTGTGAAATCTGTCAATTTAACATACACTGAAAGTATGCTTCTTTTCTTAACTTTGAGGAAGGTTTTTCTTCACTATTACTTCCTATTTCTTGATCCATCGTAATTGTCCTGTTTCATATTTATTATTCTCACTTTTCAAATTTGTCACTAAAAATACACACATGCACATGTGCCAGTACACATACATGTGCATCCATAATTACTGTTTAGGTGGTTACACATAAAGGCTGTGCATTTTTCTTTATATAGTAAAAGACTCATTAAAATACAGTTTTTGTGCAGTATTGTGCAATATTCATAATGTCCATCTTTCTCATTTATGTAATATGTGCATTTCAGATGTATGTTTAATTTCAACACAGCTTAAAAGACAGGCAATTGCTTTTCTCTAAAGAATTTCTTTTTCTCTGGGTAGGTGAGACACTTGCTTTTAATTTCTCTTCACAGAACATTCATTCAGGCCTCTTGATAATTTCATTTTTTTTTTGCCTAGAACACTTCCAGATAATTAACTGGCTTCAGAAATAAATACAAAAATTCAGATGATGTCCATACCAGCGTGAAGATCCGCACGCTGATCTTACGAAATAATAAGTACCCTGAGTGCAATCCAGAAAATACATTTATCTGTAGGCATTCCCTTGTAGTATTTGTAGCCCGTGACTGAAACTTTAAATACAGCCAAATCAAAGTGAGATCTTCCTTTCAGCTCTGTAATGCTGGGACTCTGCCCTGCCAGTCCTTAATCACTGGGTTGCAAACACATTGTTGTACAGCTTGGAAGAGGAATCCTTTTAATTCAGTGACCCCCTGCTCTATGACACTGCTTCACATGGCAGTGCCTCACAGCCATTCTTCTCCTACAGCACTGCGTATTTGGGTCAGGTAGAATGACTTTACTTTTTGTCTTCCTGGACACACATCTAAACATCATGTTAGCAGCTTGCTGGGCTGTCTCTGCCTCAGAAATATGCTCAGTGGCCTTTCTTGGCAGCAGCTGTAAAAAGCCATCATGATGCGAAACTGGGGCTAAGTATGCTGATCATATTCTAGGTACTGGCCTTTGCAAGGGATTTTTTCTTTTTTAACACTGAAGAGTGGAGACAAAAAGGCCAAGGGTTCCTGGTAGGGACACTGCACCCAACAGCAGCTGAACATGGGTAAGTCTTTTGTGAGAGTGTATGGAAAACAAGGATGGGCTCACCCCAGCTTTTGCACCCACAAGAAGGGGCAACTAAGCCAGGAGTTTGCTCTTTTTCATAAGTCTATGATTTTTAAATCCTTTTAAGAGTACTATGTCTGTGGTTCAGAAATTCTTCTACTTTAACTATGATCCTTGCTTTCACATCATGTTGTCCTGGTGGGGAGGTTAAACTGGAAGTGTGGAAATGCTCCCCTGAAGCCCCAGATCAGTTTCTAACAAGTGTGCATGAGCCTGAGGCAGCACGGGGCAGGACTGGCTGTCTTGCAGGGTTTCACCTCCCTGGAAAGCAATTGTAGGAGCTCTGGGGCCCCGGGAAATGCAAGAGGAGGGCATTTGCTTCAGAAATGTCTGGATTTGAAGCAGGTGGGACCGCATGGATTGAGCCCACTCACAGCAGACTGGTGACCTTACACAATGGGACTGAGCCAGGTTGTGACAGATGGTGTCCCTGGATCTGAGACTGGGTCCTGGCTCTTACTCTGTAGTTAATTAATTGGGAGGAACATAAAAATTAACTTGGTAAATTGTGTATACAGTATAAACCCCCTGATTTTGTAGACAGCAAATCCTGTGCTGGAGTAAAATTACAAATATAATCAAAGTTGCTGGTAGATTTTGATGTTTTCCTCATGGCTCTTGTCAATTGATTTCCAGAAGTAAATTTGGAAAAGCATTACTAAAAGACCTATGATCTGACAAGGTTTATTGGATAGGCAAGACTGATGGGATAGAGACATTCCTGGTGCTCATACATACCTCAGTAGTGTTTATTTTTAACAAGTCTTCAGTGAAAAACCGACTTGGTGGAGTGTATTTTTCCACAGCTAATAAAATCCTCTAAGTGATGTCCCTTACAGCAGGTTATGCTGAAGTCTGATTTCTGAGACTATGGCCTGAAATATTTTACTTAGTTAAAAAGGAAAGAAAAAGAGACAGAAATATCAACCCTCTGTTGACACTGGCTGACATCCCCATGCCAGTAGGAGAAATGAGTAGATTAAGTTTCTTGCTGTGCTTTGGGGTGCAGGCTGCCACTTGGAGAAGGGCTGTGCCTATCAGAGGCAAACCATCATTTTGTGTATCCAGAATGCACAGGAAGTCAGAGACGGCAAGGCAAGGGTGAGCATTGGCATGAAGCCTTTTCTTGCAGGCACACCCTCCATCCCAGCAGCTCAAAGGGAGTCAATTGTCCCAGTTAAACCCTCAGAGGAATGTCCGTCTCTTTGGTGAGATTCCAGATACACACACACACTTGAAAGCATTTTTCTATCCCAGCAATGCCAGTCTCAGGGCAAGAGACCCATCCTTTTTTGTCAGTTCTTTTGACATGTGGGTGATATGTCCATGCCAAGACAGTCATTTACCTCCACAGTAGCTTTTTTCAGCAGGTTTCCAGGAATGAGAAGAGCAGCTGGAGACACCGAATGCTATGCTTCATTGGCGGGGGGAAAGTCTCTGTACTGCAATATTAGTACTCACTGCCTGTTGCAGTCACCAAGCAGTGTCATCAAGGAGCTTTCAAGGGGCTGGTAAGGAAGTGGGATGTACTGAAGCTCTTATGCTTGAGCTATTCAAGTCCAGAAGGGTAATGCAGGGAGTATGTTTATCATGTAAACAGTGAACCATCTGTAAAAAGGGAAGTTTTATGCAGTGATGGAGTTGTGGGAAATGAGAAACCACAAATTAATGAGAAACCCTACCAAGGTTAAAGTTATTTAGTGATTAGGTTTGATTTCACTTTGTTTGGTCAGATTGGAAGGGGGAAAAGACATAGCACTGTGTGATAAATCTTTTACTGGCACAGATCTAAGATTATTCATAAGTGAGACTAACCCACATCAGTAACTACAGCTTATGCTGTACCATTCTGCCAGCTGGATGTGCCAGCAGAACAGCTGTTTCAAGGCAAATTTTCTTAAACCTTACTAGAAATTGTCTCTTCTCTGTTTACCTGTGAAGGCCCAGCAGTGTTTTCTGGTATTTATTGTTTACGGGATTTTGGAGAAATAAGTAAGTCACTAAAAATACCACTGTTGTTATATTGTGACTAGTAGCAACCCAACTTCCCAGTCTAATTTCTCGGGACCTTCCAAGTATAGTTACTGGGTTGTGTAGAAAATCAGGAATCTCCCCTTTCTATTCAGATTGTGCCTTTCCCTCAACGTCATGCAGAAAATTACTTCTGTCCAATATCCGGATTTAATCTGATTGCTCTTTTTGGATAAGGTGATATATTTGGGGAATTTTTCTCCAGTTTGAGGAAATACTGAGAATGGTGGGATGGTAGAGGATACTTTAATTTATAGGAGCAGAGATGAGGCACAATTTTAAAGGTTGGGTACTTTTTTGTTGATGTAATTTATGACAAAATGCCAATCTCTGATTATACAGAAATCAGAGTAATAACTTGTAGCCCAGGACAGTGACATTTGAGGTGAAGGAGAGGCTTTTTTACTAAGATGGGGACAAACATTTTTATTTATATAAACAAATAAGTTTATACAATAGTATAAACTTATTTTGTGTCAGACTTTCAACTGTTTATTAAACCTTTGCCTGCCTGAGAAGAAAGACAGAAGAAGAAAGAAAATGTCTAAATTCTAAAGCTGGTTTGGCCTGAAGAATTCAGGGCATACTTAGCTCACACATAATTGCCATGCATCCATTGCTTCTAGCATGCAGCTGGCTTGCATTTGACCAGCTCAATACATGGCAAAAAGTTGATTGTTGCATCTCTCTGTTGGACTTGGCTCAATTGCTTTTGTTTGTTGCAACGTAAGGTAATTTATGCAATATTGCTTTAAAACTGAACTTTAAAGAAATAAGAAATCTTGGGGTTGCTTCAGGAATGTTTTCCCTGTACTGTGGTCATGTTTCACTTGTACTTTGTGACTAAATTGTTAATTCCTTGAAGTTACTATATCACTGTGATCTGAATGTACAATATTATTTATTAACTCAGCAAAAGCATGTGAGAAAAAGAAAATATTCTCCTCCAGATTACAGCATATGAGAAAAAAAATAGCAATTTGGGAAATTATTGTCTCCAACACAAAAGGAGTAACAGAGGGGAACTTTAGAAATGAAGCGCCTGCACAAATTGAAAGCAAAATTTCTGAAACTATTCAGAACTCTCACAGATGAGACATGCCTACAATGCTGACCACTATCAAACTCTACGTGAAAATATTTTAACTTCCCAGGTGATACAGATGTATGTCACTATTTCAGTGCATTAAAGTTCTCAGTGTTCCATATCTAGTGGTACAGCTTTGACTTTCTGTGTATAAGCCAAGAGAATAATTTCTGGATGTGAATGCAGCGTAGGACAAGGCCAGGTCTGAGTTCAAAGAAGTCTAAGGTTTCAGTTCAGATTTGTTTACTCTGAAACTGCCAGACCTCTATTGTCTGTTATGTCCTCTGTGTCTTTTAACACGGCAGTTCAGTGGTGGTGATTAAGACACAGGAGCCCACAAAGAGCTTCTTGGTCATGTTTTACCACCTAATTGAAAATAAAATTGAGAACCTCCTTTTCATGATGCTGATGGAGAAGTGGTATCCCTGGGACTCATAGAAATATTCCTATCTGTATCAAATTTTACAACAATAAAACTTCTGACAGATAAAATCCTTCTCTGCGTTCCACCGTCTCCCCACTAACGATGCCTATTGTGTAATGCTGCCATAGTTACTGGGTCTCATTAATGTAAAAGCTCTGATAATCCTTCTGTCTAGACCAAGACAGAGCAAGACACTTCCTGAGATTTCTTAGAAGTTCAGAAGACCTACATAAAAAGTTTGGATCTGTGAAAATATATAACCATGCCTTCATAAGGCAGGTCTCTTTTCAGCCTCTTGATAAATGACTGACAAGTCAGCAATGTGGAAGCTGCAATCCTGAAGTGACACTTCTACGGATATTTCTACCATCAGGTATCAATATTTCACCTGATATCAAACTTGAAGCAGACTCATTTTCCACTGAAAATTCACAGTGCCTGAATCCAATGGCCCCACTCACCTTTGGCATTTTGCATATGGTTCCCTCATCATGGAGTGTTTGTGGGTTTTGACTCAATTATTCCCCTAAGACCCCATGCACAGAAGAGCATTGTGGTGCTATATATTTGGAGTGCTATTCTCAGCATGAGCAGTTTGTCAGTCAGGGCCTTTCACTGTAGTTCAAATGTTCGTGAAATCCAGAAGGGCTCTGATTTCATAGCTCCAGTAGAGGTTTCTCACAAAACCAGAGGTATTTTCAAGATACCCAGAACCACAAATTCAGCCCCCATTGAATTTCAGTTTCCCTTACAGGTCATTATTGTTTTCACCACTTTATAGCAGTACTGGCCAAAATCAATCTTTTACAACTCCACTTCCTACTCATACTAAAAGAAAAAGGTTGGGGCTTTTAATTAGAGCTATTTATATCTTCAAAATGAGGAAGACATTCTGAAAAAGGAATTGTTTCTGCAGCCAATTTGGGGACCTTCTGTCTACCAAATCTGCTCTAGACACTTTCCCACCACAACTTTCTTTCCATTATTAGGAACTTACACCACTTCATATTTAGCTTGGTATTTTGCCAAAAAATGTTCTTTAGGTCTCTACAGTACAAAATCTGACAGAAACCATAACACAAGGAAAAAAAGGTACTTTTCAGTCCCTATTTTTTTTCCATCTTCCCATCAGAATTTTATTTTTTTTTAATATTAGTAATATAAATCCATCTCTGTCCCAGGTTTTACTTTGGTTATTTATACTCTTTAAATGTGATCCATGTAGAGAAATCAAATGTTATTAAATCCATTCAGATAATTCTTCAATCTATTCAGGAGCTAAGTGTACCTGGCACAGGCACTGAATATTTCCTTTTGGTTCCTGGGCTAGAAATAATACTTGAAGTAAATTATTTTCTGCTGTGATAATGATGATACTACCAGACGTCCTGAGTGGAAAAGGCCAGCAAGGTTCTGATCCTGACTCTCATTCTGATATTGTGTCTTACTTTTTTTTCCTAAGAAAACTCATCTCAGATTCTGTCTGTGGTTTTAAGTAAGAACAGTCCTTTTCCCTCTTCCTGCACATTTTTTCAGCCAGACTGACTGAACTACAAAAAGGTCAAATGACTTACTTGAAGAGTAAACCATGAGTCAGTAGCACAGATAGCACTGAATCAAATCCTTTCCTGTCTTCCAGTCCAACCACTAGACAACACACAATTGCTTTTATTGACCGGAGAGCCTTAATGAAGTCAGCATTAGCTGTAGTATGTGCTAGCAAGAGTCTCTGAATAGTTTTAGTATACATTCGTATGAGTCTGTGAAAATCAGTCACCTTCAACCAGTAATTCGTAGGGTATGTGGCAGACAGCAGACCTTGGGTCCCTCTCTGTGCATGCCTTGTGTCCTGTATCTGCATTTCACTGCTTGCACACTCAAGCCATGCAGCTGTGCTCCTGTCTGCACTGGGAGCTGGTGTATATGGTCTGGGGCTGAACTATAACCATCACTCTCAATCTTCAGTTCAGCTGCCCTTTCTTTACAGTCAAGAAAAGGGGAAAGGGCCTGTTATTCTGCACTGTAGTCATATGAGATCATGGTTTGGAAAATGTTCAGAAACACTGGAAAAGATAAACTCAACAATCTATTTTGACCTTAATCTAACAATCTATTTTGACCAAACAATGTTTGTTTTAGCTGACCTATATGCATCTGCACATATTTTGGCAGATAGATGCCTGGAAACTTTGTAGAGAGGCTGATGGAAAATACTGTAAAATAAAAGAAAATATGGCTGAAAAGGAGCTTAAGCAGGCATCTAATCTCTCCTCATCTAAAACAAGATGGGATTTGCCTACATTACTTCTAGCTTCAACTACTACCTTCTACCTCTCCAGGCAATCTGTGCTGTCAGTTCACAACTCAAATTATTAGGTTAAGCACTCATGGAAAATTTATTGCCATCCCTTATTGAAATGAGTGTGTCACTTATGTATATAATGTAAAGCAATCAAAGAACTATAGGATGCAATACAGAAAGGTATGTATTACAAAGTCAACAATACAGAAGTGTCCTCAGCGAGGATTTCCTTTCTCTTATTCTGCATTTTGCAGTACAGAGAGCTTTACCCCACCTCCTCTTTTTTCCTGAATAATGCCTGGTACTGCCTTTCTCCTAATAAGACTCTTAGCAAAGATTTTCCAAAGGTTATTCTACACAGTTGCCTGAGTATGTAAAGAAAAGGTAATAGGAAAAAGAAATGGTTTTAAAATGATACTGAAGATTTGACTTTTCAGTTCTTCAAAGCCAGGAAATTAATATTGAATCATCTGACTGTGCTGTGCTGCAATGTTTTAGCTCGTATGGCACACAAGATAACCACAGTTCAGAGACCCTGCAGTAACTCAGCAAAATGGGATGACTGCAGGATGACGTTTTTGCTGTAAATCATCAGGTCGGTAGTGTATATGTGTAATAGACAGGACTTGGGAAGTAGGGAAAAATGGACTGTTGTGGAATGCCAGAAGGACTTTTAGCATGTTTGTTTTACTGATGACTGGTTGGCAGCTCAAAAAAAAAAGCTCTCTAGTATAAGGTCATCATATAAATTAAAATGGAAAGAGCTACTATTAGATCCTCTTTTCCATTCCCTGTCACTGTGGAATTGTTCCCTACAGTGTTCTTGAGTGTTTCGTCCAGTCTTCTCTGAAGTAACTTAAGCAATAGGGTTTTCATTGCTTCTCCTTGGAATCCTACCCCACACTGTAGTAGATCTCATTAATAGGAAATGTTACTCTAAAGCATAAATCTTTTTGCTCTCCATTTCATCTCATTAATTCCACTTATACGCCCTTCTCTGGTCCTAATCAATCCCTTTGCTTCTTAAGTGTTTATATCCTCCTAAGACTTATGGGGAATTATCATAGCCCGATTAGATATCATTCAGCCAAGATATGTGCAAACCCCATTCCCTTCATTTTCCTTCAGCCCACATCTAAGCCCTGGCTCATTTTTTCCCCTCTCTGAAGTCCCTTCAGTTTGTCATCAAGTTGCCCTCAATTTAAGTGTAAGAGAGTTCTGGTCCTTACACTGCAGCCGGAGATGTGGTGATCAGGTTTCCAGAACACCAGCGCTCCCAGACTCACCACAAAGTCAGATGAAGTGGCTACAGAGACCACTCAGGAAGAAGAAAATAAAGGAGAGTAGCAGTTTGCAGGGAAAGAACAAAGTAAAATGTCAACCAAAAAGCACAAGCAGTGGCTCTGCAGGGAAAAGAGCCACAGGAAAGTTTTGCAGGAGTCCTGGATGCTACGCGATTGCAGTGAGGCATGGCACCAATGGCTTATACCTTGGCAGCCCTGAGGAGTGCTGGTGGGGTAGAAATGCCCTCAGATCACTCCATGTCCACCCCATGCCAGTTGTGGCAGGCAGGGCTGGCATCACCACTTTGCCACCATTGCAAGCCACTCCACACTGGCCCACGCCATGGCCCATCTCTTTGTACAGGTTTTTTCCTTGTGGCCGTAAAATTAAGGAGTGGGAGAGAAACCTGAGCTGTATCATAGTCTCCTGGTGGTCCACTCTCTTCACCCAGCCCTGCAGACCATCCAAAACATTGTCATTTTACCCCACAAGGCAAGCAGGCCTAGGGCAGATCCAGAACAGATTACAACATAATCCAATTCACAGGGAGGGGTATTTTTGAAAGAGGATTTTTTTTTTTCCCCCCTCTGGCTAGCTGCCAAAAACAAATAAATGCTCTAAGTATAATGTAATGTTTTTAGAGAACACAGTGATGGAAAGAGAAAGCTCATTTCCATATCCACATTAAAGGGAGGGAGAGGGTAATTTGATTTTTTGCAGCACTGTGCAAAGCAATCTAAGGGTGAGTAAGGCATAAATGCCAGTATTTCACAGTGGAATTTCAAACACAGTCATATGAAGAAAGCAGTGCTTCATTTCTAATCAGAACAATGTACTACGGCTGTTTGGTCTGCATTTCAGCATCAAAAAGTCTCTGCTTGAACCTTTTGTGACCTTCAGAGAGTTTTGCATAATTAGCTTGATTAAAGACACAGTACAGTTTTAGCACCAGAGACCAAAAACCACAAATTACTGAGGATCAGATGTTTTGCAAAATAATACCATTCATGTGATTATTTGTTTTGCTCTCATCATTTTTGAAATATTACTCCATTGCTTTGACTTGAATTTCTGGTTGTAACAGATAGCTAGTTCCCAAATAAAATCTAAGTCTTTACAAAAATATTTCCATTGCATAAAATACTCTTATTGAATTTCTGTAAAGTCATAGATCTGTTTGATATTTGTAATAGGGATATGACTGAAAAACACCAGCAGTATGAAGACTTTCAGCTGTCTAGAGTATCCTTTCACACGGCCTTCCTTAGACTGTGCTTTTACCATTTGGATTTTAGTGTGTTAATCTCAAATTTTCAAGTGTGACAAAGCCATTAAAAGACCAGATCAAGAACATATGATAGAAAACACATCAATCACCTTTTGCATCCAGAGAACATTGGGTCATCTTACAGAGAGCACTTTGGGAACTGCTCTAATCAAAGAATCCAGAAGATAGCTGTGGGGGCTTGCAACAGAGGGGAGTACGGCCGTAGTGTTCCTCGGATCATGCATCCACAGCACATGCCTGAAGAACAGCCAGAATTGACACATCTGGCAGCAGGACCCACCTACCTCGTGCATGCTGAAATGGAGACTGCCTAGTTTTTTTCCTCTCCACTCACACAAGAGGTAAGAATTTCCCACTCTCTGAAGGTGGCGGAAAGAAAAGTTCTCAGAATGTCCCAAGCATCCCAGATGAAGTGGTCTTTTACAGGATCCTAATCTTCTGCCAAACACCCTTTTTCCTTGCTGCTTTGATGCAGAGTGGCTGTGGATCCCTGCCCATCCACTTCCCTTTTCTAGCAGGTTTCCTGACACACTCCTTGTCCCTCTAATTACAGACAAAAAGGACTTGGGCAAGTGCAGTTGGGCTCATACAATCTGTGTTCATGTGCCCATGCAGCTATGTAAGGCCAAGTTTACATCTCCTGCTCCTCTGTCCTGTTTCCAGTAGCTACCAGGCTAAAGAAGATGGTCAGCTACATTACAGGGATTGCAAGCTATTTCAAGTAACCCTGCCCTCATCCACACTGTACCTACAGCCTTCACGGTCTGCTGGAAAGACTGCACAGATTTATGCAACCCTCTGCTGTTAGCACACCCTCATTGCTGCAAAAGATCTCAGCTTGAGACCTTCATGCGTTAAAAGAAATTAAGGAAGTTGCAAAATCTGTTGGTACAATAATAACAGTGGGTGTTCTTACAGAAACCAGTATAAGCTGGTTGAGTGGCACATCTGGGATGGTTTTAAGAAGAAACTTGATTAATACCACAGATGACTGCTATTTAAAGCCATTCATTTTGATGCATAGTTTGGGGGAGGTTCAGTTTACCCTTAAGGAAAAAGCAGGAGTTAATACAGACAGTGAGTGTTTGTGCTCCACTGGATGGTATTGATCACTGGCAATTTAGATTTGATATTTTAAAAGTGGGGAACTTGATTACAATACATATGAGGACATTTCAGTGAAGCAAAAAGTGCAAGAAAAACAGTAGCAAATCACTCTACCCATTAGATCAGACATTTAAACTGAAGATTGGGTGTGACAGTCTTATTGGGAAAATAAATACATTTGCACATTGGTAATTCAAAAATTCTTGTTTCAAACACTCCTTTCAGGGATATAACCTTATGATCAGGGTTGAAGACTCTCAGATTGGAGGAACTTGGAAGAAATTTGTCATCTGTGAAGGAATGGGACACCCGAGTACTCATCCAAAGGAAGTGAATTATGAAAAAACAGATGGGATACTGGCACAGGTATATATTCTAAGTAATTAGATATAAATGTTGTTAACTAGGATTAGAAAGCCCACACACTGACTATTTGTAATAGATGAGAGAAAGAAGCTGGAAAACTTTTACTTCAAAGGTTTAAGCTTCACATCCATCCTTGAGAAAATGAGGAGTGATTTAGCAAAAATGAAGGACCATATTTGCAGTTTATAAAGGACCAAGGCCACATAGACGCTACTAAGGAAATTCAGCTCTGGTCTTTTCCAGTAAGCCTGATCTGAGCATCTATGTTCAGAAGTAGGTGCAGATGGGTGGTGAATTCTCTGTTACCACACTGGAACCCTTCAGAAGCTGTATGGCAGTGTAGATGTCTTTGTGGGTTGTACAGAAATGCTTCTCTTGATACAAGAGAGCCTAAGATGGATGCAGCTTTTGGGATGAACAGATTTTAGGCAACATTCAGTTCAGCATACGGACTAGTTGTGGCACCATATGGAAGGTGATTATATTATCGCAAGAGATGTAATAGATCTGATTGTGATCTGGCTTGCACCAGTTCTAGGCAGATGCAATTCCTTCAGCTTTAATGGACTTAACCACAGCTTCACACCAAATGAAGTGAAACGAGTTTTGGGTACAATACATCTACATTAAGCAATGAAAGACTGGTGATCTGTGTGATATCTTTTTTAATTTCTCCCTTTCTTTTTAACTAAAGTGCTAGCATGTTGTGTGGGGAAGCATTTTTTATTCTTATTAACAGTTGGCATTCTGTTTGTTGTAAGCTGTGTGTGGGTTTCTGTGCAAGACAAAGGCATGGAACTGCTCTGGCTAGGAAGCTTTGTGCCAGCTCTTCAGTGAGGAACTTCACAGCAGTTCTGGACATATTTTTCAAGATTGGGAGTGGAGGAAAGAGAAAAGAGGATATGTGCACAGCAAAGGCAAACTTTCCAAACCTGGTTAATCTCACTGTATCCATGCTGTGCAAACCTCAGCTGCTCTAAATTAAATGGAGCTGGAGGAAGCAAAAGCACAAGGACTAAAAGATAGAAAACAAAGGAGAGAAGCAGTGAAGAACATGTGGAGGTAACAAGATAGGGAGAGAGCATTGAGCAGAAGGCAGGCTGCGATAGTTGTACTGTTCTTGAAAAACACACACAGAGAAATATTTTTTGCAGATAAAAAAGACCTAGAGATTTGGGGTCATGCTCCCTTTCCTCTCTTTCAGAACTTGCCTCCTGGCAATCCATTTTGCACCACTGCTCATCAGCCTTTCCTGAAAATAGGTGGCTGGAGATAAGGGGAAAATGATCTTCTAAAGAGCTCCTAGCTTGCTTTAGCAGGTATATGCAAATCGCTTCATAAATCAATATTGCCCCTAGCAGGCAACCCTGCATTTGGAAGGACAGGGAGGAAAATGGGGGAAGGGTAACAGGGTAGGGAAGATGGAAGCAGCAGAGGTCAAAGCTAAAGAAAAATGAAATTAATTCCATGGCCCTCTTCCTCCTCTTCTAGCCTCCTGTTTGGCTGTGGCTGGAGCACATCTGATGTGTAGGCAGCACTCTGGGCCCAGGAATTTCTATGGCCTTGACGTTCACAGGAATAGGCTTCTACAGTTGTTAGAGATGCTTTTGTCTTGTCAACATGGAAAACAGCCTGGTTAAGTCCAGGTCTGGGAGGCAGTTGTAGATTAGGGAAATTGTCTTCAGAATTGTTTGTATGGGCCAATGTAAATTTGAAAAGGACAGTATACTATTGCTTTACTTTTTTTGGCCACAACTAAATAAAGAAAATATGTTGTAAATATAAAGGTACCTACTTTCAGCTTTGCAGGCTTAGAAAGACTGATGATCTGGATTATAATCAAAGTTTGCGATTTCATTTTCCTATAGGCTGGTTTGATAAAGCATGAAGAAAAATTAGCTTTTAAAATGTTATTCTCTCTGCAGAAAGACGCTGCCAATTGTTCCAGCTAATCTGTTGCCTTTGTAATTGCTAATCTGGCTGTCAAGTAGAAGTCAATAGAAGAATGTGCTGCAACAGCATGGCGGAGGGACTGGAAATGCATCCCACAGCATGATGACAGCATGCGATACCCATCTACCTCCTCTACAACTGTCTGTGCCACAATACAGAATAAGGGTAACCTCACTGAACTACACTTATGTAAGACCAGGACTTCAGCTGCACACACAAGGAGTTAGTGGACATTCATGATGTGACCACAAACAGCTGAGCAAGATGCACCATGAAAGCATGTCCTTTACCACTCTCTCTCTTCTTTTCACACACAGTCATTCTTCCCAAGCTCACTAAGTGAGAATTGGGCCAGCCACCAGAAATGGCCCTGCATCATTTCTTTCATATTTATATGTTGGACCACATGACCTGTTAGAAAAAGCAGACAAAGAGAAACTCATTTACAGTGCTTGAAAAGAGGAAAATAATTGTTGAGGTTCCCATGATTCTTGGGGAAGTGATGAGGTGGAAATATGGCACAAGACACACCATGTGAGTGCATTATCCATCCTTGCACTCATTTGAGTTGCCACAACAGCTGTGCAATGCCAAGGGCCAGGGTATGCACTTCTGCAAAGCTGCAAAGGGAAAATATAGTATTTGTTCTGCTTTTAACTCAGCTGATGTCATAATCAACTCATGCAAAAAGAAAAGCTTTTCTCTTTTGACGTTTGAATGTTTTAGTCTGTTCCACACTTCTATCACCAATAACCTGCCTTTGAATGTTGGCACAATCTGTATTATACTTAACCCAGACCAATCTTTATTAATATAATTTTTAATATGTCAATTGCTGTTAGGAAGCTGCTCCTCAAAAAGGACTAGCTGTGTGGAGGATGTCAGCTCTTGGAGCTCAGCTGGTTTTAATTACCTACACAGATAAGTGTAGCCATTTATTTTCTTTGAACTGGAAAAGGTTGCTTTTCTATTTTTAACCCCTGAAGACAGCTGAGTAATTCAACTGAAAGTCCTCAATCCAGAAATAACCTTTATTTTTCTTTTTGCCCTATGAGGATCAAATTGTTTCTCATGAACCAAGGTCTAACCCATAGCTGTTCAGTTTGATTGTATTCAGGCCAGGTTTTCATACATTGATAATAGAGTCTCTGATACTCATCCAGCGTGGCATTGGGCAACATAGCTTGCAATTTTCTTTTGAGAGAGTCCTTTTGCAACAATACTCATACAGAGAGGTACTGTTTAGTAGGATTCTTCACTGAGTAAGATGCTACTAGATATGTATAAGGATTGCAAGGTCTGGTCCAAAACAAATATGTATGATCAATTTTCCGAAAGTGCTCTGCATGTTGCCATTAATGCCACAATGGGGAGAAACTGTGTCCTAAGCACTTACAAAAATCTGGCCCTTGTTTAAGTGTGAATGGGCGCTTGAGCTCTTTAGAAAATCTGGCTGCAATTGTGGGTGCTGAGTATTTAGGAAGCAGTGGTGGTCTTGAACCAGGGCTGCCATTACTGATTTACACCCTTGTCAGCCATTGATTTTCAACAGAGTTACACCCTTCTGGAATTGGAGCAACACTGTCAGACTGCCATCATTTATAAATTAATGAACATAGAGATATTTATTTTATTTTATTTTATTTTACTTTATTTTAGTTTCGTTTAGGTTTTTTTATTTTACTTTTTGGTTTTTTTAGGAAAATTCTTTTGAAATATTACCCTGTTGCCTGAATCTGTACTGCTCCTGACTGCCTGCCAGCTCTCAGATTAAATGTAAGTCATTACGGAATGTTTTCCTCACATGGGAAAGACTGGAGTGGCCCAGTGTTAGTTTTGCCCTCCGACATTAATTTTAATTAACTCAAAATGCAAACATGTTTGAATTTCCAGCAGATGACATTATTTTTTCTTTGACATCAGACATCAAAGAAAGAAAAATAAACATGGGACAGTGACAGCATTAGGCCTCTAGTCATTTTTCAGAAGGTTTTACATGTCTTGTTCCAGACTGGTTCTTCTTTAAGTCTTGTCTCGGATATTAGGGAGGGGAAAGGTTTACAGACTCCAAGACTGATGGACTCTTTTCCCTTCCAGTTCTCTGAGGCATATGGGGGGAAGGAAAGAAACAGTCTGGTTTAGATCAGGGTTGGAGTCTTAGTTTTTAGAGGCACACACACGCAATAGTTTGCTTATTTTTTAAAATTTTTTAAAGCTTTTCTTCTGAATATTCATGGATGATACTGCTGCATTTTAAAATTACAATAATTCAAAGAGAACAGAAATTTGTAAATGTGAACAAGAACCTCCAAATGTTGCAGATGTTTAGTACTTTTGGGAGATCATTGTTCAGACAGGTGTCACGGCAGCTGAAAGCTGATGTTGCCAGATATTCTCTCTACGGAGCACTGACCTCCCAGACCTCTCAAGTCCACAGGATTTATAAATGGACCAATAAAGGGAGATGCCTCTACTTCTACATATCAGGGTTTGGGATATGCTAACTTGCACCCACATGGCTTTTATGAAGTTGTGGCAATGGCAACTGCCCGTCAAATTTTGTGGATCCTGACACAGGGCCGTGATCCTCTCACCTGCATCCCTACCTGTGCCTGGAGCCCACCTCTCCCTGGCTCCTGGGCTGGCCCTGGAGCAAGCACCTCTGCATCTGAAAATGGGAAATAAATGGAATAACACCACTGCTCAATCTGACAGACACCATGGAGGGATGAAAAGGCTCCATGATTAGAGACCCTGACTGTGTCTTGATGATGAAGGCCATAGAAAAATCCATGCAAGAAATCAAATTATGAGAAAATTACAGAAGTCTCTTCCCAGGGCCTAGGAGAACAAGGTTATTGCAGGACATGGTGAAGATGCACTGTGCAGGCAGAGCTGTGCAGGGAAGCTTGAACAACATATCTATGCTACTTACTCCTCACTTTTTGAGCACTAAACCTGACTCCTGAGTTTTAAAAAGTGTCAGCTTGTGATGGACCCAGCCTGCAGAAGCTGCTGCTGTGGCTTTACAGTGCACCAGTTCAGCATGTTTTTTCTCTCCCTGATGAAAAAATAGCTCCTTCCACTGCATGGGGCAAGTAGTAGTTTTTTTACACCAGGCACCCTCCCCCCTATATGCTTCCAGCCCCACCTCCATTTAAAAAGTGTAGAAACAAATTCATTTTCAGTCAATAAAAAACATTAAATAATTAAATAAGCCATGTGCTCTGCAGTTGTTGCCTGCAGTGTCAGCTCTAGTGTTTTGAAGTGTTTCTCATTGGGACCCACAAATGTTTGTAATAAAACTGACTGGCAAAATCTCAGGCTGGAGCCTCTGGGCTGCTCAGCCAGCTACACACCCATCCTCCTGATCCATTTTCCCTTGATGCGTGCCCAGGGCAGGCAGTACTTCCTCAGGGACCTTGCAAGGGCTGTGGGCTGGAGTGACTGGGCTGAAGGGCATCAGCCAGCTCACCTCAGGCTCCCTAGAGGATGTTAATGCTCATTCTGAGGCATCTGAGGATGGTGGAAAGATGCATTAAAATAATTTCTGTTTTTCTCACCTCTTCTTGCAGTTTGACAGCATAGCTTAGAATTTGATGCTGTCAAACTGGTTTTTTTCCATTCTCTGCAATACCTGGAAACTACACCATGACACTATTCCTCCCAGGAAGCATTGTAAGAAGGAATATGGTAGACAGAAAATACTTGATTGAGGTTACCTTTCAAAATTGCCTACAGACTCCTGAGAGAGGTCTAGCAGGAGACATCCTGAAGAACTCATTTGAAAACAAGTGTACTGAAAATCTGCTTTACAAAAGTCAGTGTTTTCCATCTGAATGCTCAGAAATTAATGTGCTTAAAATCAAGCTTTGTATGGAAATTTGAACCAGCCTGAATACTAATATTGGCAACAGCTCTGCATGTTGGTAGAGCATAGCAGTCCTCATCAGGCACAGTGTATCATTTAGGGGTATGTTTTCAAAATTAGATAACCCAAATGTTCTTACAAATGGCTTTGATTATTTTCTGTCTGTACAAGACCAGGTTTTTGTAAAGGAATGGGCAACTGCCTGAGGAGAAATGGTGGTGGAGTATGTGAGTATCCTTTTTCGCACACATCAGTGCATATTTGGTATATGAGGTGGTGCTTACAGAGTTTTCCTTTCACTGTTAAAGCAGCCAGTTTTTAAAAATGTGGCCTGTGGTGTTTCTGTTTCTTTGATGTTTTCAAATGGGATCTAGTTATTTTAACATATCTATTATATCTAATTCTCTGCTAAGGCCACCTAAAGGCTCTAGAGGAAATCTAGACTTTATGTTGTCCAAGCTGTTTCACCCATTTCTAAATTAAAAGAAAAGGGAGCTGTATCTTCTGCTAAAATGACATTCATCCTTCTTGTTTATGATGTGAGAAATCCTCTTAGTTCAGAAATGTGCAGTCCTTCCTTTCTACTTAACAGAGAGTCCATTAGCTGCTAGGAACATTGGGCCAAAAAAGAGTGGGTGACTTGTTCTCATCTCTTCTGGATGCTGTGTGATGGATGATAAGAGTTACATGCACAAATTCAGAATCAGCCTGATGTTTCACCCAAGGTCATAAAATGAGACCAATCATACTGGAGCAGGTTTACATCTTCAGCAAAATCTGAACCAACCAGGCACTTCTAGGACTCCACCAAGAGAACAGGCCTTACCCAAATCAGTTTGTGCTCAAGCTGTTGCTACAAACCAGCTAAATGTTTTGCAGGATGTAGGACAACTGGTACAACATGGGCTTTTTCATGAGTTATACTGGGCACCCCCTGCCCTTTGCTGGCATCATTGCATATACAGAGACTGCTCAATCATTCCTCTGGTCAAGTACTAACTAAAGTGTATCACTAGCAACAATGTAAATGTTGAAAGCTGTACAAAATTATGTACATGTGTGATAAGTACATTATATCCACATTAATAATGCATGACTTATTGGGAGAAAGATTTTTCTACTGCAACTTCAGAAGTTCTTAGGACAAGATATTCTGTGTTGGAGCCATCTTCTTTCCACGTGGAAAGTGCATGATGGTGTTTTGAGTAGGACTGGATATATTTGCTGCTTTGAATTACTGTCTGGATGAGTCAAGTTATTTTTTGTCCTGTCGGATCTCTGTGGTGTTGGTGAATAGTTATTTCTGCATGGATGGTGCATTTAAGTTCCCATTAACAGTCAGCAGCAGATGTTAATCTTTTTATATAAAAATAAGCATTTAAAAACAATTCCTCTGTTATCAATACCTGCTCTGAAATTTCACCCTTTGGGAAGCATATGTCTGGACAGGAGTCAGAGCTTGTTTGGGAAGAGATGGCCAGTTGCCATTCCCCCTTGCTGTTTCTTTTAAATCTGGCTGTAGTGCATCTCTAAGCTTTGTGGAGATTTTTTTTCTGTTTCATGCCTAGCAGTGGTGCCTTATACATTCACTAAGAATGAGTCCAGAGATAAAGATAAGAAATTCAGGAAACTGTAAATGTCCTTATCTTTACTGCTGGTATGGGTAGAATCAGTATCCCAGAGAAAAATATTGTTTTGTATGAGGTAACAGCTGCTGTTCCTGTAGGTATTGAGTGAGGCTGTGCTGCAGTCATTAATCTTCTACTGCTCCTGTAGCCTTTCACTAATGAAAAATAAGAGCAAGACCATCACTGTTTGGGGATTAGAAATAGAGACTGTACCATTCAGGGAGGAAGACCCAAACCAACTAAAGATAGTAGTTGGGAATTTTTCCAGATGCAGCTAGGACTTCTGAGCTAACACTGCTTAACTAGGAGTGTTTCTTACAGTGAAATAGTGTCTAGGTGCTTTCAGTAGTTGCTGTGTGAAGAGGAGGTAACCTTTACAAGCAGGTTCATATTAACTAAGTAACAGGCTGTACAAAAAGTATATCAGTTCCTGCTGAACCTACCAACAGCCAGAACCTTTTCACAACTGTGTTGATGCCAGTAGAGAGCTCCCATCACAAACTGATTCATTATCCATTATCACCATGCAGCTAGTACACCAAGAAATGATTGTAATGAAAAAATAATTTAGATTTAGATATTTAAAACCAGAATGTTTTTGTACTTGCTTGAAATTTTAAGAATTATTGAAAAGAATAACCTATCTTCCAAAACCAAAAAATATAGGAGAAACATGAACAATGTGTACTGTGCTGTCCTGAACTACTGATGTTTGAATAGTAGTTGCTTGTTCCTCCCCATTAAAGATTAACCTGGCAATATATCTGCAGGGACACCTATTGAAGTTCTTCATAGCATGTTCACAATTAACTCTTTTAGAAATGCCACAAAAAAAAAAGAAAAAGAGGCAACAAGCAGTTAGGATATTCTAGTGATTTACTATGTGCTTTCTGGGAGGAAAACGAGTGCCTTGGACGGCCAACAAGCCTCTTGTATGTGCAGTGGTGATATACCATGAAGACTCGGCAGCTTTTTCACTCTGAAGTCCTCAGGGGAAACTAGTTAAGGAAGGTTCTAGATACTGGACCGTGTCACGTGTTATGTGACATTCAGAGGACTCCAGTTGTCCTATGTGGCCTCTTGACAGTCCCACTTCAGAAAGGTGCCTTTTGCACATGCCTTTCTCAGCACATCTGTGAACTCCTCAGTGTGCTGTGGGAAACACAGACCAACCCTTCTATGATGGCGTGACTGCATCAGTGGACAAGAGAAGAGCTGCAGATGTCATTTATCTGGAATTCTGTAATGCCTTTGTTGTCGTTCCCCAGAGCATACTTCTCTCCATACTGGAGAGAGACAGATTTGATGGATGGACTATATGGTGGATAAGGAATTGGTTGGACAGTCACATCCGCAGAGTAGTAGACTCTTCTGGATGGAGGTCAGTGACAAGTGGTGTCCCTCGGGAATACTGGGAACCAGTGCTGTTTATTAGCTTCATCAATTACAAACAAAGAGATGGAGTGCACCCTCAGAAAGTTTGCAGATGACACCAAGTGGAATAGTACCATTGCTTGAGAGATAGGATGCAATCCAAAGGAACCTAGATAAGCTTGGGAAGTGAGTCAAACATGGGAGCTTATCCTCCAACTTCCTACTTCATGCAAATGCTTAACTTATTTCACACCTTTAAACTGGTTTAGGAGTGTAAATAACATTACCTTTAAATTACCTAAATTACCTTTAAATTGGTAATTTGGAGTGTAAGGAAGGTGAGGCCAAAGTTTACAAAGTTGGATAAAATAAGGCTTCTACAGCTAATGCTGTTAGTGGTGTCTAACTCCTTTTGATTTCATATGCCTCTGAAAGTTGGAATCTGGTTCCATATTATGGCACCAAAGAAGTCTAGTTTTCAAATGTGATGAGGACTAAATAGCCAAGTTGACACTGGAAAGAGATCTCTCCATCAGCCTGTTTATACAAAATATCAACAAAAAGCTTCCCTCAGTACCTGTAAATTTCCTGTTTGTCATTCCAGAGCTTCCTGTAGCCTTTTCATAGCACACATATACTGCATGTATACCTCAATATGAATTTTGTGTGAGGACTAGTGCTTCTAGCACAGTCCAGCTCTCACAGCTTGAAACAGTGCTCATTTTCAGCATATCAGTTAGTAAGAGACCAAAAGAGAGACATAATTGTCCTCTCAAAATTACTGGATTCAGCCTTGATCCATGAGAAGAAACTCTTCTGTATATAAACATAGGGTTTGGGGCTGAGCCTGAGCAGATGGAATGGAAGAAAAAGGAGTATTTTTGAGATGATAAAATGGTACCAGTTGGAAGCAGGATGCACCAGCTACCTGATTGTTGGGGAGGTGGCAGCATTTTACGGAGGAGGTATGTCATAATAAGAAGTTCAAGGAATCCACTCTGATTCAACAGCTGGTTCAATCAAACCAGATGAAACTGCCTTCAATACCATCCTGGACCAGATTTTTCAGAAGAATTCAGCAGTTTGGTAGCTAAGCCCTTTTGCAAAACATCTTCCACTTACTGTCACAATAGAAGCTGCTGGATGCTGACCACTTCAGAGAATCTGGACCAAATGTGAGATGCCAGGCACTTGAAACTCTGGCACTGGACTCTGCAGAGAATTCGATCCATTATGTGCTGCTCCACTTCAAAGTGATTAGCAGCTTGTGACAACCGTACAGCATCACAGCAAATGTCACTTTTTGTGCAAACATTTAACCAACATAAAGCGGCTTTTTAACATGGTAGTAAATTTCACCCAAATCTCAATTTCCTTTGATTTTTTTAATATATTTTCGCTGAATGGAAAAGAATTACTGAGTTTGGGCATTTCTGATAGAAGTATTTACAAAATTTTTCAGGGTAGCTTGGGGTGCAAGGATGATACAGGAATGTTTCCTCACCAATCTTGTTTAACGTTTTCTGATACAACAACAACAAAAAAAATCATTAGCACAAGTTTAAAAACAGAAGGAGAGATGAAAGCTATTCTTCTGAGATTTTCTGTTGTTTTCTGCAGTTCCATGCTTTAGTTTTGAAAGACGACAAAAGACACACAACTTCTTGAAGGAAAAGAGGAAGACAATTTAGCACAGACTAAGAGCTGAGGTTCAACTCTGCAATCTGAGTTCAGACCCATCTCCAGCTTTCAGTATAATCTTTGCATATTCTTTTTTTTTTTTTAATCAAATGCAGGAATTATACAGCTGTTGAGATAAGAATAACTAAGAACAATGCATTTCCTTTTAAAGCTCCTCAAAGGATAACTTCTAATAAGATGAATTGAGCGTCTCATGCAGGCCACACACAAATGATTGCTCATACTTAGTAATAACATTTTTTGGGGTAAAGATAAGCTAATTTTGCTCAAGAGCAGAGGGTGGTCTTTAAGTCTTGCATTTGTCAAAGAAACAAGCAGTTTTTTATCTATTTCCTATAATCTTCTACAGCTCAAGAGGAGTAATGTAGGGGGAGGGAAATTCAGGCAATGTATTTATGTTGGAGCACAAGCCTGAGCATTTGAACAGACCATAAAGTTAAAGAGACAATGGGCTGGATTGTGGAAACCTCACTTGCAATCCAAAATTTATATGTGCTGATGCTGTTGCTCCTGTAGGTAGTCAGCCTTGCAAATAAACACTGGGTGAACTCTGATGTGCCACAAAGCTCATTTGGAATTGTAAGGCAACTGGAAATCAGTTTCTCATAGCTTTCACATCTGTTGCTTTTTTAAATGCCCTTTTCTTTCCATGGAAAAGTTTCAATACTGATCTACATGAAAGGCCAGCAACATCATCACAGTAGAAACGAGCTTGCAGAATTCAGGGGGATGCCTGTGGTCCTCTGTTCCCTCCCAAAATCTACCAAGATCTATGCCCTTTGGATGCTTAGCACTTGATAAATGGTTCTGCTCTGGGAATTTCCAGAAAGACACAGTCAAGTCAGGCATTAGAACCCACACCTTGTATGTGGCTGCTAGAGCTCACAGAGAGGCTTGCCGTTTGCTCTCACATGCACACTAGTGTGAATGCAGAAAAATCCAGTGAGAATGGTACTTAGAAGCCTTTGTGCAGGATGTTGTAGAGTAGACCCAACTGCTCCTCTGCACTCATGAAACTGGCCTCATTTGAATAGTTCATGGGGGAAAGCCTAAATATGAAGAAAAGGCAAGACATAGTGTAAAACATGCTACTGACATGTTCTCCTCCTCCCCTTAAGACATTTCACCTGAAAAAAGAGAAGTACCAGCTGGAGTTATAAATTATTCCAGCTCCTAGTCACCAAATGTTTCCACTCTCCCCTTTGTATCTGTTACAGATGCATCATCCATATATGAATGTTTCCTGGAATTTGATTCCAGAGATTTGAGCCTGTGAAGTTTTGGGAAGTCCACTCAAATGGAACTCCCAGGGAGCAGAACTGCCTTTCTGTTTAAATCAAGAGGCTTATCAGAGAATGTTAAATGATTTTTTACAGCTAAAAGTCAAAAGATTTAACCAGTCTTCTCCTTGTTATTTGCTGCATAGCTTTCAAATTTAAAAAAAAAAAA
>VXBB01002894.1:371-29716 GCA_013399915.1 Illadopsis cleaveri | reverse complement strand
CCTTCCTTCCTTCCTTCCTCTCAATGTATGATCCTGGACAGATTTTTCAGTGCAGTGGGAAGAAGATTGAGTTAAGACACCTGGAGTCCTCTGGAGTCTTCAAATTCATCATGTCTTTTCAGCTGATATTCAACTGATTGAGCTCAAAACTTTTTAATTTGAAATATCTATACTTCAGTCAAGTGTGTTGTGTGTTTGTTATTCTTTTAATCCATTTTTCCTTTACAGTCAGGTGCAACTTCTCTGTTCTTTGCTGCACAGCAAGGCCACAACGATGTAGTGAAGTTTCTCTTTTCATTTGGAGCCTCCACTGAATTTAAGAATAAAGTAAGATGATTGGTCTATTTTTGCATGCTGATACATTCTGACAGTCAAGGCTCGGTTTTTTGTATTTGCGTGAAACATGACAGGGGAGCATTAAGATGATGAAATTTCCTCACATGAACATTTTTTGAGTAATATGAGTCATGCAACACATTGTGAAATATTAGCTTTGGACTAGCTTTGCCTACCTAGACTTAGTGGCATAAATTCATCAAGGTCTCTTGACAATGATATCAGTCTTTACTCAGAAGCCATCCTCCAGTGCAAGATCAAAAGGTCTTTTTGTACATACCAGGTGGGATCCTGATTTAGGTGTTTATGTACTCTGGTTGCATAGAACTTACATTTCATCAGCGTTGGGATGTCTCATAGAATACATAAGAGCATAATGCCTTCAGTCCTCCCTAAATTCCCACTTTCCTATCTGGGGCAAGAAAATGAAATGTACCTCAGAGCTTTTATTTATTGGTTCAGGCAGGTCCTTTTCCAAAATCTTCTTAGAATAGCCAAAAGCACAGGTGGCAGGGTCTGGGTTCCTCACCCCTTGTGGGGTCAACAGCAGCAAGATCAGTTCATCACTAACAGCAGTACATCAACCCAGTTTCTTTGCCCCAGGCAATATTAGCACCTCTGCTTTCAGCAAACTGGGGAAAGCAACATATTTATCCTTGACGTGCTGGGTACATTTTGAAGTATTGCCGTAATCTGGGGAGGAGGACACTTGCCAGTCACTTACCCTGGGATCCCTAGTGATGTCTTTGAAGAAGCAATAATTCTTTACTCCACAGTAATCATTTGCTCAAGATATTTTAGTCTGTGATTTGAATGATTCTCTCAATCCATACCCGCTTTCTGAAGTCCCTGGAAATACAGGCTCTAAATACTAAGGGAATTGGTGGAACATCAGAAACTCAGCTCCTTCTGCTCAAGGGACTAAAAATCCAGATGTTTTGTAGCCAGAGTTCACACATGCCCATAGAGTAGGATTCTGATACCCCAGGGTACTGTGCCTGTGGTGAACCACTCTCTGACCACAGCAGCAATCAGTAACAAAAACGTGAATGAAATTTGGGCTGTTTAACACAACATGGAGTGCAGCTGTGAAAGTTGGCAATGCAGGAGGTTTCAGTGTTAAATACAACAGCTGTATCTTAAAGTATTGGATAATCTCATGTGGGACAGATTTATTGGGTAAGGTTACACATTAAAATAAATTTTGCTTCTCTGCCTTTTATTTCAGGGTATGGGTGGGGGTTACCAAGATTCAGAGGAGACATCTTACCTTACATTCAGCTGGCAAGTCAGAGGCTCAGTACCTTATTCTCTCTAGAGGGACAATTACATCTTCACTCAATCTTTCCACAGCCTGTGAACTAGGAGTTTGTGAACAGGCCAAGATTTGATCCAGGAGATGAACAGCAGGCGTGAAGTTGTCTAATCCTTTGTGACAATGTACAATTTTCTATGAAGCATGAAAAATATATTTATGTGGAACAGTAGGACAGATAAAAGAGAGCAAAGATCTAAATTATAAAAGAACATTTGTGTGTTCAGCTGCTCCAAATGGCTTCCATCTTTGGACAAATGCAAGTTTGGGGTCTACTGTTGCTCACCTTGAAACTTTAATTCCAGCCCCTTTTTTCCTGCCTGCCTCTGCTTCTGAACCCAGACCTGACTTGGCCCATATGCCAGTCCCAAGTATTTTTTAAGCTGCTGGTTGCTCTTCCTCTCCAGGCCACAGCTTTCTGCTACATCCAGACAAGCTGGTTGAAAGATAACACCAGCTCCCAATGGGCGTAACATGGGAAACTGGTGTGTGATGTGCATGTGAGATGATTTTCCAGCAGCATCACCCAGCAAGTGCCTGAGCAGGAGGCACCAGTCAGATGAAGTGCATGGACAGTCCACACCTTCCACTGGCCTGTTAGTGTGGCTTTGTATCACTTCAGTCTTCTGATTTAATAATGTGGTTTTCATAGCTTGGAATAATTCCATCCATCTGCTGACAGGTGACCAAAGTGACAGGCTCCTCCATCCCTCCCAAACTCCAGAAACAATATAGTTGATAAAATACCTTTCAAGTTAGAGACAAGGCATTTTCTCACTAAGACCCTCATCTGGGAGCAGCACTGGAAAAATATGGCTGATTTTGTTTTTAAAGGGCAGTGCAAAATTAATCCATTTGCAAAGAATGTATATATTTCTATTATAAATTACAACATGGATTTGGAATGAGCACACAAATTGAATGTATCCCAGAAAACAGAGACTTTAACTAAGGAAATGCAAAGCCCAACATCTTTTTCATGCACTTACCTGTAAATTGTGATTACTACATTTGTTACTCATATATGAGAATTCTGGAGAACTATCTTAGTACAGGCATGCAATTCTTGTTAAGCCTTGCATTATTAGAATTGATATTTGCTATGGCAGGCAAAGTAAAACCAGTCTAAAATAGTGTTATAAAGTAATTAGCAATACATGCTGATATTACAAAGAGAATAAATAGTACTATTGATGAGTAATTATTATATAATTATTACATATAATATTAGTCATTAATATTATTCCACATTGTCTCAGTCTGACATCCATAGAAATTTTTAACATAGGTTGAAACTTTTTTCTTTTATTCTGATAGATGTGAGAAGCATGTGAGTTCTTAAAAAGCCTGGTGGCACGTTTTCTGAGCAGTACTGCACGTTGAACTGTATGTCAGAGGCTGTTTTACAGCAGACAGTGATTGCAGAAGATCAGTTCTCCTCCTCTGGTACTATATTTAAGAGATGGTAAAACAATGTATAATTCTAAGCTACTTTCACGTGATGGAAGAGGAAAGGGGTTGGCAAATAGACAGGGAAGTCTACTCCACTTAGTGTCGTCTTACCTAGTGCTGCTGGTCCGAGTATTTTCACTGTAGATCTGTTGTGTGCTGGCACTGAGGAGGACAGACTCTGGAGAGGGCAGAAAAATGGTTTCAGGGGAAGAATTGCAGAGGTAGCTGAGAAAAGTCCATCTCCTATCTGAGCTGGGAATATTTGCAGTACAGGATTAATAGAGCTTCATTGTGTCAGGAAAACAGGATATGAGCAAGAAGTGAACCCAAGGCAATGTGCCATCTCTAGGAGGTTTCACAGTGGCCTCCTGCCCACTGCAGAAGGGATGATAGCCCCAGGAGCACCTCAGTGCTTGCTCACGTGTCCAGCTTTCACTTGCTGCCCTGCTCAGTTTCCAAGAGGCTTGCCAGTACCAAAGACGCTGCTTCAGCTTTTTACTTATCTCAGCTGAAGCCAAAAAGGAAAGAGGTAATCACGTGGCTGAAAGGGATGTTAAAACTCTGTCATTTACTTCTTTTTTTGGTTTTTTTTTTTTTATCCCCCACAACTTATCTGCTTTTCCTGTGATCTGTAAAACATTGGGGTCTTCAGCTAGACCATGCTGGATTAAAGTGTAAGAGAAAACCAGATGTAAGCTCAATAGAGGCAAAACGGAGACTGAGTTTTCTCCTACTAATAAACAGTGGACCTTCACACGGTTTGACAATTCCTTGATTTAATTAAGTGCTGTCTTATCACATGGTCTGTGGAAAAGTTTCCTGCCCCTAGCTTCCCTTTCTTACAGAAAGATGTACATCTGATTTTTCACGGTGGTACCCCCAATCCAGAGCATGCAGAGGAATCCCAAACCCTTCTGTTGAATGTATTCACCTTCACATACCAGACAGACAGTAGTGCAGGTCTCAGAGCCCAGCTGTCTTCCTGATCAGGGACCAGATCTTTGAGCCCAGGAATTGTTACCCAGTTCTTTTTGCCCCAGTAAATATTTGATTCAGAGTAGACAGATGGAATTGGAGACCATCCAATGCTCCTCTTCTAACCCCTGGACTCTGATCAGACTGATCTAGGAAAACTTGGTCACTTTAGTCTGAAGGATCCAAATGGTGTATTTTGGAATTGTGTTATTCTTTCAAAAAAAAAAGTATCTGTCTAAAACTGTTCACTGGGTTGAAGCAAACACTTGGTCAGGAACCCCTTTTTGAACTAAGTAGACATGTCTTGAGAGAGTGTTGCCATTCTTAAACCCCAAGCTGTCACATCTCCCAAGGTGGGACCACACATTGGAATTCCAAGCGTTGGGCTTCAGCTCTGCTGTGCCAACTGTGGTTAGCTTTGCAGGCCTGCCTTTTATTTGGGGCTTGTCACTTGGTTCCTTATAGGAATTATGATAATAACCAAACAGTCTTCTAAAAATAACAGGAGTTTGTGGAGAATACAAGAATTTTATAAAACAAAAGCCTGACCATAAAGCAATAAACAAACTTTTCCCATATGCAACCAACTGAGCTTGTCTATTTACCCTCCATACAGGGAACATTAACATTTTTAGGCTTCCCAAAACTTTACCTTGCTTGCCTCTCCACAGAGGACCTTCAGTCTGAATAGCATAGTTTCTCTTCTTAATTCACAAACCTTTCTCTCTCAACTTTGTTCAGGGAAAAAGTCTTTGAAAATTTCTGGGGTTTTTTTCTGTTGTTTGTAGCCCTTTGATCTGGTAAGTCACCACTTGAGCAAAGTGGCTTTCACCTGGTTGGGGAGAGGAAATAGGTTTAATGAAGCTATTAGCTTTTCCATTGTCTTTTAAGTGTGTAGACGGTGCTTTTTAATCCAAGTACAATTGTGATTGCTTTTCTGTTTTGTTCAAGCAGTTCCCATTAAATTACAGTAGTTTAATTTGGCAGGAAAGTCTAATTTCTCATAAGAGGAACTTAACTCCACTGACCTAATTACACACTGTGTTTGCTCAAATAACCCAGAATTAATAGGCAATTCTTAGACTGTCACACAACAGCCTCACATCTCTGGCTTTGCTGACACCCAAGCCTTCTTCTCTTTTCAATGTTGTAGGCAGGAAATGTGAATATGAGGTTTTGAGGGTAGCCATAAACAGTGCCTCTGGGTTAGTTCAGTCATGTAAAAGCTTGAGTTTTCCAAGGCTATTACAGCCATTAAATTGCACCATTGATTAATAAATTTGATTTATACTTCTCGTCATAAAAGATCCATTTGGTCACTCAAAGTGTAACTTCTTTTGTGGATATCTGTGTATGTGAAAAATTTCAGACAACTTTGTAGTTGTTTCAGAGAACAAGTCTAGGCCAAAGCACAGTCTTGTACTCACATTAATAACAGCTCTAGAAACCATTTATCTGAAATACTTTAGATAGCTTATCTTGTGGAGGAGAGGCTTGAGACTGGGAGAAGGCAGAGGAGGAGAGAGAAGACCTGTGATGGTGACGTTTTGGGGTGTGCATCATCTTTGCGCAATGGCATGGTGCCATCCCAGGCAGAAGATCAGAACTTCCTCTCCACAGCTGTGTCTGAAATACTGGTAATTTTTGAGTGGGGCACAGCACATTTAAGACGGCAAGACCCATGTTTGCTGTCTCAGTTCTTTCAGCTGGTTTGGAGTCAATCACCAGTGACACTGAGGTGTTTCCCTCATCAGCTGGCTCCCAAGGGAATGTTTCTACAAGCAGGGATTGATGCATGTGCCTAGGTCTCCCTTTAGTGGTGATGTGCAGCAACTCTGACTGTCTGGGATTGATCCTACCTGGAGGGATTGTTTCTCAAGCAGAAGTAACAGCGCTTTCACTGGTGGTCATGCCTTTGGTCAGACTCACATTTCCACAGTCAGCTAGCACATGTTAAAATTCTTCCTCTCTACTCAGCTTCAGGACAACAATCCACTCATGAGAGGCAGGACAAAACAGGGCACAAGGTTCTGGCCACAGAGGAGCAGATGATCAATGGACTCTGGAGCAGTGGAAAGGTGTGCTGTCCATCCATCAGTGGAGGAGTTTGGCAGACATGAGGAATTTGGCTGTAAGAGACGTGGAGGAGCTTGGAGTTGTGAAGGGAACAAAGCTTCTAATGGCAAGGCAGAAGATGAGGAATGAAAAACAGAATTTTCTTAGTTCCTTTCCTCCCTAAAAAAACTCAGGAGAAAAAATTTATATAGTGATTGAGCCAAGCTGAAAGATTTGCATGTCAACACTTGGCATTAAGTTATGAAAGATTCAGTAGCTACTCATTACAGAACTGCTGTGAGCCAAATTCTGAAAAGTCTTAAAGTTTGGCTCTTTTTTTTTTTTTTTTTTTACGGTGATGTTCAGCCCAGCACCTGACCTCTCACCTGACTGTACCCATTCTTTGCTTTTTCACAGGATGGAGGCACAGCTCTCCTGGCTGCCTGTCAGTATGGGCATGCAAAAGTAGTGGAAACTCTGCTGAAGCACGGCGCCAACATTCACGATCAACTTTATGTGAGTTATTTAACACACACAATATTGACAATGGTGGTGGTGGAACAAATGTGCTGTTGCTTGGACAACAGCAGACACCCTGGCTCCAGCACAGACAGGCATTTGCCAAATGCTGCAGTTTTATAGTACTCTGTTCCTCTAAGATGTAGATTTTCTTAACTGTCTGCTTTTCATGATGCTGGGAGAAGTAGCACAGAATCAGAAAAGATTCTTTGGCTGCCTTTTGGCTCATGGACTGTATGGAAGATATGTAGCAAATCTGGAACAGACTTGTGCTACCCATTAGCCTTGGACAAAAGAGCATATCATGTTCTACCATGATTTGCAGAAGATTTAATAGCTCTACAGCCTCTGAAGTACATTAGTTTTCTGCCAGAAAGAATAGTAAAAATTAAAATCTTTAAATGACTTCAAAGCATTTTTTTAAAATATCAATTAAGATTATGTTATTTGGTATTTGTGAATCTCCAGTTCGCCAGTGTTTTGGGCAAAGTAAGGTTAAAATGGTTGTACTGATGTTGTTTAGTTGACTTTTCAGAAAGTTGGATTGAACCAATGAAGCTCTGGATTTAATTTACTCAAAAGGAGACACAGATAAGTTGAGCTTTTCAGCATTCAAGAGAAACGAGTAGCAGATTTTGCCTCTGCTTCCCACCACTCTTTCCTACCCCAGGGCACTCAAGACTGATAAAGAGGAAGTTGTTTCTCCAAGATATATGAGTTTTTCCAGCTGTTTCCATTAGCTTTGGATCTGCAGGGTGCTGTTGCATTCCCAGTTCCTACTGGCTTGCAGGGGAGCTGAGAGCTGGTGATTGCAGAAGTGGTCATAGGGGGATCCCCACCTCAGTGCTGCCTCACCCCTCATTTATAAAGAAGGTTCCACCCTTGCTGTTGTGCAAATAGGAATTGTCTTTCTGATCTGAGGGCAGTGATTCATCCCTCTGCAGGGTAATCCCAGGGGCTGCCACTCAGTTTAAAAATAGCTATGCTACCACACCTGCAGACTCTTACCCAGAGGTCAAGGCAGTAAAATAACTTCCTTGTTGTCTCTCCTGGAAATGAGCAATATTAGCAATTGGATTTTAAAATGTACTTTTATTGCTCACAGACTTTGGGCAAAGCCAGTCAGAAACAGTTGTGCAATAAAATATCGATACGTTCTCTTGAAAAAAAGTGTTGTCTACCTCTTTTTGTGGGCCAAGCTGCATTTGTCAGGGTACCTGGATGGCAATTTCACTGGCAGCCAGATGAGAGGGATTTTGAGCATACATTTGGATACTGCTCCCAAAACCATCAAGATCAATGTTTTAATCTAAAATTAACTCATGTGAGGGGTCAGCAGAGCAAGAGACAAAAGAATACCCTAAAAAAAGAATATTTCTTGCAGAAATGTGTTATAGCCTCAAAACAGCATTTCTCGTTACAGCATCGATTCAAATCAAATAGGTGTCAGTGAATGCAAGGTTCTTTGCCTTCATTGGTCCTACAATAAAAAGCTTTCTTTAATATTAAACAACCTTGTTTACTTTCTAAATTGAAGTGTTCTCTGTCTCTGGAGGAAGGCTGCAAAGGCTCTGGTACTGCCAGACTTTTTCATATATGCACACAGCAGCCAGAGAAAACAGCCCATCGGAGGGCCCAGGGACAGGCAGTAATAGTTCCAGCAGACACCTCTTTTGTTTACCAGGACATTTGTCTTGAAATCAATGTCAAACATCCTAAATTCAGTCCCTGGGGCACTATATTCAGCTCATGCTTCACCAAGTCTGTGCTGCATTTTTCAGTTAGAGTAGCTGAGCACACTCTCTCTGCAGACAACAGCATTTAGTCCCAACATTGTGATATGACAACAAGGTCAACAGCAGGCTTTCACTAAAATGCCCTGTATTTTGTGATAAGCACCTGCCTGAGTCGGCATGAGAGGTGCACTTGCACATCTGAGATGCAGTAAAGGGGTTAATTCCTGTCTCTGTTTAAGATTCTTGCCTCCTGGGAAAACTTGTCCTAGCACATCCTGTGCTTAGTGCTGTGGATGTAGGATGGGTAAACACCTGTCCCACCCTCAATACAGATTTCTACTTATAGTTGGTTAGATGGATTATAATGCTGTTTGAAAATTTTCCATCAAAAACCTAATGAAATATGACTTTTAATTTTTTTTCCTATGGAAGAGGTTTCTCTGAAGTAAAATTCTGAGAACATCTGCACATGAAAGACATGCCAAAGAAAAATAAAACCCTGTATTTGTTCTCAATTTATTCTTTCACAAGCTTTTTGGAGGATAATTCTGGTTTCTGATATGGCTAAAAAATACTTTCAGATTACTATATTATGAGTGAAGTCCCTTCCATAAGACATGCCAGAGCAGAAGCATGGTGGTTTCTGGGGTGACACAGTAGTATGGCACAGGCCTTACTCCTTCAGCCTCAAAGGCAGGCTTCAGGGTTTACAGTCTTGCAAAGTACCTGACATGTTTCTACCATATATCCATGTAGCAGAATACTTCCGCATGAACATATAAAAGCTAAATGAACTTATATTGCTTTACAGGAATTAATTCCTAGTTATGTAGTTCAGTGCCTCAATGAACTAGACTCTTAGTATTCCAGACACAGGATCTAATGCTGGATTTGATATATGATGGAAGCCAGTATTTGTGCATACTGAATGAAAATGTTGCCACAGTTTATTATGAACTAGACCTTACATTTTGG
This sequence comes from Illadopsis cleaveri, assembly GCA_013399915.1. NCBI lineage: Eukaryota > Metazoa > Chordata > Aves > Passeriformes > Timaliidae > Illadopsis > Illadopsis cleaveri. The sequence continues at coordinate 20,353 of VXBB01002894.1, read as the reverse complement.
AAGTTATTTCTTGAACATGGCTGTATATCTGCTGTCACAAAGCATAATGACTAAAGACTGAGAACTTAATTCAGTTTGATTTGGTTTTGTGTGGAAAAATGGCATTACTTCAATGCAATGTAAGACAGATGTGTTTGTTCTTAGGATGGAGCTTCTGCAATCTTCCTGGCGGCACAAGGAGGATATCTGGATGTCATCCGATTGCTGCTTTCTTCAGGAGCAAAGGTTAACCAGCCACGACAGGTATGATCAACATCTCAGGGCAGAGCTGGGTTCTAACTTTATAATTATGAAAATTAGCACTGGAATTTTCTCCAGGCATTGGGTTCCTGTGGAGATGTTTCATTGGAAGGCAATTTGTGGCTATGACAACATTCTGTGTTTTAGCTGAGATTGGTAACATGACTTTGAAGTCAATACATCAGTCATTTCTGAAAGAATTGAAACTGAGAGCTCTGCTCTAGATCTACATGTTACACCCTATGAGCCACTGTCCCTGGAGGTTTTGAAAAGACAGTGTAGATGTGGCACTTGGGCACATGATTTAGTGGTGGACTTGGCACTGCTGGGTTAACAGTTGGACTCAGGGTCTTTTCTAGCCTAAATGATTTTATGATTCTAGAGCAGATCAAACCACTGACTGCTCCTTTAAAACGGTTTGAACCACATGCATGTTTGGGTCAGGCGGCAAACTGAATCAAAATAAAACCCTCCAGCTGTATGAAATATTGATGCAAGAGCCTTGCACTGCCTCTTGCAACGACAGATCTGTTTGTGTTGTACCACGTTACTTTTGAGCCTACAACATCCCTCAATTCTTTTGAAAATTGTTTGAAAAGCATTTGAAAATCTGGGAGCTCTAGGAGGAGGCAGTACTAAATTCTATTTCTTGAAATCTCCACACCTTCAGACGTGGCTTTGGTGTCAAAGTTTGTCTTTGACAAATGTTTTTATTTTTAGTTTTTACATTTGTTTATTTGTTTGTTTTTCTTTGTGTCATTCCTGTGCACTGTGAAATTCAAGCATGAATATTGCCTTTGTCTCTGAAGTGCTTGATACATATGGAAAGCTTTTCTCCCCATTTCCAGCTAGTCACTCTAGTGGGCCTGATATTGCAAACACATACAACCAGTAGCAGCTGTAAGCATGAAATTAGCTCCTGTGCAGGCAGCAGAGCTGCTGTTTGATCATTAAATGGGAAGTGTGAGCTAGATTTGTGGCTGGTTCAGAGATCCCTGCTAGGGGGTTAGGGGCTGGATCCACTCTGCATCACTGGATGCTGGAGTTAGGGAAGGGTGCAAGAGGCTTTCTAGGTTTTAAACTAACCATGGGATAGGTACATGGTATACAGAGACATGTATGAAAGCTCTCTTGCTTTCCAAATAAAAGAGTTGCTTAATTGTTTAGCTGTTTCTTGACTCTAAAATCAGTGCCTAAACAGCCAGAGATGGAGTTGCACACCCAGCATGTAGAAATGTCTGGTTTCTCTACCTGCTTGGAGAGACCCTCGCCTGTGGTCTACTGAAACCCTGCAGGCAAGGTAGCTATCCTAGGTTTTCACTGCACATTTGAAATTGATGGGATAAGGTCTTGTCCCTGTAATTAGTCATGCATGTCAGCCAGGTGGTTGTGATCACTGACTGCAGCAAGTAGAAAAGCAGCAGGCAAGAGCAAAGAAGTGTGAAAACTCTAGTAACAGTGGACAACGTGGCATGAGACAAGCTCTGCCAGGTATTTTCAGTACTTCCTTTCATCTGCACCAAAAGCCTGACAAATCATAGCCCGGCAACAGACACTGATCTATATGCTTCTGCTGTGTGTGTAGGTCTGTGTACACTCCTAGCTGTGGTGTCAGGAAAGAGGATTAGTACTTTAAGTGCCTTAACTGAAACAGTTTTCCTGCTGCCCCTAGCCCCACCTCTGAGCACCAGAGCTGTGCTGGCAGCTACCCCCTGGATTGATGCCGTAGCTGCTCCTAGGTTGCTTCCACACTCTCTCCCTAGAAAAAGCTTAAGAAATGTTAAAAGCTGTTAAGTAAGTCTAAAGTTTCAATGTAGAAGGAAAGGCCAAAGTCTGCATTAATGCTTTTTAAGTAAGTCAAAATACGGTTGGGGAGCTTTAGATCTGGCTGAACCCTGTTGTCATTAAAACTGCATTCTGCTATCTGTAATTATAATGCAGCTAATTCTTTCTGACACTATTTTTTTAGTTCTCTAATCCAATTTCTACAACACAATGTTTCACGAGGCATTTTTAAATCTTAGTTGAGGCAAAGACTTGTCTCTGTGTGAATGTTCCTCCTGGCTCCTCTGTTTCATCTCCAGCAGGACAGACCTTCTTTGCTTGAGGGTACCTCTGATCCCTGCTAAGATTATGCCTGGATAAGTGCATGGCATTTGTATTTGGGCCCACTGTAATCTGAAACATTTCCTTAACAAATGGAACATTTTTAGAGTTTAATTAGTCAAGTAATGGTTGGATGGACTTCAGTCTCTTTCTTACTAAACAAATGGATTTGTACTTTGTTAGAAGGTAGCGTGTTGGTCATGAGGAATGTAGCTCCAGAAGGGGCAGTTTCAATGCCAGACAACTCTCCTTTACAAGCCACATTGCTCTCACTGTGGTAGAAAACTTTTCCAGGCAACGCCATCTCAAATACAGGGCTGCAGAATGCCAGATGTGAGTTCATCTTTTCCTTCCTTGTGGTGTCCAAGTTTTCCTTTCTACCTTGGGAATTTGGTGGCTTAATTTATGGACCTGCACACACGTGTCTGCCTTCTACATCTCCTCCTGCTGGTGTAGTGGGTATCAGTTCCCCCTCAGTCTTGTGTCCCACCTCTCGTCCCATGGGGGTATTTCTGACACCACAGAGCATTTTGGATGGTGCTGGCTGTTCATGTGCAAGCCCTTCAGCTCAGGTCTCACAAGACCAAATAGTGAAGCTTCCTGGGAAGTTTCTTCCCTGGCAATGTCCTTTCTCTTGGGTTGTAATTGCCTTCTGCACTTGCCAATGTTGAGGAGCTGGGCAGGAATTCTTTTGTCATCTTTTTGTCTAGACAGAGCTGAGAGCAATGTCTGAAGCCCGCTACAGGAGATGTTTTTATGCTTCTTCAACTTACAAAACAAAGTTGTAAGATTCTTTGCCAATGCTGTTTTGGCAGACTATGTCCCAATATAGACCCACAGGCTTTATTCTGGCTGGCTAAGCAGATTCAAAATAATCTGAAAATGAATGACTTTTTTCTTAGTACATGATATGCAATTACACATACATGTAAGCCAGTAAATCTATATAGGGTGCACTTTAGCAAGCAAGAAATTTGCTGTTGGCAAATTAGGTGTAGTAGTGCAAGTGGACTAATGGGCAGAGCAGTGGAGGAGATGACACTGGGTAGCCTGACAGTAAGGGGTTATCTGCCAAAATACCTACTGGAAGTTTGAGGGGTCTTTCACCTCCCACCCTAATCTGGCCTTTTCTAAAACTTCAAGCCATAAGCAAAAGTTGAGATTCAAAGCTGCAAGATGAAGTCATTAGTTAATGGGTAAGAGAAAGAGCATTAATAATTTCAGTCGGAGTATATTTGGAACTTCTGGCTGCTGGATATAATAAGGTGCTGTCCATATATACTAGATTGTAACCAAATGTGGGAAAAAGAACACCTGACAAACATATGGGGTATTTAAAATTATTCTAGGAATATAGTGATCTGCAGTCTGCTGGGTGGGCAGATGGAAAAGAAAAGGAGAGTAGTTTTTGAACTGCATCTTTCCCTGTTCTCACTTTTTTTCCTGACTCATCTCCAAGCCCTAATATCTAGGGCTTTACACATGTATTCCCATGTGACCTCTTAGTAAAATGTGGCATGTGGTTTGCATCGTTCACCAACATGAAAATGGGCAGAAAGCTCATCTACTCCATATAAATATTATAGATATTTGCATAAACCTGAGTGCTATATGCTGTTTGCTTAAGAGAAAGAAGCTGACCATAGTGAATGCAAGCTTATCATTATCTTCACTATTTTTCCTCTCTTCAGGCTAAGTCCTTCAATACAGCCATTCTTCCTCATAATGTACTTTTGTCTCTATCCTATAGCTGAAGTGCAGAGGACAATGTCTGACAGCAGTGATATTACCCAACATTTGCATTTCCTTTTGCTCCTTTTCATTTATACCTGAAAATAGGGGTTGTTTCTACAAACTTCATTGTGAGTAAACAAAAGCTGCTTTTTTTCCTATGCTGAACTTGTGTTTTCATTGCTTGTGTAAATAGAAGCGTGGATTTGCACAGCATTGGTTCTTCACGCAGGTTAAATTGTGTAGGCTACTCTCAGATATTTCCCCAGTTTTACAAGATTTTTCAATGCACCTATTGCTATTTTCTAGAGCCCTCTGGTGGGGGAAGATTAGAAAAATATGAAGTGTCAGCTTGCTGGTAGGGAAAACACTAAAATAAATAAATTGGTGAGGGATAGTTTTTGCCATCAAACTAACATCACATACTCTGTATACAAGACAGCCTTTCTTATTTTTGAATCACAAAGAACACTTGTATTAACTGGATATATGCCAGAGTGAGTTCAGTCACTAATTTCCATGAGTTAATTTATAGAGAAATTATACAAGGGTGGGAAAAGATCATGTTCCTCACCATTTGAGAATACTGAAAATTTCAGTATGTGCATTTATTCCTTCTCAGAATCAGAAAAAGGGAAGCCCAGATTACTATATCAAAGGAAGAAATAACTTTTCTGATTCTTTGGAGGGATTATTTCACTAGTCCATGGAAAGCAGAGAACTGATTCAACAATGGTTTTCTGGATTGCATGAGCAAGTCATAGGAAGCTTCAGCTGGCACTTGGAAGCAAGACTATCTCTTTGATCAAGGTGGCAATATCTTATTTAATGTAAAAAGTTGATTTCTCCTGAAACTTCTCATTAAGGCTGTTTTTGAAGTCTCAGTTTGTCTTCCTCTTTTGAGCAAAGACTTCAGGCTGCGGAAGGTGGTGAGGGGAACTGGCAAGCCCTAAAGGCAGAAGCAGGCACCCTGCTTTATGAGGCCCCACTTCTGTGTTAAAGTCCATACAGGCAAAGCCTTTTTTAAAGGCTCGTGAAAATCAGTTTGGCACCACATAACTGCTGGAGTCCCCCTGCATTCTGGAGAATTGGGCCATCTAGAATCAAAAAGAGGGACAGACACAGAACTAAATTCTACTTGCAACGAGAAACACTTTCAGTGCTTCAACTCACTTTTGCCTTTGGGAGGGAAATCCATCACAAAGTTTAGCTTACTCTGAATGTGCATTTTATTTTCTGAGGTTTTGTGCTCAAATAATGATTGCATAGGACAACTTTTCCAAAGCAGATTGTTTCATGCTGGATCCCTTGATAATTGCTTTGTTTTCTAGTGGAGTTTTGAAGATAAAATTTGTGAAATACTCACCTTCACTGTAAGGCAGGATGTTTTCACCAGATTCCCTGAGGGTGGATAATGTAATTTAATGCTGAAAGTTAAGTGATCACCTTGCACTGCTCCCTAGCTTCTGTAAACAACTTTCACTCCCTATGTGCAGACACCCAGCTGCAGAATCTGCCTGTGCATGCTGAGGTTTGTCTGTATCCTCTGTCCCATCTAATCACCTAGAGTTCAAAGTACACAGGATACCTTTAGCCCTTATGTTTCAAACTTCCCTGTGTATTTTAGGTATGGCTGGTGCCTTACTGGGCTTTAATTTCACAGAGCAATGCACATGTCTGGCAAACTATGCAAGAGAAGGCAGTAAAGGGGGCTCTACTCCACAAACTGAAGCAGTTCTAACTTGATACACCAAGCTACGACATGGGTTTGGACACAGCTTTGCATTTGTCTCCCTGTAGGATTTGACTGAGTAATTGAAGTACATCAGTTCCAGTAGGCTTGGGCAGTAAAATACCATAGGGCACAGGACACTGAAGTGAAGCCATCAGCAGTCATATTTTGTTTCCAGGACGGGACAGCTCCCTTGTGGATTGCCTCTCAGATGGGTCACAGCGAAGTGGTGCGAGTGATGCTGCTCCGGGGAGCGGAGCGAGACGCCGCGCGGGATGTGAGTAGCACTTCCTCCTGCTCTGTGCCTGCAGCTTAATGCCTCATTTGGGGGCTGTAAGTCTGCCTGGATGAAGGCTTGGTGCCTCCAGAGTCCGTCCTGTTTGTCAGGTTGCAAAGTCCCACCACAGGTTTCCTTTTTCCTGTTGTGTCTGGGACAGCTTCCTGGGATAAGGGAATGGGAATGTCCACATAGTTGAGAAACAAAGATGGTATATGGTGTCACTGGTTCATTTTATCCTGAAGCTTTCACCCACCAGAGGAACAATCCTCCAGGTACCCTAAAACCCACAGAACATGCTGTGGAGGTGTCCCCTCAAAGGTGATGAGCAGAGAAGACTCTCAGATGCATGGGGAGAACTGGCATTTCCCTCCAGCTTTTTCTTCCCCTCCAGATTCCCTGCAAGGGGAATGCAGGCAAGGCATTTATGACATTCCTCTTTTTTTAAAGGATGGTACAACTGCTTTACTGAAGGCTGCCATTAAAGGCTACAACAATGTTATAGAAGAGTTGCTGAAATTCTCTCCCACACTTGGCCTGCTGAAGGTTAGTAGTGAAACACAGAACAAAAGAAGACAAAGAGTCTGATGAAAGACCTGACATTTGTGATTACTCTAGTGAAAGATGGTAGGAGTCTGAGCCAAAAAAAGTCAAGACAAAAATGAATTATCTTTCTTAGCCTTAATGCCACTCACAAATCTTTTTAAACAAAACTGTGAATTTAATTCTTGGAATGAGGAAGCACATTGTGTCATGGAAGAAATTCTGCTTTTTGTCACTTGATTTTATTTCTACTGTAAGTAGATTACTCTTGACTGCACAGATTTAACATTATACCCAGCCTTCTATTACATTTAGTCAGCAAAATAATTGTAAAAGATCTGTTGTGAGCAGATTCTCAACTTGATTTTGTTTTCCTTTGAATTCATAAAGTGGCTTGAAAAATAGCAGCTATTTGGAAGCTGCTTTTTAATGGCTGACCTAATTTTATGTGTCCTTAAATCACACACTTTGACAGCCTCTGTGCAGGCAAATGATTGGCAAACATAATGTACTTGAAAATGTAGGTGGCATCAACTTAGTTATTAATTTTGAGTATGAAATAGCTTCTGCTCATATTTGAACTGTCAGTTTGCAACCACAAACAAAAGGCCAGCCATAAAAACCCCACCAATCAGCTGCCTGACACTGAGGTCATTAATTATCAGAGAGAGAAAATAAAATGCAGAGATGGCTTCCATTACTGCTTGTGCTTCTGTTTCACTTGTTAATAATTGATTTTGCCAGGCAGACACAAGTGCTGTGTTCATGTCACCTCTGATCTATTGACAAGGATGATTATTAAAAGGAAATACTGCTGTGGTAAAGTGAACTTGACTCTCATTTTTATTAAAGCATTTAAAATCACCTCCTTCACATCACACTAGCCTGCCAGCACCCTAAATCAGACCCTATGCTGTTGATGACCAATCTCTTCCATGTTACTTCTGTCTCACTTGTAGGTCTGTTCTTTGTGTTTCACTGCCTTTTTGTTTTTTCCCATGCATGATGCAAACCTCCACTGGCATTTCCTAGAATGGGACCTCTGCTCTCCATGCAGCCGTCCTGAGTGGCAACGTGAGGACAGTGGCACTGCTCCTTGAGGCAGGAGCAGATCCATGCCTGAGGAACAAGGTAGGTCCTGGCATGCCATCCTCCCGGGTGAGAAGCACAGGGGGAGTGCTCAGTGGTAGAGCCATGTGTGCCATTGAGGTAGGGGCAGCCCATGTTTCTGTGTAGAATTCAGGGCATTCCTAATAGCAAAAAAAAACCAAACAAAACCCCAAATTACACACATCTTTCTCATAACTTACATAGGTCTGTTAGTTTTTTGAATTAGTTTTGCATTCTTTTGATACCAGCAATTTTTCTATAGAAAACTTACCACGGTTTTATCCCGTGAAGTGTTTTAACATTACATGTTTGATAATTTCTGAGACTATGTCTTCTTCTGACATATTTCTGAGCTATTTGCTGCTGGTTTTCATATGGGTTTGTTAAGCTGTAAGCGAATGGTCTGGCACTTACTTCTGGTTTATGACTGGGTGAGTGAAAGTTTGTAAAACAAGTAATCTAGCACATATATTGTAAATATTTTGGCCATTTAATATAAAATGTGTGGCTGTTAATTTCTGCATCATTCCACTTGATGGCAGCACGGTTAATGCCATTCACGCAGTAGTCTTTGTTAATAGACATTTTGGGTTTATACTGTAACCTGAAAATGTGCAAGATTTTTCCGCTACTGAAAATGATTAGCAGCAGCAGAGTGTGCAGTAGAAGAAAGTGTGTGGCTGAAACCTCCCCTGATTTTTTTAAGTTTTGTAAACAACATGCCATTTGGCATGACAGAGTATATTTGCAGGACAGAATTACTAATTCTCAGAGGCAGCTTCATCATAAATACTTAGTGTTACCAAAATTGTATTCAATAAATAAAAAAACAAACAACAAACTCATGTTCTATTACCAACCTTACAGCATAACACTATTTCATAGCAATTTAAGTCATCCCTTGGAGTTTTATGGACATTAGTACATAAGGACCTGCCTCAACTCCCTTGAAAAATCAGCAGCTATGCTCTTCTTTACTTCTGGGGCAGGAGCATAGGAAGCCCAAGGGCATTTAGCCTGGGCAGTCAGCAGAAAATAAGCTGTCACTCAAATTCCATTTCAGGATTGTTTTGAAGACTTAAGTGAGACTTGCATACTGAAAGATGGTTTCCTAAGGTATCTTCAACCGTGGTGGAGACAACACTAGAAAAACCCCATGTCATTATAATGACCAGTACGATCTTCTGTAGAGTGTAATGCTTTCAACCATGATTGGGAAATACTCGTTCATTTCTGCTAACCTCAAGGGGTTTTTGTTCCAGGCAAATGAATTGCCAGCAGAACTAACAAAAAATGAACGCATCCTCCGACTCCTCCGTGCGAAGGAAAAGCAAAGGAAAAGCTAATGCAGCCCTATGGCAGATGCAGTTTGACAGAGATGTGCCCTGACCACATGTAGCATGACAGTAATCCTAGGTTGGACCAGTTTGCAGAACTGATTAGCCTGTCCAGTACACGCTCCCTGAACGCACCAGGCCCTCGCCACAGGGTCGCCATGGGCTGGGACCTCCGCCCGGCATCGCTGAACGCGGGACCGTGACCAGAGCAGGGGGTGGCCCAGGAGCTGCGATTGCACCGCAGCCCCGCCTGTCCTCCAGGATCCCACCAATCCCAGCACCGACCTTTGCTCCCCACGCATCCCGGCACAGGCAAGCGCCCCTGCTGCTTCAGAGACGCGTCCGCACGCCGTCATGGCCACGCCTGTAACTGTGGGTAGGGAGCGCTCGGCCCTTGTGCCAGGATACCCGGACTTGGCAACTGTTTGGATTCAGTAGGTCCTGGAGCAGTCCCATGGCACCCCTGCCCTCCCTTTGCTGACAGTGACCATTCCTCTCTACCTCCAAGTGCCACGTGAGACTAGAGGTGAGATGCTGCCTGAGCCATCACAACAGCAAAAGTTCTCCTGTTAGCCCAGGCCTGAGGCAACATGAAGCTCCATGAAAATGATCAAGAGTGTTGCAGATGATGCCAAAAGCTACCAAACAAACAAAAAGCAAGGGGATGACCTCTCAATTGCAGCATCTTGATCTGCCAATCTGTCCAGCAACAGAAACACCGTGGAGCAGTTGATTTTGCGATGCCTACGCAGCTTATCCTTCCCCAACCTTATGTGCATTTTTGTGGGTAGAGGAGGGCTGGTTGCTGAGCAAACCAACCATGCCCAAAAGAGTATTTTTCCACAGGTGCAAGTACATCAGAAACTCAGCTGTCAGGCACAACAAACTGCACAGATGCTACACAAGTGGTATTTGTATGTTCTGCACCCAGATATGTGGCACTATGGTTTAGCACCCACAGCTACTCTGCAAAGCGCTCATTCCCCAGGTCTGTGTTCAGGAGTTAAGGGAGAAGTGCACAGTGTACAGGTGTTTCAACAGTTGGTGAGAGGGTTACACGTAGCCATACCTGAACAGGTCCACTAATTATTGCAGACATGGAGAATGAAGTCTGAACAGTAGTTTTGGCCTTTGTTGTGGTTAAGACACTTAGACATGGTAGTAGTGGCTGTGTGGGGAAGGCAGTGCAAATTGCAGGTGGTTTGTGAGGAGCTATGTTTTAACCATGTTGCTCTAAGTCACCTCATTAAAACCCAGTCATTTCTGCAGTATAAACAGTATATACCATGTCCTGTTAGCCACAAAAGCATTAGAGATTAATTTACAGTGAGTTGAGGTAAGTTAGTTCAAGTACATAAATCCAGGCACTTCACCGACTTTCAAACCTTGGCAAATTACTGAAGAAATGCTTTAAAAATTGAAGACAAGGAAGATTGTAAGGACACAAAACAATTCTTGCTTAAGAAATGTCTGCCTAGGATTCAGCTGAACTGCTGCACTTTTGCTTTGGTGAGTTAAAAGGAAATCTGTAGGTGAACTAACAAAAATGAATGTAGTTTATGTATTGCAAATTAGCCATATGAATTATCAAATGATAAAGTTATTCTTTTTGTGAGTAAGTTAGATAAGAAGTCAGTGTTCTGGTGAGGAGAACAGAACCAAGTGTACCTTTTCTTGCATGCTGGAATTCCTATTCAGTTTCTATTCTGCATTAAATAGGAAGGTTTTAAGTTTTCCAACAATGTAATAAGAAAAAATTGTTTAAGTAATTTATGCTGCTGTATTTTTAAATTAAAATAATGTTGTGCCTAACAGAAACTTGCAGATGAACTGGTACAGAACCAAAGAATTATGCAAGATGCTTAGAGGATGACTGTATCCAGGGTTAAGTTCTGCAAAAGACTAAAAAATACTGAGCATGCAGAAATCTCAAGAGCCTTATTGGGATCTTAAATTGCACAGCATTACAAGGGACTGCACTCTAATTTCTTTAGCAAACAACACTGGAGAGGATGGGTTTATTTGGAGCCTCCAGTGGGCTGAAGATGAATATACTATTTTGGAGAACAGTAGAGGGACTCTGGGCAGCCTGGCATCAATTTTGAACTTTCAACCTAAATTTTCAACGAATCAACAACTGGCAACAACCATACTCTCATGGTGAAAAGCCCTTTCATATTTGTAAAGGAGATGAATAATCATTTGAAGGTCTTCAGTAGCTATGCAATAAATACTCTTAATATCAGACAGGCTGTAATAATCACACAGTCCTCCTAAAAAATGTGGACGCATCCATAGTTGGTGAGGGCTCCTATTTTTTTCCTGACAGCAGAGGATAGGAGAGAGGACAAGGGAAGCCAACAGCTGTCTTGCAACAGCTGAAGTAAGGAAGCTGAGACGACAAATGCAGGTATCCAGTATCTACAGGTGGCCCTTCATTTCTGCTGGGTGTATTTTCTTGGGAGAGTTGTCTTGACCCAAAAGGAGCAGTTACTCAGCAAAGAGCTTCTTCAGCTATGCCTATCCATGGGAAGATGCATGTCTGCTCCTCACCACTTAGAGTAGGACATTCCAAGTCCTATGTCCAGCTGCCTCTATGAATGATCACTGCAGCTGGGGATCTCTTAAAACGTGTGAAGAACACCTGGGTCCTTGTGTCCCATACAGAGCATCTGCTGAATCTGCTGACCTTCTGAGAGGATGCAGTTACCAGGTCTTTTTTTTGTTTGGTTGTTTTTTTTTTGGTTTTTTTGTTTTTTTGTTTTTTTTTTTTTAAGTGAGTGAGCTTGTGTTATAATGGGCTTTTCTTATTTCTGAGCAACATTTGAAATGTGGGGCTAGCACAGGTTGAAGGGAGAGATTTGTTAGTCTCTTTTTGCTCTTTTCGCTCTTTTCGCTCTTTTCGCTCTTTTCAGTGCTGGCTGATGCAAGACACAGGCTGTCTGGGGGGATCTATCATGGAGAACTGGCACTGAAGTCTTTTGCTGCCTGATTCAGGCTGAAGTTGAATCTAGCTTCAGCAAAGACACTATTCAACCAAAATGAGACTTCTGGCATGGAAACCGTCTATTTGGGAGCATTTGTTTCATCTTGGAGCCTTTGGAGAGAGGGATGGTTTCAGTTTTGGGCTCCCTGTAACCCAAAGGTGCTTAAATCTGCCTGTATATGGGCTCTCAAGTTGCAATACTGTTTATCACCATGCAATTAATGTTTTCACAAAGAAACCTTAATAATTATTAGTATTTGTGTAGCTGTTGTTATTTTTAAAGTGTTCAGTAAATACTGCTGTGGTTTGTTTGTTGTATTAAAATGGAAGCCCATTTTCCCTTGGTGGCTGAAGTGATTCACTAATATTGACAGTTGCTCTTTGCATAGTTCTGGTGCCTTTTCTGTAAGGTTTTCCAAGGGCTCTACAGACACTATTATCTTGGTAAGTTCCAAAATGCATCGCTGAGGTAAGCAAGGAAGTAAATTATTTCATTCACAGAGCAGTGAAATACAGCAGCTCTTCATCAGTTCATGTCAACATAAAAGAGTAAATTTAGACATTTAGATTTAGAAATTATGGGACACTAAACTAATTTCATAGATGACAGGATGAAGATAGATATAATATAAAGATGTGCAATAGAACTGGGACAGAATAACACAACACATGTTTCTGAATTGGGTTTTGGGGTTTCTTTTCCCTTTAAGTCATATATATCTCCATCTTAGACCCAAAAAGAATAAGCTCCACTAGCACACTGATTTCAGGTTTGCTTCTCTGCACATTCAGAGCCAGAGGCTCAGCCTGCTGTCCCCTCTACATTTGTGCAGGTGCTATTAGTAAGGTGATTTCCCATCAGCTGCAAGTGAGTACAATGGATGTGCAATCAAGCAAAAGACCACACCAATGAAACAAGGAAAAATATAGGGCATTTTTCTTTTATTTCACTAGTATCAAGCCATTGTGTGATAGGGATGAGCACAAGGAAAAGCCTGCAGGGTCAGAGAGAAGTGACATCCCAGCATAGACATAGTAGTGGTGGAGCCTCAGAGGTTCCAAAATACATGGAGCCCTTCATTTAGATTATCACTGCAGTGCAGTGTGCAGGGACATCTATTCAGTAATGATACAAAAGGCAATATTGTTCCACTTGATTTCCACATGCTCTTCTTCTCCTGGAACAAAACCATCTCACTATTGATTCACCCACCTTTGTTTAGCTTAGAAGAGCTGAGAGGATTAGAGCATGAGATCAAATAGCTGCAGGTCATATTTAGTGCACTTTACAATGATGATTATCTGCCTCAAAGTCAGAGTTAATTGCAAAAATAATTCACCCTTCCTTTTTCAGCCAGTCTTAGTGACTATTGGAAAATCCACAAGTTAACCCAATCTGGTGTCTCAGAAATTTCAGAATTGTAGTACAGAAAATGAGGTAGCACAAACCCCAGCTCATTTGTACTCCATTTGATATGAACACTGAACAGACATAAAATACAGCCATTGTCTGGAAACCTTGAGTCATTGGTATTAGAATGTTAATGTTTGCTAGGGGCCTAACCAAAGGTAATACACAAGGCTCTTTTTGCCAGCAATGGGATATTGTACTGCACACCTGGGACTAAATGGAGTCGTGCCTTCTCACAGCAGCTCTGCTTTTGGCCCCTGGGAATGTCGTGAGGGTTTCATACTGTTCTGAATTCTACCTTTTTTTTTTGACGTGACCTTTTATGCATTTGATAAAGCATATATAAATTTATGGAACTCCATGTGAGACTAATATTCTGCAACAGGAATGCTGCTTTACTAAAATGCATTTTTTCTACACCATTTCAACAAAAATATACTACTCAAATAATCTTGTTCTGCATACTTCAATATTTCTTTGCTTTCTTCTATATTCTACTCTTTTTACAATATCAGAATTATTTTCCTTTTTACACAAAGACCACTTTGTTCTATTCCACTTGATTCATTAGACTGTTATTGTTTTCCAGGTCTTCACAGATGTGATAGCATTCACAAAAGGAAAAAAAAAAAAGAAAAAAAAGAAAAACCGATTGGTCTGGCTTGGAAAGAGGAAAACTTAATTTAGCATAACATAACAAGGTTTATTTCAAAGATCCAGACATCACTGACAAACTCCCCTTTACATTAATATCCATTAGGTGAAATCTCTCTGAAGGGAAGATTATAAAAAGTAACATAGGAACCAAAGGAATAAGACAGTACTTTTAATTAGTCAAACATGTCTTGGTGATTCTTTTGTTCCTAGATGTAAAACTGGCCCTTACACTGATCTGACATATTTCAGCTAAAAAAAGTCAACACCCTGTTGATATGCCTATTATGGTGTGCAGTGGATTATGTGCATTATAAAAAGGAAAAAGTCTACACTGAAGCCCATATTTTGACATATTTTGACTGTGTTTGACATCTCAGGCTTTTTGCCTTATTCCTACAATTTTCTGTTGTGATGAGCTATATTTTGAGTAGCTCATCATCAAAAATTCCTATGGCCATAACTCAATAAAGCATCTCACTCTATTCAGAGAATATAAAGGGAAAGTAGTGTGACTTGTTCATGGCCTAAATCGCTACAAAGGATGATTTCTGGAAGTGAAAAACTCCTCAATTTTGCACATGAAAGCATATCAAAACAATATCAAGAGACTGAAACTAGACAAATTCAAACTTCAAGCTGTGGATTTTCAAGACTGAGGATAATTATTTCAGAAACAAATTGTTGAGATGGCTCCTTCAACATATGAGTTAAAAAAAACAACAACAAAAATTACTTTTCATTCTGAAAGATGTGTATCAGCTGAAACATTTTGTGTTTGATGCAGGAATTGCTGGATGAAATTATATGATATACAGGAACTAACATTATGTGATCATAATAGTCCCTTTGATCTTAAAATATATGAATCAATACACTTTTTGCTTCACCTCCTCTGTGGCTTACAGAGATGCTAACTCTTATGGGATCAATAACAGGACCATATGCCTAGCAACTGTGGCAAGATGAAACCTGAGACACACCTAAGTTGTCTCTAGATAATCCATTTTGCTCTCACAATGTTGAGAAGGCGTTTTAACTGGACTAATGCTTTAATGTCCTGCTTTTAATGTCAAGTCAGTTGGTTCAAAACTGGCACCAGAGCTGTGCAGTGCTTTGCCTTGCCAGGGAACAAGGATCAGCAGAATGATCTGCTGTTGGGGAACATAGCTGCTGGGGAATGTGCTGTTGGGGAACATAGCTAAGTGAGGAAGGAACGTGGGACACAACTTTTTGCTATGGCAAATGGCTTAGATGCATAGATGGAGCATGATACTAACCTACAGTGCAGACCTGAAACAATCTGCAATTTTAATGGGTCGCACAGATATGTTCTTGTGCAGTATATACATGTACATGTATGCATACATCCAGTATATGGATATAGGCTCTCATAATGCCCTTGGAAAAGTGATATCACAACCTCATGATCTGCTTGCCTGGAATACATTGCATAAGAGGCAGAAGAATAATTCTGCTTTCTGAAGACTCCAAGAACAGTTTCTGCAGGTGGTGCCTTGGCCATGCTACTGCATCAGACCCTACTCACTGGGACAAACAGATATAAAAGTGACAAAATGTCTTCGAATCAAAATCAGTCTGTTCCCCAGGTGAAGTTCAGAAACCTGACTCCTGTTCTTCCTTACAAATCAGATTTTGGTAGTGCCCTTAGGCACTCCTCTGTGAGAGTTCTGCCCATATTCTCCACTTGGACAGCAAATTGTCACCATGTGGCAGCACGGTGCTATAAGGGCTCAGTAAACTGATGGTAATACAAGCCATACTCAGCTGTTAGTAGGTCAAACTTTGAATTTGTCAGCATATCAGTGCTTATGCACAGTGTCTGGCATGAAGATACACTGCACATATTTGCTCACAGCAATAAGTGCAGAGTGTCTGCAGACTCTGCTGCAATAATAAGCTGCACTATTACAGTGTTTTCGTTCAACAGCTCAGAGGTTGACACCTGGTTTTGGAGCTCTTGGGCCACATATTGCCATGCAACTGGCACCTCAATAAAAGAGGAACTTGCAGTGGTTAGGTTGGGACCTGCCCACTTAATCCAGCAAGTTTGTAGCAAAGCTGGAACAAACATTGAGTTTATTCAATTCAAGTCCCAAGCTTTTGCTAGAGTGCAATAAATAACTTTACCTGAGTGTAATAAAAATGAACAAGTTTCAATTACTTCAATGAGAAATGAAGAAAGGATGTGATTTAAGGAGTAACTATAGAACTGTTGAAGGTTAAATAAGGACACACTGGCACAAGTTGGTAGAGCAAAATACACTAGGGCAGATAAAAAGATGAAAAGATAATAAACAGACTTGATTAAGCATCACCTGACACACTACTTGCATGTTTAAGTGAGTACTGGCAGCATCAGACATGTTGCTCTCTGCCCCCTCATTCTGATTTGATGCCACATGGTTAATCTGAAGCCAAGAATATCTGACCAAAATAACGGGTACATTGAGTTGTGTATAATTTAAAAGCCAAGCAGTCCTCCACAGCTGAGGGAGGCAGACAAATGAGAGCTGATCAAAAGAATACCATTAGTTTATAACACCAAACAGGAAAGACCAGGTTTGCTTAGTACTAGCATTATTCTGGTTTAGCTGGAAAAACAGTCTTGGAACAAGCTACAGTGGTTTTATCTGAGTGAGTCTACAAAAAACCAGAGGTATGAGAAACTGGGTGAAACTTCTCACTCACCTGTTGCAGCTTGTCTGCACACAGATTGCAAGACATTCCCAAGGAGAATATGCTGCTTTCCCATGTGCTTGTGCAGAGTGTTGCTCACCATAGCTCCCAGTCCTTGCAAGTGCCTCTGGGTGTTCTTGCAATAGAAATAACACAGGCTCGTTATAAATTTGGAGAATAAACAGCAATCGACATTTTAATTGATTTTGCTGCAAGAAAGTCACGTACTGTTTCCACTGGTAGGCACAAGTAACTCTACAGACAGATTGCCATCTAGAAATAGCAAGGTCATTACCACTAGGTGTTCAGCTTCTGCTGGAAGTGGTAACACAGGTTTCATTTCTGCATTAAATAAAGGGATGGATACGCAGTAAAACCCACACCTCTGCAGGCAACGCTCCTGACTTTCCATCAAAGACACAGAACACAACAAAGTTATTTCACATGAGCTTTCCAGCAGGCAACTTTACACCATCAGTGAGGGAAAGGGCTGATTTCACCCTAATGGAAAATGAAAGGACTTGTTCAATGAATTAGTAGCAGATTCTTCTTCCAGGCAGGAAAATTTTGTTTTGTATATGCTGCTGAGAACCAGAATAAGTTTGCTTATCTGGTTTCCCATAAACCTTCCAAGTCTGTAACAGTTATGCATAATCCTGGGTTTAAAGGGGAACCTTATAAAACAGAGCTTGACAAATGTCTTTCTGAAGGAGCAGGCAGGAATGGGAATGTTCTCTTCTGGGCCATGTGTATCACAGAGAAGGCAATGAGCTGTTGTCAGCATGTTGACCTGAGTTAACTATTCAGGGCTACTCTTCCCCTGCCCACAAAGAATGAGATAACCTTAAGGTGACACAGTCAATGGTGCCAGCTTTGTCATTGATAACACTCATGCAACTGTGCTTAAATGCCCATGAGCTGCCAGGTATAGCTCTGCATCCTCATCCCCCAAATCTGGCACAGAACCATGACCAAGACAATGGTTGCAGCAGGACTGAAGGCATACCCTGCTCTGTTCACATGGCTGCCAGGGTACAGAGGCCACATAAAAACAGATACTTGTTTGAATTTCAGCATCTGCCATTACACAAGATTTCAGTGTTTGTTAATTGGTCTTCATACCTACACCACTTCAGCTTATGAGTGCAAAAAGGCAGCACTCTGAGGGATTGCACTGGAGTAACACTGTGAATTTAGTCAGCCATCTAGAGATATTTATAAGAGTTAGATAAATATTAAAATACTACCCCTTCTCTCTGTGCTGTACGTAGTAGACAAGTGTGATGTTATGGACTTAATTATTTTCTGGTGAAAGTTGTCCTTGCAGTAGCTTCCCTCTTGCTTGTGCCACAACACTGTACACTGGTTCTCTCTCAGCTCTCATTTTTAAATCAAATATTCATGATGTAATTTATAAAGAAAGAAAATATCATTTCCATTCAGTCAGTTTTGCTATCCTTCACTTTTTTTTCACAAGCACTGAAACAAGGTTCTTGCATTTTTTTTATCTTGCAGCTATGTGATCTATGCCCACTGAATTCTCTGCTTAAGTGGAGTGCCTAGAAAACGTGGCAACTAGTTCTCCTGCTTCTAGGATCACACTGCCTAGTCCTGAATAAATTTATTATTTATGAAACGAAAATTAAAATGCAATGTATCTTTAACTACTCTAGCTTTGTTTGGCACTTGCCAAATGCCAAGTCCTGCATTTAGGGTGGAGTAATCACGCAGAAAAATACAAGCTGGGCAGTGGCTGGATGGAAAACAGTGTGGAAGAAAAGAACAGGGTGGTTGGGCGAAATGCTGAACATGAGTCAGCAAGCTGCATCATCAGCAAGAGGGTGGTCAGTAGGTCAAGGGTTAGGGCTCTTTCTTCGGGAGGTGTCAGACCACAGCTGCAGTGCTGTGTTGAGGTTTAGGCTCCCCAGAACAAACAAAAAAACCCACCAAAAACCAAATAAAACACACACACACACAAAGGAAACAAACAAAGAAAAGATACTGACAGACTGTAGTACTGTAGCAAAATCTATTTTACTGCCACCCCAACAGCCGAGGCTGCTGGTGCTGTGAGCTGTGTTTGCTCAGCCGGAAGAAAGCTGTCTTTAGGGACATCTAACTAATCACTGCAGCTACCAAACGGGAGGATGTGGAGAAGGAGTCATCACACTATTCTCAGTCAGGCACCATGACCGCATAAGAGGCAACAGCCTCCAGGTGGAACAAGGGAAAATCTCTTTACACACAGGAAAAACATTTTACTCCAAGTGTGGTCAGTCAGTGGAAGAGTTAGTCCAAAGAAGCTGTGAAATCTCCATCTCTGGAGCTATTCATAGCCGGACAATTCCCTGAGCCAGCTGCTCTCACCGGGTTCTACTCTCATCGGAAGGTCGGATTACGTGACCCCCAGGAGGTTGCCGTGAGGCTCTGAAACCCCGACTAGTCTGCGTTTCCGTCAGCAGATGGCAATATCAGCTAAATTACATGTGTTGTTATTCCAGCACAGCAATGCGCGTTACTTGTCTGGGAAGGCAATAAAGTGTCGGGGAAGGCAATAAAGAGGTGGAGAAATCAGAGACTGCCTGCACGGGAACGCCTCACACCCTGCTTTTACTGTGTCTCCTCCCAGCCAGGTCCCGAACTGATCCCAGAGTCCAAACAAGCAGAGCCCAAACACGCAGATAGCTTTGGCAGAGCGCAGCCAGCACTGCCAGAACTGCTGATTGCGACAGCACTCTGGCCACCCGGTGTCAGCACGCCGGGAGCGGACCGGGCAGCAGGCACAGCCCCGGGACAGGGGCCCTTGGCCGGGCGGCCCGGGGCTCCCGATCATTGCAGCTGCACGACACGCAGGACTGCCAGACCAGTCCTTAGAAATCACGAATCAGTGACTTTGAAGCCAAATTAAGGCACTTTTGCCAAATCCAAAGGTTTTTAAAGCGACTTTTGATATTTACAAATTACGCGATTAACACTCCCGCGCCCGGACGATGCCGCTGCCTGGCTGCCGGTGCAGCTTGGGCGGGGATGGTCCATCTCGGAGGGGCACGGCTCTGCTTCCACACTGGGACGAGCTTCCCGCCGGGGCTCCTCAGAGCATCGCCCCACCCCCCGCGCCCGGTGCGGCTCGGAGCCACCGTGGCGTGATGGACGCC
>VXBB01002891.1:491035-541822 GCA_013399915.1 Illadopsis cleaveri | reverse complement strand
GCAACCTGGTATAGTGCAAGGTGTCTGTGCTGGTGACAGGGGGGTCGGAACTGTGTGGTCTTTAGGTCCCTTCCAACCCAAACCATTCTATGATTCTGTGATGAAATGAGCAGCAGAATGTTTGGACAGAAAATCTTATTCTAATGAGAAGGTTTGGGGTGTGGGTTTTTTTTGTTTATTTTGATTTGGGTTTTTTGTTTTGCTTTGGTTTTTGTGGGGGTTTTTTTGTTGTTTTTTTTTTCCCTAACCAAAGCTGCTATTAATGTAACGTTGCTGCTTAAAATAAAACNCTATGATTCTGTGATGAAATGAGCAGCAGAATGTTTGGACAGAAAATCTTATTCTAATGAGAAGGTTTGGGGTGTGGGTTTTTTTTGTTTATTTTGATTTGGGTTTTTTGTTTTGCTTTGGTTTTTGTGGGGGTTTTTTTGTTGTTTTTTTTTTCCCTAACCAAAGCTGCTATTAATGTAATGTTGCTGCTTAAAATAAACTAATGCCTGCACCCCACATGACCCGGATCTGAATGCAGGGGACTCTCGTGATAAGTACTGAGGACAGATGGGATAGAAAATGTGTGTCTGACATCCTTCTTGCGAAAAGAAAGAAACACACGTGTATTTCACACACTTGTGAAAGTATGTTCAGAGGGGCACATTTCTTGCAAAATCTTTATTCCCTGCAGACTCAGAACCAGTTCTGCTGTCAGAGCTTTCTTCCTGTCTGCATGTAGAAGAGTGTCAATGTATGTAGGTGGAACTTGGCTTGTAGGCCTGGAGCTCTGCTTTTGGGAAATGCCTTGGAGTCAGGGTGGATTGATTTATGCAAGTGTTTTAATCTGCTTTTGAATATGTAATTTATTTTCTTAAAGTAATAAACTGTAATTCTTATTAGTTAATATCTGTGCAAATGTGTAATTTTCTAGCTAGCCAAGAGACTCTATATGTTCCAGCAGTTGTTTGACCACTGAAAGGTCAGATGCTAAAACTTCTGTTTAAACTAGAAAATAGTGTCTCTTTAAAAAGTTATAATTTAGTCTTTTTTTTTTTTGTACAAAGCTCTATGTGAATAGCATTGGGTAGAAGGAACCATCAAAGTAAATTAAAACTCATTTCAGCATGTAATAATTAAATTTAAAAAGTGTTTTTGTCTGAAAATTGAGTGAGTGAGGCTAACACTTTCAAGTGTATGATAAACCCTTTTTTCCTTAAAATGTTACTAAGACCTGTAAAGCCACTTGCACCTGTTTCCTGTTCATTGACTGAAGACAAAAGCACATTCCGATTTTGTTTTGGTGCTACAAGGGCTCCATGAAGAAAACATGCCAGTCATTTCTGTCCTGTAGATGTCTTAATGCCAGTATTTCAGTTTTAGGGATACTAATGGAACTCATTTATATGAAATAGTTTATCTACTATTTTATTTTTGTTCCGTCTTTTATTAAAAGCATGTACAATCCTACTTGCATGTAACGAGTGGTTCTTCTGTATGTATAAGGAGTATTAGTGGTGTTTGACTAATGCTTCCCTGCTGATTTCAGTCTACATTTAATTAAAGAAAAGAACAAAGTTCTGAACAAAATAGTTCTGAACAAGGTAGAAGAGTGTTGGCTCTCTCTGTCCCAGCTCAGTACCATGATGGAAGTTTTTACAAAAGGTTCTGCTGAATAAAGAAAACTGGATGCATGGAGATAGTAAGAGAGGAATTCTAATGGAATTGGATTCCTCTGGTACTAATTCTCTGACTCAGCACCTATCCCAAGTATGCAACTTCTATTTTTTTTTTCTCAAGTGTTTTGCACAAACAGAAGAAGTAATAGAAGGGACTTTGTGTTACTTATGAATTTGCATATTAGTTTCCAAATGTAGCTTTCTAAATGGAAAGCACATGTGGTGGCTGCTCTTTATTTAATTGGAGTAAAACAAACTACCTTTTCAAAGTTGTACAATGGAAAATTCCCTGCAGGTTATTTTTTTTTTTTTGGAGGGAGGGTCATGAAGTAGAGCCAAGTGTTCTTTTCATGTATAGACATTGGTTTTAAGAGTCAAAAATTACTTTTTCCCTTAAATATGCAGTAGATATTTCTCAACTTTCATGTTTAATAAATAAATATATATATCCGTGCAAATATATATATCTAAATAGTTGATGATCTGTTGCTAATTCTTGAATGCTTTTTTCTTTTAAGGACTGTACACTTTAAATGTTGCACTAGTGTCCCTCCTGTTTACGCCTACTCCAAAAAACCTCACTATTGTTGTTGGACTAAAGGATCTGAACAAATACACTTCACTCTTATGAGCTCTTCTGGCTCATGGACGCCACTAGCAACCGTGGGTGTTTTAGGTCCCCAGTATCTTCCAGTTAGGTGGTGGCATTCTTCACGTCCCCTTCAAGATGACTCCATAGTTGAAAAGTCACTGAAGTCCTTAAAGGACAAAAACAAGAAGCTGGAAGAAGGAGGTCCTGTATATAGTCCAACAGAAGTGGAAGTTGTAAAAAAATCTATTGGGCAGAGGATTGTGGATGAACTGAAGCACTATTACCACGGGTTTCGGTTGCTGTGGATTGACACAAAAATAGCTGCGAGGATGCTCTGGAGAATCCTGCACGGAAACACTTTGTCTCGTCGGGAACGGAGACAGGTAATGAGTAAAATTTCCTTTGGGTGTCCTCGGTGGTTGCTCTGTTTTATTAGAACTCAGTTAATTCTTTCTGTTGTCTTCTGTTCCTAGAATTAAAATTCTTTGGTGTGTTTCCTTCTTCCTCACTATGCGGACACGAAAATTTTTGGGTATTACCCCAAAACTTTTTTCCTGTGGTCCCCGTTATTTAAAGATAAATTTGTTATTTTCTTGTTGGAACAGCAGAAGATTCTTCTGTTTTGTCATGTGGGCAGCAATTGTGGTTTGTTTCCCAAGTTCCCAGCCATGTGCTATATACGGTCTGCTTTTTCACTCCAGCTGGAAAAATAGTGGGAAAACACTTCTAGTAAAGGTTGTATCTGTGCCAGTTCTGTTCCTGTTTGTTGCTTCATGGGGTTCTTTTGAATGGGATAAGAGCTGCAGGCTGAAATGCATGATTGATAATGTGCTATCTCAGTTATAAATATATCTGAAATAATTTTAGCCCAGATATATTTCCTTTATTTATGGCATGTTGCTTACATTTATAAAACTGTAAAAAAATGCAACTGATAATTTTAAAGAAAAGGGAGATGAAATATGGAGTGCAAAATGTGAGTGCTTTCAAATTTGGGTAATATATATGTATTTCAATAGTAATTTCAGGTTTTGGATGAAATAGGCATATTGAATTAGAATGGAAAGTTATATGGATATTTAAAAACATTAGATACAAGTTCATTTATGAAAAGACTGCAAAATATTAAGCTGGAATAGTTAATTACTCATTTTTTTGTAAAGAATGCGTTGATATTCAACTTCAGTTCATTGGCAAAATATCAAACATGCTGATTTGACAGTTCTCATTTTACTGTTTTTGAGGACAAGCTGTTTAAGCAGTTTATAGAGATTAAACATTCAAGTCTGTTTTCCTGCCATTATGAAAAATGCATTTCAGCTGTTGCTGGAAAGATGTTCTAAAAGAGAAGCTGGAGAGCAGTAGTCTTGTGTGCTCTGGGGCAGGAGTGCACAGTGCTGCCTGTGGGCACAGTGTGGCTCTCTGCAGTTTGTACACCTGCACACACAGTGTGCTGAGTTCACATCTCTGCCCTCAAAACCTCTAGTAAATGGTCAAAAATACAAATATCTGCTGATTGGTTTTATCATTTCCTGATAAAACTTGGTCACATTCGAACAATTTGATGTGTAAGTAAAACCCATCACATCTTAAATGCACTATGAAAAAGTTCCTTCTGAATTCACAAGGTTAGACAAATAACAAAATTTTTTATAGGCACGTGTAGCAATTTCTGTCTGTGGGTGAGTGTGGTTTCCTCTCGGAGTGCTTGATGGTCTCAGCATCTTTGTGCTCCGTTAGTTTTGCCATCTTCCCTGACTCCTGCAAGAGGCCAATGCTTGGCAGCTGATCCAGCTGAGACGTTGCTCAGCAATAAATAAAACTGTTTGTGCTGACGTGAAGAGGGGATTATGTAGTACCAGAAAGAGTAACTGAGGATAGGGGAAGGTGAGGACTGCAGGACTTCTTGAAGTGGCAGTTCAGGCTTGTGCTGGCTTATTGAGAGCTTTGGGGAGCTTGGAAAGCCAAGCGAGACAAATTAATTCATGGTTGAAAATAGAATCGGAAATTCTCCAGGGGGAAGATTGGAACCATTGATTTTCCTGCCTCTTTCATGTTTAGTGAGCCATACTTCTGAGAAATTACATAAACAGCAGTAATATTCCATCAATAGATGGATTTATTAATTTGAGTACCTTTTGATTTTGTGATCTAGTGACAATAGAGCTGTCTTCTTCATGTTTTAGTAGTGATCTGGCATTTGGACTTCCTGGATTTGTTTTTTTGTGCAAATGTTCACTTTTGGTATTAGTTCTCTTTTTGAATGAAATGGACATTTATTTGTTTGCAGATATAAATTAATGTTTACATTAGTGTTAACCTGTCTCCTATCTAATGATGTATATATGTGTTTATATGCATGCAAATCCAGTGTAAGAGATGTAGAGAAAATAGTTTTAATAACTACAGTAATGTTAGTCTCTCAAATCTAGGTTTTATGTTTTCTGTATTAGGAGGAAGAGGGCATGCTGTCTCTGGAGTTGAGGGCATGGTAGTCTCAGAACCTGAGGTCACTGAAAAGCAAACCAGCCTGCAGCTGAACAAAACCCTTTTGGTTTTTTTTTTAAACCTTATATCAAGTTTGTTTCAACACAGCCCATTTGTTTATCAGTTCAATCATAAATTGTAGTATACTGACTGATTTAAAGAAGTGTTAACATTTTGGTGCTGGATTACCTCCTGAACTTCAAAAAATATAAAATAAAAGTTGAAGTATATACTGCTTTAAAAGTATTAAGCTGCACATGAGCTGACAGTCCTAGAGAAATCTTATCTTCATGCAGACTGACAAATGAGTTATTTCTGCCTGCCCTTTCCTTCCTCTTTGGAGGCAATAATGGAAAGATATCCAAGTAATCTAACCACATGAACAAGCAATTGCAGCATGGCTAATGCAAAGGGACCTATTGCTTATGTAAACTAAAAGTCAATTCCAAAATTCTACTTGTACAATTGCTGGCAGGATTTGGATTCAGCAGGGTCACATATCTACACTTAGGAGAGAAGGCATGAAGAAGTGAAACATGATACTGACTTTTAAGAAACTAACTGCTCTGGTGCTGGCTCCGGCAGCAGGGTGGCTCAGGACACGGCAGTGAGGTGGCAAACACAATGGAGTTTGTGGCAAGCCCGCCTGCTTTACAAACTCTTCCCTGCAGAGGAAGGAAGAGTGGAATATACGAGCTGTAGCAGCAGATACAGATGAGTCACAAGGTTCTCGTGCTGTGCTGCCAAATACAGTGTGTGTAATCGTACACCATTGTATTAGGTTCCTGCATAAAGCTGTTTTTCTTGAGTTAGCCGAGGATGCAGTTCCATGATTTGTGAAAGCTGATCCAGGGCAGTGCTGCTGTGAAAAGCTTGATGCTTAAATCAAGTTTTCCCGCCCCACCCCCGCGTGGTTGTACTGATCCTTTTTCCCCTGTCTGTGTGTGTATTTATGGGTCAGTTTTAGCTGGATCAGTGGTGTGACTGCCAGTGCACCTTCATGGCTCTTTATAACTCGTCTCAGGTTAGCATTAGGTTGGCTTAATCCGGAGGTAAAACTGCTTCCTTGGATATGGATTTTGTAGAAATACTTGCACGCACTGTCTGAGGATAGAGACTGGGGAAAAATAGGAAATCTGTACTCTATAGAAATTTTTGGAGTGGTTTTTTTTTTTAGGGAAAATACACTTTTCTTCTGAGTTTAAAATTTTCTTCTGGAGTTTCTTANTTTTTTTTTTTTTTTAGGGAGAATATACTTTTCTTCTGAATTTTAAAATTTTCTTCTGGAGTTTCTTACTTTTTTTTTTAACTCCATGGTAGTCATTTGCCTTCTGTTGTTGGAATGAATGGAAAAATCCTTGAGCCTGTGAACAATGGACCAAAGCATCCCTTCTGGGAAACTGAATTTTTTTATATACAAAGAAAAATGCCAAACTTTGAATCTGTAGAGCATGTGCATTCCACATACAGTAGTGCTTAAGATTTTGGCTGGTAAGAAAATTCTGAACGAAGTTTCACAGGTTTTGTATTCTAGCAAATCAGTCCTGAGGACATGGTATATGTGCTGGTTGTTGCTGCTGTTCCCCTTGATTGCCATGAGCTGTGGGGAGGGGCTGGAGTGGGGAGCATGGGTTTACTTTTGTAACAGTGTTTATATTGCCAGGTTTTGCCACTCACAGATGCATTTATCAAATCTTGATGTGGAATGACAGTGCTGTGGCAGTAGAGTACCAGACTGTACCTCTGATTTAGGAACTCATGGGATTCCCAGCAACCAGTTTTTTCCTTTGTAAAACGAGGTAGAGTCAAGCAAGATCTTCAGTCCCCAAGATAAACCGTGTTATTAAGCTTTCAATAATTACTGGAAGATTTGATAATAGACTGTACAGCCTAATGTTTATATTTGTCAGTGTGCAGAAATCACAAGGACAATATTTATTTCATGCAGTTCAAGATTCAGTAACGAATGCTGCCTGCTTCAGAGGATTACTGCTCTGGAAAAGCAGTGTTTTTTTAAAAAAAACCCTACCAAGCTGGGCTCATTACCCTGGATTTAAATGTACATTACAATTGTTATAAGGCAGAGGGGGAGGGATCTTTCATTTTCTTCTTGATTACTTAGTCCATAGTAGCTCATGCATGTAAGGAGTGGTGGAGCACAAATAAAGATGCATAAAAGAAGTTAAGCAGCTTTAATGACAACAAATGACCACCTCCTGTTTTCAGGTGCTTTTAAGAGGTTTAAATGAGATACTTGTTCAATAATCCTATTGAGACACAGTGAGGCTTTTGAAATACTTTCTATAGTGTTGAAAACTGGTGAAACTCCAGCACTTTCTGGTATACAGCAACTCGAAAAAAAATCCTGAAAAACTAACTTTGTCACATCCTTTTGTTGTGTTATTTTAAAATTTCTTTATAGCAAATATATAAATGTGAGCCTAAGTGATAATTAGATTATCAAATCAAGTATTTTTAAAATAAATAGTTAAATTTTAGCTTATCAATTTTTTTTCCCTTCCAGTTTCTTCGAATATGTGCTGATCTTTTTCGCCTGGTCCCTTTCTTGGTTTTTCTTGTTGTCCCATTTATGGAATTTTTGCTGCCAGTTGCTCTTAAGTTGTTCCCTAATATGCTTCCCTCTACATTTGAGACAAAGTCTAAAAAGGTAAGCAGGTCTGAATTTATAATCCAGTGATATTTTTAAATAAAATTAGAAATTTCTTGGTAAAGAAATTAGAAAAATTCTAAAAAAGTAGAATTTTTTTCAGTATTGAGGTAGTGCTTTTATCTTCCTTATTTTGAAGATCTTACTTTTTAATTTATTATCATGAACCAGTGCCATCCTGTTTTTTATATGTGCAGGTGCCAAGCTATCAGGGTTGAAAGCCTCTCTTGTCTTTTCTGCTATCCTCATTTCCATTTTCTATGACTCCTACAAAGGAGAAATACAGCTATTTTATTTTTCTGGTTGTATTAAAATAGACATTGTAACATTTGTAGTCTGATACAAAGTTTTTCATATGTATACTTAATATTTTAAATAGCTTATTATGTGCTTGTTTTTGTTTAAACTTTATTTCTTCTAGTTAGATTTTTTTCAGAATTGTTCCACAAAAAGAGCCCCACAAGTTTCCACTTTCAGAGCTCATAGTGAGCTCTTCAGTTTGTTCATTGTGATTTGGGGATCTTTGGGAAGAGTGAATGCCCCCTTGGAATGTGTGTATTATAGCAGAAGTCCAGAATTACACCACATAACTTGTCTGGGGGCAGAAGTGATATTTAGTCCATGTGTTTCTGGCAGGAACTTTTACAAACAAATAATTTTTTTAACAGGAGGAAAGATTGAAGAAAGAATTGAGAGTAAAGCTTGAATTGGCTAAATTCCTTCAAGACACCATTGAGGAGATGGCCTTAAAAAATAAAGCAGCCAAGGGAAATGTTACAAAAGATTTTTCAACATTCTTTCAAAAGGTAAAAAAAGTAGAAAATGTATTTTCTCTTCCTACAAAAAAATTATTTTGTGGGGTTTTTTGGTCAATGGTAATCATCACTTACCTTTATTTTGTTAGACTTGAAGAAACATGATGTAGTCGTTTTTTAGGATAAATTTATTTTTTTATCAGTGTTATGAAGTTTTCCTGTTATTAACTTTGGTGTTCTAGCTGGTGCTTTTACTCTCCAATTCTAGAAGCACTATATTTCTGCTCATTTGCTTCTTGTTCACTTATTTGTTAATAAGTTTACTCTAACATGAAACGTGGTGTGCTTAGTGGTTACTCATGTAGGTTTTGACCTCTTTTTTAACATGGGGTATGAAAACTGGGAGAGGACTTCTTTACTAATTAACTGATTGGAACTTAATGGGGGGGAAGTAAATTTTTTTGTCAAATTTAAAACTGCTTGTAAAAATGGTTTTTAAGTGCGCAGTTGTTTTACTGACTAGAATGTGGTTGCTGTGCTTGGTGCCAAATTTTTCTATTTAAGTTGGGTTGCTGACAGAGATGTGTCAGACATCTGCCTCCTACATTAATGGTCTTCAGGTTTCACAGCATTTCTTTCACCAAACCATAGGTGAGAGTAAGGTACTCCCTGGTGAGATGAAAAACGCCTTCTTAAGTCTTCTCAGGGCAGTATTTATCTCTGATTTCTCTTAATTGTGGGGCTGTTGAATAAGAAGTGGAGCCAACAACATCACCAGGTGCTTTGTTGAAAGAAATGCAGTTGTCCCCTCCTTTGGAGAGTGTGTATTTGCACAGAAAAAGGCACATAAGCCCAGGGGTTTCAGACACGGACTTTGCAAGCCCTGTCAAATAGCTTAAGCTTTTCCTGCCTGTCAAAGCTAAGAATAAAGTATGGGGCGATAAGATGATGTTGATAGTGCCACGTAGATCACCTCACATAGTGGCAAATTTTGCCATCCAGTAACTTCTTGCTAAGTCTGTGTGCTTTGAAGCCTCTATGCAGCCATTTGTTTCTATTCTTTTGAATCTGCAGAGCATTGTAAGTGGTGGTTAGTTATAGCAGTTAGTGGCTGAGGCACTGCCCCTGCAGGCTTTGGGAACTTGCCACTGCCATGCTTCATGTTCGGAACATTTCATTTTCTCCTGAAAGAACTGCTACTGAGAATTTACATTTGGCCGTTAATTTCCATGGAAATAAGTGATGTTTCACTCTGCATTTGCTGGAGGAAGTCCCAAGTTCCTCTGATGACTAAAAAAGAAGTTTCAAGCCCTGCATTTCATATGTGTGGGTGTGCTTTTTACAGCTTTATATTTCTCATTTGTGCCACAGAGACAAACTTCATTGATCTCATTTCACTGTACCGGATAATAAATGTCAGAGCAAGAAGCAGCTTAAATGTTTCCTACCTTTTTGCTATTGTTTTGCAGCGGCTTCTGTGGTGAAGTATTTGATGCTACAAGAAGCATTGAATACAGGCTTAACATGTCTGCTGTATAATTCCAGCATTTGTCTTTGTTGCTTTGTAGCTAGAAAGCTTCAGTTTGTACTTTCAAGAAACACATGCTTTGCTCTGTCAAAATTCATCTTTAAAGGAGAGAGAAAATACTTCCTGTGTTTTTGAAGTGCCATTTTTGGCTCCTGTGGTGAAGGCACTGGCGAAGTGGGACAACAAGGCCTTTGACCTTTTCTTTCGTCAAGATGGTTTCTCTGCTACAAAAGTATCCTGGAGGATAATGGGCTCAAGGCCATCTTGTCTCCTGATTTTTACCTTTTCCTGTACTCAGTAGCTGTTCACTAAAATATTTGAGTTTGCAGGTGAAACAAGTAGGCGTGATAAATCAGTCAGTAACAGGTAATGTTAATGCTTTGCTGTGACCTGATGAGACTAGGGAATTTTTCTCCTATTTCTTTGAACTGTTATTTCAGCTTCCAGTAATTGGATTTAATGACTAGGAAGTCATTGGCAACACACCACTGAAAAGCTTAACTTCGCTTAACTTTTAATTTGTACAAGCAGTTCCATAGAACCTGCCATCACAAAGGATGGAGTCCTTTCCCAAACAGTACTTTATACTTTGTAATAACTTCAAGTACAAAAACATTTGCACTGAGGTGCTGCAGAACATGTAAGAATTGAAAGCAAAACAGTATTGTAACAAATGTGGTCGTGGAGAGAAGCAGGTAGTTAAGTGTCCTAATCTGTGTTTCATGGGGACACCAGTGTTGCAAAATTTTTGCCAATGGGTGGACTTACTACTTTATCTTCCCATCTTTATCTTACATGTTCTGTATTTAGTAAGTATAGTACCAGAACAAATACCTGCCAGTGTGACTCCTGTAGCAACTATTTATTAACTCAGAGGTATATATGTGTATTTCTTGAGGTATCTCATGGCTGTGCGATTCAGCTAGATTTGCTCCTTAGTGCACAGGTGCATCTAATTTTTGTTTTGTTAGTTTTATCTTAAGTACATTATGCTGTAGTTGTTGGACTGTTAACACCATCAATTCTTTTGCCTAAGTAAGTTGTTTGTTTTTTAAAAACTTCTTTCATTGCTTCCTTATGTGCTATTTCTTATCCCAGAACTGTTGCAAAGTGCTTGACAAACGAGGAGAGTGTTTTTATTAAAATAATGCCCAAACATAATATTTGCTTTGAAAAGCTTTGTATCTCTTTGTTTTTTTCTCACAGATCAGGGAAACTGGTGAAAGACCTAGTAATGAGGAGATCTTAAGGTTCTCTAAACTGTTTGAAGATGAGTTGACACTGGACAATCTGACCAGGCCTCAGCTGGTGGCACTTTGTAAATTGTTGGAACTTCAGTCAATTGGGACAAATAACTTTCTCCGCTTCCAGCTGACAATGAGGTTGAGGAGCATAAAAGCAGATGACAAGGTGAGTCATTCTGATTCACTGGGTAATAATTTTGACACATAACAGTAATGAAAGTGTGTGGAGATATGTATGTTTGTTTCTCTAGGCATTTTCCCTTTTTGTTTTAATTGTCTTGTTTTTGAGAACTTTGAACAAAAAGGCTTGGAGAGCTTAAAATCAGAAGCATCCTTATTTGTTAAGAAAACACTGACCTTCTTTTAGTCTACCATTAATTGAAATTAAAATAATTATATCACAAAGAAAAACATTTCTATGAAACTATAATTTGTGAGGGAGCTGAAAGAAATGTCAGCTTAGTGGTTGGCTGGCCATGCTGGAGCTGTGGGAGCTGCTGAGGCTGTTTTGTGTTACCGCAGCAGCCTCT
This sequence comes from Illadopsis cleaveri, assembly GCA_013399915.1. NCBI lineage: Eukaryota > Metazoa > Chordata > Aves > Passeriformes > Timaliidae > Illadopsis > Illadopsis cleaveri. The sequence continues at coordinate 530,351 of VXBB01002891.1, read as the reverse complement.
AGTGGCTGTTGTCAAACGTGGCTGGGCAGTGCTGGTGGTGTCTCTGTTTTGAACTCAAACACGGTCAAATTTCCTTTGCATTGTGCAGATGATTGCTGAAGAGGGAGTTGATACCCTGACTGTTAAAGAACTGCAGGCAGCTTGTCGTGCCCGAGGGATGAGAGCTCTTGGTGTGACAGAGGAACGTCTCAAGGAACAGCTCAAACAGGTATGTTTTGCAAGACTGAATACACAGACCTAACTCCAGTTGTTAGCTCTGATGCTCTGATTATTGTCCTGATTCCAAGAAGTCATTTTGATCCTCATGAATTTGATTCTCATGAAAGGCTTGGTTAAAACAGTCTTTCTTCTTAATAAGCTTTTGTCACTTGTACTTTGTAAGTATGTAGTAGCTGTGGGTTGCTGCCTTTTGACCATGATGTTTTCATGATGGAGATATATACTTAAATTTAAATGTATCCAAAATATGTTTGCAATTTTGAAAGTTTGTCTTGTCTGTTATTATCTTTCTCTAAGGAAGTTTTCACCAAGTAGATCAGTTGTCTCCTGATGCTGCCTGGTTTAGAGGAAGGTCTGTTGGAACATGTCTAGAGGAGGGCACTAAGTTGGTTACAGGTGCCTGGAGCACCTCTTATGATGATGGGCTGAGAGAGTTGGGGTTGTTCAGCCTGGAGAAGAGAAAGCTCCAGAGACACCTTGTAGCACCTTCAGTACCTAAAGGGAGCTTACAGGAAAGCTGGAGAGGGACTTTTCAAAAGAACATATAATGATAGGACAAGAGGGTGTGGCCTTAAGCTGAAGGAGGGCAGGTGTAGATTAGATATTAGGAAGAAATTCTTTTCTGTGAGGGTGGTGAGACACTGGCACAGGTTGTCCAGAGATGTGGATTCCCCATCCTTGGAGATGTGGAAGGCCAGGCTGAATGGAGCTCTGAGTAACAGTTCAGTGGAAGGTGTCCCTGCCCGTGGCAGGGGGTTGGAACTAGACGGATGATCTTTAACCCAACCCAAACGGTTCTGTGATTTTAAGATGTATGTGAAACAAACCACTTGTTGAAATATTCATTCAATACTTCTTGAAAAACTTCTTCAAACAGTATATATCTTCCTATATTTTATTGCAATGGCTGTAATTCTTAGTTGGTGATAGTCTGTAGTTCCTGTGCTAGGATATTGACTGACAAGTAGTGGTAAAAGAAGTTGTATTTACTTCTGCTTGATTTTATCTGTAAAAAAGAATAAAATGTCCTAAAATTGAATGCTTGGTTTTTGTATTGCATTTGCAGTGGTTAGATCTGCACCTGAACCAGGAAATTCCTACTTCGTTGCTTATTTTATCCAGAGCCATGTATCTTCCAGATACCCTTTCTCCAGCTGATCAGCTCAAAACAACCCTTCAGACACTACCAGACAGTGCTGTAAGTGTTGATGGACATAGGGGGTAACTGACTTTCAGTGTCATGACAAGTACATGTTCTTCTCAGTTCCTTGCTTTTCCTTGAAAAACTAAATCATAGATAGGTTTATTGAGTGACCTTCAAATGCAGAAGTTGTGTTGTATGTGGAGAGGTATGAGGATAAAGCAAACACAGGGCAATATTGGATTACATGACAGCACACAGTAATAGCATAAGAAGATTTAGAATACACCTTTCACTTACAAAAAACCAGTGTGTGCTTTGGGCCATATAGGACATTAATACTTGAAAATGCATGATGTTATGTAGGGAGAGAAGTTATTAGAGTAGATTGTTCATAGTCTTGAGAGAAAGAAAATGAAGAACATGTATGATGTCAGGGTGAAAAGTTCATGTTTCCACCAAACTGAAAACTTTCTCAAGAAAGAGAGTTAATTTTTTCTAGAAATGCAAAAATAGGGTAGCATTTGAGGGCTTTGACTTTATTCACTAGCATACGTGTACTACCTATCTCAGTCAGGATATCTAAGCTTACATTATGCAGCCATACCTGTCTGTATGTATACACACTTCTATTAGACTACTTTTATTCTTTTTAGGCCAAAGAGGCTCAAGTGAAAGTGGCAGAAGTTGAAGGTGAAAAAATAGATAACAAAGTGAGGCTGGAAGCAACACTTCAGGAAGAGGAAGCCATCAGAAAAGAAAATGAAGAAAAGAAAATGTCTGAAGCTGCAGAGAAAGCCAAAGAAACCCTTGAAATTGCAGCCATGGTAAGTTCTGCTCACAACTATTGAAAAGTAAATGTTAAGTGAAGTGAAAACTAGCAGGGTATGAGTTATTGTCTCTGCTCTTGGTATTGTCTGCAAGAAACTGTGCTTTAAATCCACATATGGAAGATGTGAGAGAATATTTAAACTGACTGCAACACAAGAGTTTACTATAAAATGTTGGCTCAGTCGACCTTATCTTTGATTTCTCTTCCTTCTTAATTAAAGCAGTAAGAGAAGACTTCTTTTTCTCTAGTAAAGGTAGTCGTTTTGTTTGTTTTCTTTTTTTTTAATTCCCTGCACCCCATTTTAAATGTTCTTATCTTTGGCTCTTTGTATTTGTCATTAACCTGATAATGTTGTTGTATAATATTTGACTATAAAAGCTGCTGGCCTGCTTTATTAGTGAATTAAGCCTCAGGAGCTCACAGAAGTAGTTCTTTAAATATAAGTGGGTATGTTAATGTGAAACCACCCAATATATTGCAGTTTTTTAACCTGTTCTCATAAAAATGTGTGTGTCTACTTCAGCAACTATTTCTGCTTTGACAATTCATTCTTTACTGATGCTAATACAGCTAATGTTTTGGTTGTTTTAAATGAAACCTAATGAGGTGTTTTAAATTTAGAAAGCGGTGGAACCAGCAGCAGATCTTGAAGCAACTGCTCTGCAAGCTAAAAAAAGCCAGGTGGCAATGGATACTGAACCAGAACTGGCACGGGCAGGTGCAGCAGTGCACTCAGAGACACTGATAGATACAGCACCAGTGCTGGAAGGCATTAAGGTACTCTGGATAATCACATGTTTTCATACTTTTGAATGTAAAGATTCAGAGCATTCATGTGACAACCATGACAAATTGCTTGTCTGCCCTTCACTTTTAACCCTCTCACCACGTTCTGTCAGTTAAAAATAACTACTTAGTGGATTGAAAATTCACCAATGCAGAAGCTGAAGTCAGCACAAAACATCTCAGAGCATCTCCTTTATCTATCTGCATTATTGGAATTAATATACCTGTTTTGGGGGGCACTTGCACTATCTACAGATGAAATGAGCCTATGCATATTTTATTCCTAGCATTTCAAGAGACAGGTGTACTTCACAAACTATGGATGTTCATCCTCATTCTCACAGAGGTTATTGAAGATAACTTTTCTAGAGCTCAACTTTCCAAACTTTACAATATTTTTGGTGTAATTTATCTTTTCCCATACATGCTGAATTGTTTCTCAGTTGTTTTAATTGCTTAACGCAGGAATGAATGAAGTAAAATGTTCTAAAATAAGATGATTAGGTATGGAATTTCAAATAGTCAAAACTCACATAATCAACCACATTAGCTGAACTTATTTCTGATACACTTCAAAAAATTGTGTACCATAGCAAATTAACTGCCTTACCATTTAAAATCTTTGCCTTAATATGGCTATGTGATAGTAGTGACTCCAAACATGGAAAAAGAATCTTGAGTTTCTCTTTTCTTCTAAAAGACTGAAAATCTTGGAGGAAGATCACGAATGTGCCTTTCACTAATTTGTGTATGTTTTCTGTACAGGGTGAGGAAATCACCAAGGAGGAGATTGATGTGCTGAGTGATGCTTGCACCAAGCTGCAGGAACAGAAAAAATCACTAACAAAGGAAAAGGAGGAGCTTGAAGAATTGAAGGATGATATCCAGGAGTATAATGAGGTGAAGAATGGGGCATGGAAGTCCTTTTTCTGTTCATATTTAATTTTAGCAGAAATCATCCACAAATTTAAAGATTATCTTTCTTGGTTGTCTGTTAGTCTGAAGTTGGAAGCTGAGTGAATGAACTTTGTATGTGACAGTGCAGAGCCTCATTTGTGTAACATGTTCAAAGCCTAATTGTTATCACTGGAGTAATTCCCAGCAGGTGAGAATCCTGCTCCTGCTCTTGTTCCCAAGGTGACTGGGATGAGAGGAGCTGAATGACTGCTGCATGCTGCAGTTCTTCCTTAGCAAGTGTAGATGTCAGTATTACAGAAACTTCCAAGATAAGTAAAATGAACCTTATCCAGTCTTATGAAAGGTGTGGAAAATAACATTTAAGTGGTGCATGAAAGAGGCAGCAGTGTTAGAATCTGTTGTTCTGATTCCATCTGGCTTTGTATGTCTCTACACTTGCATTCCATCTACAAATGGCTCCTTTCTTGAAATGCTGGTTGAAGCCAGTAGTGTCTGTTGTTGCAAATTCAAACTAGCAAAAGCTTTTCTCTCTCTTGACCATTTCTTTTAGGATTTGCAAGAGATAAAGGAGCTTTCTAAAACTGGTGAGGAAGAGGCAGTGGAAGAGTCAAAGGCAAGCAAGCGACTGACAAAGAGAGTGAACAGAATGATTGGTCAGATAGACAAAATTATTGTGGAATTAGAAACAACTCAAAAGACACCAGATGCAAAAGTGGATGGTGAAGATACTCCTGCTGGGTAAGTGACCTGGGAGCACTGGATCTGTCTCTGGCTGTTCACCTCCACTCTTGCTTTTGTCTGATGTGTGGTTACAAAAGAATTGGTGAGTAACTTGTTGTTTGGAATATTGAGGTAATTGATTTTTAAAAATAAAATTAACAAAATTGTGCTGCAGATTTTCTCTCTTCTAAGGCTAAATATGGTTGAACTGATGAAGGAAAAAAGGATGTATAATTCCCCAGGTCCTGAGGGTGTTCTGAAAGTTGCATTGATTAGAATTTTACCATCTTGCCCATGCCTCTGGCACTAACGGGATTACAGGTGAAATCATCCCCTCAGTCATGCTCCTCACACAGTAATTTTGCCCTGTGCCATTGACTGAAAAGGTGCACAATAGTGTGTGAGCATATCCATATTTGTTGTTATTTTGTAAAAGCTGTTAGTGAGGAAAAAAATTTTAAGGGTCTATGGTGTCTGGAGACAAGTGAGGAAATGTGTCTAGTGGAAGTGAGGGGATCATTTTACACACTCCCTTTCCAAAAGATTTACTTCATTTCAATTTTTTAACAGATTTTCCATAAAAGATCTTCCCTGATAGTTTCATTACAAAATTCATTTATCAACACTTACCCAGGTCTTAATATTATTGGAAAACCTTTCAGGCAATCCTATGTTAAATAGTCTTACACTGCTTGTCACACACACTGAAATACTTGGAAACTGTGACACACATTCTCATGGTTTGTGATCATGAACACGTTGGTTTATGCTTGCACCATTTTGTGTGATTCATTAAGAGAGTATCCCAGCTCTCAAAGAGCATAACAAAACAGAAATAGGGATTCTGCTTTTGTTGCTTCTGAACTCTGTTTTCCATTCCCCAGGGCAAACGGTCATTTGTTGCAGATTTTGTGTAATGGCATTAAGGCAGCCATATGAATGGTGCTACAGAGAAGTTGTTGATCAAAACCATCTGAATTTCTAAACTAACAATGCAATGCAGAATCTGCTTGTACTGAATGTAATTAAACTTTGTAATTAATAATATGTAAATAAAACAGGGCTTTAGGTTGCAGGAGACAGCTTGAACTTCATGAGATCAGTGAGCAGGGAGTGTAACATCTGAAATCTGCTAGTCCTTCCTTCCTCAGAGTCTGGTCCTTGACAGGAGCAAATGAAGCTGATTTAACAAAACAGCTCAATTGCTCAAGTGATTAGTTCTCAGCTTTTGTTTTCCTGTGACTCATTGATTTTCTGTTAGCCAGCCTCTAAATATAAAAGAATGCCAGAAACATGGCAGTATATCTTTGGTAAATGGGGAGTGAGGGGACAAAGGGCATTAGATACACAGTCTGGGAAGCACAGAAAACTTTATTTCAAATGCTTCTGGGTACTTGTATTTGTTCAACAAAACATACAGAAACTAAAAGTATGACATTCAATGATAAGATAAAAATCTGCTTGCTGATCAGTAACTTTTTTTGCATTCTGTTCAGGATTATAAATAATTCATTAATAATTTTACAAGCATCCTGCAGTGTAGTAGCTTCCAGTACTGCCTTTTGTCAAGCTTCTTCCTTTGGAGTAACTGCTTGTCATGTAGAGTTTGTGTTTTCTCTTCAGGAAGAATCTCATCAGCATTGCTGAGCTAATTAATGCAATGAAACAAATTCAGAAGATTCCAGAGGAGAAGCTAACAAGGATTGCAGAGGCACTAGATGAAAACAAGGATGGCCAAGTTGATATAGATAATGTTGTTAAGGTAAGTTTGTGGACTGCTTTAAAAAAATAAGGCCAACTATCCTTTAAACATTGGACTTGTTTGGGCATAAATTCATTGTGCAGTCTTTTGCAAGAGTCTTTACTTGATGCCAGTGAGGTTTTTGGTATGTGTTGTGAATAGACCTTATGTAACAGCATCTTGAGAATGTGTATGGCTGGTTTTGGGGGTGGGGATATCCATGTCCATTACCACATTACCTTAAAAGCTGTAGATTTTCCTGTATGTCTCTGTCAGGTTCTGTAAAATGTGGTAGTTTTGTTATTGCTTACAAATGGGAAGGAGTAGAACTACCACTGTTGACAAAAATCTTGACATAACATCCATAGATGTATTTCATATCAATACAAAATACTAGTTTCTCTTGCCTACTTGTATACTTCAGATGTTTCATTGAGATCTGTATTTCCTGTGCTTGAAAGACAACAGACCACCAGTTGTCCTTTAAGTCCACTGTAAATGACTCGTGTTTGTTGTCTGATTTGTCCTGTTCTCTCATTCTGCTGAACGTTCTCAGGTTTTCTTTGCCTTTCACTTTAATTTTCTTGTTTCTTTTTTACTTGGTAAATTTAGATTTGTCCTGAAACTTAGTTTCCCGCCAGTCATTCTGCTACTTGACACAGAAATAGCATTTAAAGTATGGCCAGCTAGAAAATACAGTATCAGCCTTTTGAAACACATTTTTCCTCTCTACTGCCCCAGCGGTGATTATCTTCCCTGTTGCTCTAAACAGCCGTTGCACATTTAGCAACACAGATAAAATGTACTTGTAAATTCTGCATGTATTGCAGAATAATTCCAGGAACTTGAGGAGATATGCCAAGAATACATTTGTACAAAAAGCTATTTAAGAATTTGGAACCATTTACTAGAATATTTTTTTCATTTGCTTTCTGAAAGGCCCACCCCTGCTACTTTTAAGATTTTCTAAGTTTGTGTCTGTCTAGTACAGTAGGTCTTCTTAAATAAAATAAAATTAAGTCTGTAAATTACTGTCTTAAAAAGTTTTTCAACTGGCACTGAATCTCAACTTTGCATTGAAACAGATAAAACAAATGGGTCTGTTTTACTATGCTTTAAAATGTCTTTGTGTGCTGCACACACAAAAGTCAAAAGTTCTAGGTCTTTTAGTGCACATTTTAGCTTTTTTTAATACTCTGCATGTGTTTGAGGTACTAGTTTTGGTTTGAATTTGTCTTCCATGTAAGAAAAAAAATGCTGCTTTTCTTGAACATGAGAACGGAATACTTTTGTTGTCTTAACAAAGTTTATTATAGGAAAATGCCTCCGTCATGTAAAAACTAAATGCACTCTCAATTTCATTTTATGTTCGTGTAGGTTGTAGAGTTGATTGACAAAGAAGATATTGATATTGGCACCAGCCAGGTTGCTGAGATTATGTCATTGCTTCAAAAGGAAGAAAAACTGGAGGAAAAAGAGAAAGCAAAGGAAAAGCATGATAAGGAAGCTGCAGAAGCAAAGAATTAAGCTTCAGAATCTGAAGCTAATAGCAGTTGTAACCAAATTCTTGTATATCTTTCTGTGTCTAATGGCTACATATTACTTGAGCTTTGTGATTATGGGAAGTGTTTTGGGCTGATTCTGGTAATAAATCGTAGATATGTTTTCTGACATATGGAATGAAATTTCCGTTCATCAAAGAAGTGATTTAGTGTCATTCCATACTGATGAAAACAGAATATGCTTCTTTAGCAGTGCTCCTGCCCACAAAAACATGTATTTGCACTCATTGTTGTGGTACAGTGATCCATTAAACTTGGAAATTTGCTGTATAAATTAAGTGTATCTATCATGGAGAAATGTTTCCCATTTATTTTCTTCCATTGTTACATGGGGCCCAACCTTGCTCTGCTTCTAGTTTTTAGCTTTTTCAGAATTTATTACAAGCTTTCTGTTCCATCACAATATTACACATTTTCTAATCTGCTAGTGAAGATTCCATGGCTTCAGTAGTAGCTCTATAGATTTAGGGGTTTTTAAGCTAAATATCACTAAACTGTTGCCTCACTGACAGAGAATGTGGCATTCTGATCACTTTTATGAATTCATGGTCATTATTATCTTCTGTTGAAGGGGAAAATCAGATTTATTTTCCTCCAGAATGGAAACTTGGCATGAAGTTTGCTACTTATGGGTGCCTTAAATTTCATAGGACTAGAGAGTAGAGTATGTTGCTTCTACTCAAAACTCCATGAATTATTAAAGCATTGGAATCACAGGAGCCTTTAAAATAGTTTCAGAACACAATCTGTCACATGGTAAAATGAGTTCAAGTGTTTTGTCTGAATAACAGAATGGAAATAATCAAAAGAGGAAAATGTCAGTTGTGATCTTTTTGCATATATTTTTTAAAATGTAGCTCTCTTTGTATGCTTGTTTTTCATCTGATAATTATTTACACCATAACTAGTTCTCTTACCTCTCAACTTTCATCTCAGGTATAAAGTCGTTAACCAAGTATAGTCAGAGTGCATAAATATGTTCATCTCATGGCTTTGCTTACTGTGCAGTCAGCAAGTCATTTCTGGTATTGCCAGTGCTTTGATGACATTATTAGTTTTGTAATTACATATAGTCACTGTCTTTAAATGTGTGACTACATACTGGCACTAGGTCAAGGTTTTCTCATTAATATTTCTTCTTAGTAGTGAATTTTAAAGTTCTAAAACTAAAATACTAACTCTGGGATGTTCCATAATTCATGGTAGCCTAAATTTTACATTTCTCTTAAAATCTCTTATGAAATACATGTAGTATGGCTTGAACCAGCAGGGTTGAGGTTTGGGGTTTTTATTCTGTTTTTATTATGCACCCAGTATTATAAAATGTACAATGACCATTCTTGATTTTGTGTACATTATAGAGAGCACATCTGACAATGGCACTGTACATGGTGATATTGAGGTGGGCAGTTAGTACTTAATGCTTTTAGTCATAGTAGCATATTTTTGTAGAAAATATCAACTCCCAAGCATATTTCAGTGTAATTCCATGTGCAGTATTTCTCTAGATTGGCTAAATTATTTGTACAAACTTATTTGAAGTTAGTGGAACAAAAGAAGTTTTGACAGTCTCATGGCTTGCATGATATGGACCATTGTATTTAGTTGTTTCCAAAGCAATATGTACAGTGAGATGTACAGTTCTAGAAAAAGTCAGTGTCTAGTTCAACTATAGAGTTCATATTCTGTACAGTTTGCAAAGAAAGCTGCTTACAGCAAGATCCTCCTGAGAATTACTGTAATTGTATCTGAAGTGTGAGATTGCTGTGGTGAAGCTGAAATTTCAAATCAGTACAATATTTATGGTTCATGTATCCCAAAACAAGGGGGCTGTTCTCTTCCTCATAAATTGAGATTACCTTGGAGATTTCAGCATGGAAGTCACTTTGTAGATTTTTGAAGATCCAACTTCACTAGGTGCTTTTTTTTTTTTTAGGCCAACGCTTGTGTTAGATGAAAATTTAAGAATAAAACTGATTTCACAAAAATACAGTCTAGAAACTAATTTTCCATTTTATAATTTACAGCTAGAATTTGTGGGCTTTGAAGTACGCTAAAAATTTTACAGTGGCATATTTTCAATTTTAAAACAATGCATAAGAATACTACTTGACATTCCTGAAATGTGGTAAAGATACTCTAAAATTGCCTGCTACCTTTCATGGAATATCAAAAACCTAAGAATTGTATTCACTTGAATGCATGCAAATTTAAACCAGGGAAGTAGCAGAAAAAGCTCTTTTCAAATATTTATTGATTGAAGTTCTACAGAGCTTTAACTGTCCTGAAGGTAAATTGGCTGAATGCAGTATTTGGGAGCTTAAAACACTTTGCTGCTGTTCTGTGTTTACTATTCACTTAAATTTTCTGTGGATTAAATAAGAAGGGAGCCAAAAATACCTGATTTTTTAAAATTTTATTTTATGAAGAATATTCTGATTAAAGTAACTGTGATACATTTGGACTTGCATCAATTTTGCATATTCTGAAATCTACGTAAAATTGATTTAAATGCCAGTGGCTAATGCCAGCTTTCTGCTGTGACCTAAAGCGATCACAGGACATGCACACCAACCATGGAAAGAACTTCCATGGGGAATACCTTACTTCTGTTGAAAGCAGGCAAACCCATGACAACTGGACTTGAACAACACATGTTCTGCAAGCTTTAAAAGATTAGGAAGCTCTTGGTGATCCACTTTTACACAACTTTGAACCTCCCAAGCAGCTCTGTCCCGGCGATACAGGCAACTGCAGCAGAGTGGAATAGCTCCAGATAATGTGCTTGGTTGCCTTGGGTGTTGACCAAAATACCAGAAGCTGCGGTACTTTCAGAGAAAGGATGACTTCTAAGTGTACATTAACTGGTCAGAACTTATTCCTGAGTGAATATTTAATCAGGAGATGTAAATATTTCTAAATAATTTAAAGGATACGCGAGATTTCGATGACTTTGTGACTTACACAGGCAAAGCCTCTGAGCTCAGACTTGGTGATTGGTAAGACCATTGATGGGGTTGCTGCAGATTCAAATAAGATTTTGACTATAAACTATTCAGGGGGAAAATGCAAAACACACAAAAAGTTTTTTAAAAAATCTATTTAGCAACAGGGAAGAGAAGTAGAGTAGGATGTGATTTCTTTTCCCCCTTCAAAACAAGCGTGTTGTAGGACCTATTTTATTGAAAAGCTTGTTTTATCTTGGCCCAAAAGATGGTTTTCATGGAGATGTTCATCACTGACTACATGCTGTGAGAGTCAATCTGCCTGCAGGTTAAGTTCCAGAAAGCTGGTTCAGTCGGGGTTTGTCAGCAGGACTGCATGCAGGTGGAGAATAGTCTCTTGCCAGGATAGTACCTTACATAGTTTTTGTCCAGGGAGAGGGGGGGAAGTTACATCTTTTATACAACTCCAAAATACTTCTTGTAACTTTATATCTGCATACCTTGCTAATAATTTTAACTTTAGCTACTTCAGCATGTATTTAAATACTTTTAAATTGTTACTATCAAATAATTGGATATACGTAATTAAAAGAATAATCCCATATTCTGTTTTCATATGTATTCCAAGTTTTGCTTTTCAGCTGATGAATTTCAGCTTATGTTACAAATTTAAGTTGAAAATCAGTTGTCTGTGCTCTGAGCATACTGGTCCTGTGTTTGTCATAACTCAGTATAAAATTTTTATGTTAATTGGAGCTTGTGTCCTTTGTTTAGTTACAATAAAAGTATCATTTTGAAACCTAATCTCTCCATTATTTTTCTGTTGGTTTTGATTATTTAGTGTTAATTTATTGCTCTTCAGATGAGATGCCAGGCACAGGGCTGGATGCTGATGAGTTGTGTCCATGAAAGTAATCTGTCTGCTTTAAAACAGTATTTGGGAGCATGCAAATGCTGAATCTGCTCTCTAGTGTGAAATGGTTCAACAGGTGGATGAAGACAATCTTCTGCCTTGACATGCTTTTAAAATAATAAATAAGCAAGGTTGGGTTGCAAATTTTTCCTTCCACTTAAAACCAAATACCAAATAAAAAGCTTTAAAAGTGGCAGCACTTGTTCCTTTTAAGCATTTGCTTTAAGAATTTCCTTTAATGACCCTTTAATTAAGGTGAATAGGAATGGTGTGCAGCAGTGGTCAAACTAGCAGAGGAATTGGAGTTTGAGTTTGTGAATTAAATGTGGACATTGGCAAGTGTCCTTGGTCATATTTACTGAACTCCCAAGAAAAAGAGTGACTTCTGGATCCACTGTTCTCTTTGCTGAGATATATTGGTTATTACACTCTTTAATGAATCTTTATGACATGTTTATAACAATTGTGTGTAACTGTTAGAATCTAGGAAAAATGGGGACAGCTTGTAGATTGAGATAAGGAAGACAACAGCAAAAGTTTGTGCATGCACAAGCAAAGAGGGAAAAAATGAGATTTATTCCCTACTCCCCATCATCAAGCAGTGTTCAGCCGCTTCCTGGGAAGCAGAGCTTCAGCAGGAGTGGAGGTTGCTCTGAAAGGCAAACATTGTAAATAACAAATGTCCATCCCCCTTCCTTTCCTTGGCTTTGTATCTGAGCTGACATCATATGGTCTAGAATATACCTTTGGTAAATTAAATTGTGTCCCAGGATCTTGCCCACTCCCAGCCCATTGATGGGGGGAATGTTGAGACAGCACTGATGCTGTGCCAGCCCTGCTCAGCAGCAGCCAAAACATGGATGTGTTATCAACACCTTTCCAGCTCCCCGGGCAAAGCACAGCACTGTGAGGGCTGCTATGGGGAAGTGAACTCCAGCTCAGCCAGACCCAATGCAATTACAGATGTGGATTTGTGCATTGTCTGGAAATATGCACAGAGGGAATGGCAACAGTCTGCTCTAATAGCAGATAATGAACATATATTGCTGTGACTTCACTGGATGGAATCTTCTTTTGTATCAGGCTGGTGTTGCAGGTGGGCAGAAAACTGGTTGGGAAAACCTCTGACTTCATGACATTGCGGTCTGAAAAGGATTAATATGGAAGTTTTATTGCAAACTATTTTTGTGAAATGTCATTTAGAGGGTGAACACATCTGCATAGTGGTGGTGAGAGATTGATAGCCTTGTGGTTGTTTCATCGACCTGAGGCTTGAGAAATCTGTGTTCAGTTAATGCCCAGTCTATCAATAATACATCGCTTGGCTCTTGTGCCACTGTAACATAAAACCTCCTTGACAGTGACTGGGCAGACAACAAGTTCCCCAGAGCACAGTCTGTGCAAGGACCTAGTACAGCATTTTGTAGCAATAAGGCTTTTAAATACCAAATGCAGACAGTGACAGATCATGCCAAGGAGTTTCTCTGGTTAAGGATTCTCTCTTTTCTCGCTGCTTATATATCTGGTATTTTCTTGAATTATTTCTCACTGCGGATGTGAGCAGGAGGATGTTTGCAGTATGTTTCTAGTTCCCCATACCCTGTGTTCACTTCCACTTTTGTGTATTATTGGATAGAAATCTTTCTCAGTAGTTAAATACCCTTCTCAGGTCAAAATTCTTTAGGGGCTCATCAGCATGTACAATTTTACCCTTGCCAAACCTTCTGTGGTTTGCAAACATCAGTTTCTCTCATCTAACTGGTGTAAAGGATTTCTGCTGTGCTAGAGATGGATCTAATGCAGATTTGCTGCTTTCCGTCTAGTATTTCTCTCTATGTATATTGGCAGAGCATCCCCTTCATGAATGGCCTGATTTATGTCTCAGGGAGTGCTGCAGCCAGCAATTTGAGATGTCAGCTCTCCCATGCATGTTGGGAGCGGCTGCGGATTCTCCATCCCTCCTCTTGTCTTAGCTCCAGCCCAAAAGCCATCCAAGCTTTTTCACAGTATTTTCTAACTGTATTTTCAGGTCCTTGATTAAGCAAGACTTTCAGACTCTGTTTTAAGGAGAGCTTCAGCAAGGAGCTGAATGGCAACTGAGAGATGAGCAACAACAACAAAAAAATAATTAAAAAGCAAAAAGAAAAGAAAAAATGAGAGAGAGAACTCTTAATAGTCTTACTAAATTAAGATGGGAAGTAACAACTTGTTGTGCAGAAAACCTGGGGATCTTAGCAGCCTACTCTAAAATTGTAAAAATGTTTTCTTCCACCATGTAATCCCAAAGTAGTGAGCAAATCAACAGGTGTTTCTTCTCCAGCCTTCTCATCCCCCAACCTTTCCCTTTTCTGTATCCTTTATTTAATATGCAGGACCAATTAGGAAAGATATATGGAGTCTTTGTTGCATGTCAGTTCCTCTGGACCTTGCTTTGCTCTGGTGGAAGTGGAGTTGAAATATTAATGTTTCCAATGAACACCTCCTCACTGGATGGTGTTCAAGGCTTGGTCTATGCAAGCTCCAGTAATCAGCAGCCTTCATCAAGCTCTGCTCTCACCTTCCTCAGTCATAACTACTCCAGCTCCTCTGTGAGCCATGTGCAGTCTGTGCTTCTAAGAGCAGGATGCTTTTACCCTTCCCTTTTAATCCTGCATGCTCTTATCTTCAGGAGCTGTATAAGCCACAACATTTCAGTGGAAAATATGTTCCTAGGATGAGTCCTCAAAATCAAGAGTGACACCTGAGAGGAAGCCATGCCTATTTTTAGACCTTCTTTCTGCAACCATCAAATTCTGTGGTTAAACTAACACTGCCATCCTTAAATGACTCAGTGTGATTTAATTTGAATTTTACCTAAGCCACTTGGGATCTTTTTCCCTGAAAAACCTTTGTACTCTGAAAATGAGACCTTTTGACTATCTATGTCTTGGACTTTCAAATTCAAGAATTGACTTGTGTCAACCCAAAAGGCCCTTTCAAACAAATGACAGGGGAGAAAGCACTAACAGAAAACCCCTTATTTGTACCTTTTTTGTACCTTTTGGTACATAATTTGTAGCTTTGTGCTCAAGAGAAATCTGACATGGAAAATAGCTCACCTAGCCAGGGTCAAGGAAGATTTGTAACAGTGATTGGAAATAGGCAGGAGTGCTGATAGTAGCATTTTAGTTATTAATTCTTCTGTGTAATTTGCCTTGGAGTGAGTGGGAGGCTATAATATTAATTTGTTTTAATTTTGTGACTATAAGCACACCCTCACACAAGAGAAATATAGTAGAAATATAAGATACAGAGAAATAGAAAATCATAGATATACTTTTATATATATGTACCACAAGCAGTGATACTCTTCCTGAAGCTGTGGCTGGAACCTTGAGAAAGCGGCGAAAAGGCTTTGAAACTTCCTTTCGACTTTGAATACGCAATGCCACGGTGGCGGGTCAAGCAGACACGACCCCTGCGTTTTTCAGGAGAGCAGAGGGAGAATAAATTNGCCCGGATCCTGCCCGGATCCCACCCGTATCCCGTCTGTCTGACCCCGTCTGATCCCGCCCGTCTGATCCGCCCCAGATCCCGCCCGCATCTCACCCGGAGCTCGCCTGATCCCGTCCGCATCCCAACCAGATCGTGTCTGATCCCACCCAGAACCCGTCTGATCCCACTCGTCGCATCCCACCCGGATCCCGCCCGAATCCCGCACCACCTTCCTCGCCAGGCTCCTGTCCGACACTCACGGGCTCTGCTTCACACAGTCTCGGGATGGTTTGGTTGGAAGGGACTTTGAAGATCCCCTCGTTCCGACCCCCCCCCCACCACGGGCAGGATCACAGTCACTACATCAGGTTGCCCCGTCCAGCCTGGTCTTGAATAGTTCCAGGGATGAGGCATCCTGGATAACCTGTTCCAGTGCCTCACCACACTCTTGGTGTCACAGAATCAGAGTCATTTATGTAGGAAAAGACTTATGGGATCATCAAGTCCAAGCTTTAATCAATCATCACCTTCTCAACGAGACCATAGCACTAAGTGCTAAAAACCTGCTTCATGTCTAATCAAAATCTACTCTCTTTTAATTGAAAATTATTACACCTTCTCTCATCACTGCAGGCCCTGCTGAAAAGTCTGTCCCAATCTTTCTTATACACTTCATTTGGGTACTGGAAAGTGCTCCAAGGTCTCTCTGGAGCCCTCTCTTTTCCAGGGTGAAGACTCCCAGCTCTCTAGTCTGTCTTCACAGGAGAGGTGCTCCAGCTCTTGGAGCATCTCTGTGGCCTCCTGTGGACCCCCCCCAACAGGTCCAGGTCTTTCCTGTGATGAGGACCCTGGAACTGGACACAGCACTGCAGGTGGGGGCTCATGAGACCAGAGTAGAGGGGCAGAACCACCTCCCTTGCTCTGCTGGCCACACTGCTTTAGATGCAGCCCAGCACATGATTTGCTTTCTGGCTGTAAATGCACATGGCCGGGTCTTGTTTCTCAAATCTCTCATTCCTCCCCCTGAGGATTCTGTTTTCTCAAGGGGATATGTGGCTGTTTCTGCCTCAGTGCTTGGTGCCCCCACACTCCTTCTTCCCATGTTTCATCTCTCTGTCAACAAGATAACCTTTTCTTGTGAACCAGAATAAATCTTTGCTATCTGGTCAAATGACCTGGTATAATCAGACACTGGACTTCCCAGAATTAATCCCTCTTTAAAACACAGCATCAATTCTAAGTTCTCCAATCTCAGTTTAAAATTTGACAGTCAAAGAGAATCCACCACAAACCTTTGGTGAGCTCTTGTGCTCATTTATTGCTGTTGCTATCACTCTGTGGTTTGTGGAGGTTTCCTTGCGGAGGGGAAAAAGTCTTTAAAAATAGAAAAATAAATTAACTCCCCACCCTTGGAAAATCAAATAACAAAAAGCCCAACTGTCTCTTGTGAATTTGTCTAACCCTGGTTTCTATTCAATTGGCTTCAGCTGGCTGGTGGAAAAGCCCCTGACAATGTTTTCTTTGTGGGGCTGCTATGGGCTGCATTACTGTGGGTAACTCCAGAGCTGCTCAGCTCTTCCAAAAGTTTCCTGACCCTGTCATGAGTGACCTGTGTCCTGCACTCCCAGAGCCCTTTCCTCTGCACTGGTAGTGTGTAGCATTCTCTTTTTTACTCTTCAGTACTGAGAGCAAGGTGTTCAGTTGTACCTGGTGGGGTTTTGTCTGCCCTGACTGCAGAGCAGCCGATGTGACTCCATGTTGAGAGGTGACCTGTAAACCCTCAGGAAGATATCCATCCCATTTGTGATGGATTAAAGTGTTCATCTGGGTTTGCATCTCCCTACAGAGCCCAGCATCTTCCCGTTGCTGTAAAAGCAGCAGTGCTGGTGTGCTTTCCTTTTTAAAGGCAGATTCATCTCATCTTGAGGGCTTAACAAATGTAATACTCAGTGCTATAAACACTTAGTTAGCAAAAACTGAAAGTCCACACTCATTTCTTTGCTATGAGGCACTTTCAGGATCAAATGATAGGTCAGGTTAGAGTAGGTTATGCAGATGTGATTCAATGGCTTGGATGTGATGCTTCAAGTGACTTGGGTATGTTATAAAAACCATGGCTTGGTGAGGAGGTGTGAATCAGAGATCAGAATAATTCAGGCTGGAAGGGATCCCTGGGGTCTTCTAACCTTCTGCTCAGAGCAGGGCGAAATTTAGATCAGGTTTCTCCTGCCTTGTCCAGTCATGTTTTGTTTGTCTCTAGGGATGACAATGAACACAAATTCCTGGACCCTGTGTCCAGGGTATGTGTGTGTGAAAATATCAGCTTCAGGGTAGTAATTTTGTCCTAAAATCTGGTGGGTGTGTCCTACATTACAGCTTATGTCTGCTGCCTCTTGTCCTATTTCTGTGCAACCCAAGGAAGAGTTTGGCTCCATCTTCACAACTTCTCATTGCAGATTGCAGCAGGATCTCTCTGAAGCCTTCCATTCTCCAGGCTGTCCCTCTGAATCCTTCCCCTCTCACATCTTGAGGAGCCCAGGACTGGTCTCAGCACTGAAGGTGTGCCTTACCAGTGCTGAGCAGAGGGAAAGGACCATCCCTCTTGTGGGCAATGTCCCTCCTAAGGCAGCTATTGGCTTTCCTGGCTGCCAGAGCTCACAGCCACCTCATGGCCATCTCAATCTCTTTCCTGCAGAGATTTTGCCCAGCTGCTCAATGACCACCACGTACTGGTGCATGGGGATATTCCTCCCATCTGATGGGCTTTGCATTCACCTTTGTAGCACTTCATTTAGTTCCCATTAGCTGGTTCTCCAGCCTGTTGAGCTCCTCTGTACACAACTCCCCCTCCCCTCCCACACAAGGACTGCTCTGATCACAGTGCTGAACACTCCACTGAACAGGAAGGGTTGAAAGAAAACAAGGAGGTCACACAGCTAATGCACAGTGTGGAATAGCTGAGTCTCACTTGCCAAATCCGAGATGTTATTTGGGGTAGACCCCGTTTAATGACAGGCATGACAATTTACAAAATTATTATTAACTACCATGTGGTGTTACAGAAGGCCTGAGAAAAATATTAATAAACTGTTGGTTCAGATGTGAAAGTGCTAAACTCATCGACTATGATGTGCTCTAAAAATAGAGACTTGAGCCTCTGCATCAAGAAAATAATGCTTCCCTTAGGAAGACTTAACCAGCAAAAAGATTTCTGGCTGAAGTCCAAAAACTATTTCTTGGAAGTCCTGTATTAACTTTCTTTTCCTTACTTTCTGGTGGGAAATTTCCTTCCCCCCGCCCCCCCAATTTCTGTTAAGCAGTAGTGTGTGTTCAGTTGCTATGATGACAACAGCAATGACATTCCTATCACCATGAAGTGTTTTAAGTTTAAATGTTTATGTGATTTTTGTACATACTGATCTTACAAGTTAAAAATTACCTGTTCCCTATTTACACTACATGGAATGAAACTTTAAAAAAGCAGTTGTTCTTCAATTCATTCTCCACTTTTGTTTTCTGTCCTACTTTTTTTGTTTTCTAGATGTGTCCTATAACAAGATTTTTCCATTTATTTAACAGAGCTGGTAAATTCAGCTTAGAAAATGCTGTGCAGAAGAGCTGGAACTTGCCAGACCTTTGTCCAAAACCAGTGGGTTCCAGGATTTTTGTTTTATCTGTAGATACTTACACTGTTTGGCTCAGGTTTACCTGCTCTACAGAAGAGATTTAAATGCTGCCTCAATAGTTCAGAGCTGCAGTTTGCTGAAAAGGGCTCACAGCCACAGGGACTGTTGAGTTGCTTGCTTCCCAGTGATACCTAAAGGTTATAAAAAAATTACTAAACCCTTGAACTGTCTAAGTCCAATACAAGCCTGGATCCTAGTGAGGATTTCTTTCGGATAAGAATCACAAGGCAATTGGGTGACTGCAGATCACAGGGAGAGCAGTGGGTTAAAAAGTATTTTCAGACTGTAATGAAACAGAATATAAAACATAATGATATCAACAAAAAATACAGTGATATCTTCCATATTGAGTTCCACACTCCCTGGCTCCCAGCCCCGGAAGACTCAGTTTATGCAATGATTTTGCCTATAGCTGCTGTCGAGCTACCAAGTCTTTACATCATGCTGCAACCTCCTGGATGTCAGTGTGAGCTGAAAAGTGGTTAGCTGAAAGTTAACTATTGAAGTAAACCCCCAGGCAGTGGTGGAGTCTCCTTGCCCTGCTGTCCTCCACCTGAGGTCTAGTTGTCATTCCTTGCATGGGGTGCACATCTCCCTGGGGAGGAAATGCTACTCTTCAGGAGTTAACCACAAACCTGCCATCAGCAAGTTTTGAGCAAGAAGGTATGATCCAGTACACGAATTCCTAGAGGAGGCAGCAGCTGGTGAGGCTGCAGCATGATGGAGAAGCCTGTGGAAGCTGTGGGAGACTCTAATCCAAGTGGGATGGTGTGATGCCGTTTGTCTGCCCCAAAAGAGCTTTCAGGGCCGGCTTCCTGGGAAAGCTGGATATAAGATAAGGTACGTGACTACACTGAGTGTTGATGAGGGCTGAAGTAGTGTGTTGAAGCCAGTTTGGGCATTGCTCCTCACCCCTAGACCCGGTGAACTGGCACGAGTCCAGATTAAAGGGAATCACAAGCAGTTGGTTGCTGCGAGGAACAGTTAACAGCACTGAATGGCTTTAATCTGGAAAATACAGGACTGGAGGAAGGGAACACCCACATTTGGAAATGTTTGCTGCATGGGGCCCAGTGCTCCATTCTCCTCAACATTGCTAGGATGAGACAAGAGCAATCTTCTTAATTTTTGGTGAAATTACCAGAACAGTGGGGTTTCCACAGACTCTCACTAGCGCAACTTGAGGCGTTGCAGTTTCTGGTGCTGGCTGGAGGTTGCTGGGTCTGTAGCTCACAGCTGTGACAGCTGCTGCAACTCAGCAGTTGATGTGTTAATTTAAACCAACACCACTCATGCTTTAAGTTATTGCACCAGACTACCCTGCAGAAGAATTTGGGATGAGGCCAGGGAACCTCTCTCATCCAGTGCCCTGCACAAAGCAGGCTCCAGCAAGACCAGGTTGCTCAAGGCTCCATCCATCTGAATTCAAGGACTCAGCTTCAGGATGACGATGCCACAAGCCCTCTGGACAGCTCATTTAACCACCTTTATAGAGACTTTACAAAACATTTATATTTAATTGTAACTTCCCACATTGCAGCTTGTGTCCATTTTCTCTCCCCTATCACGGGGTAGTCAATACTGTTAGCTGTTACTTATTCCATCCCTCAATTAATAGCTTCTTTCCTGGTAACCAGCTACTGGACTCTGATTCCATTTCATGCTGCACAATTGGAGGACATCTACCATTCCTGCTTTGGCAAGGTTTGAGCATCCAAACAGGACTTCTGTACCAGCTGAGCTGTAGAGATGCTGTTCCCTGAAGCCTCTCACAGCATGGCACAGATGGCTGGAGCCCTGGGAACAGCCACCTTTACAGAGGGCACTAGATTCATCCCTGTCTGTAGTTGATGTGCAGCGGCTTGAAGCAATCTGGGATCCTTGGGGATGAAAAGCTCTGTAAAGACTGGAGTTGTTTATTATGATGATTACTAAAATAAAACTTTAAAGTGCCTTAATGTAAGGAGTTCATTGGAAGGTTTACAATTTGGGGGGTTTTATGAGGGGAGAAGTTATTTCCAAGAACCACATTAGAGTAAGTCTCCCTCAAGATGATGCAAAAGGAGAGTTCCAGGGTATTACAAAATTAGCTTGGCTATAGCTTTCTAAGCTTTTAAGGCCCTCCCCTTAGTATCAGGGGGAAAGTGGAAAGGAGAGTCAGGCAGCCAGAATAGGAATCTGTTTCTATTGGGAAACTATTAGAAAGATGCAATGTGATGGCTGGGACCCAAAGAGAATTTAAATGTCATCCCTTTCCTATAATTAATGAATAAGCATCATTGTATTTTTTAATGCAGAGCCCAGAGGAAAATAATCTCTCTTGATTGAACTGGGATATAACATTTTCTGGGATGTAACATTCATAGGATTCAGAGGTCCTCAGTTCAGGGGTCCTGGGTGGTGTGTCCCAGCTGCTGGGTGCTCTCCACTCCCATTTGAGTGTCTTGGGAGCAAAGGGATGAGGATCCTGCTCCAGAACAGATCAGGGGCTGTCATTTTGAGGGGTGTCCCAGATGCATTTGAACCCCCGCCAGGAAAAAGGGACGTTTACTGTGAATAATTTTTCATCTCTGGAGCCTGAGTTTTACCACCTATATCCAGAGTAACAGGGTTGTAAAGTCACTGCTGTAAAGCTTTGCCCTATTACAGTCTCACTGGTGGTAGAAAATATCACAGTTTGTTTCTGCTAAGCACTGAAACTGGAGACATGCCCCTTGTTTGGCATTCATGATGTGAACAGACAAGTCATGAACAAGGATTTGAGTTCAAAATATAGAGGCTAAAGCAACTTGGTGGGTCAAAAGACATGCAAAGGGGCAAATGACATGTCCCATATCCCTGTCAAGTGTTCCATCTTTTTAGAGGCACTGTTCTGCTCACTTCCTACCTCTNACAGTCTCACTGGTGGTAGAAAATATCACAGTTTGTTTCTGCTAAGCACTGAAACTGGAGACATGGCCCTTGTTTGGCATTTATGATGTGAACAGACAAGCCATGAACAAGGATTTGAGTTCAAAATATGGAGGCTAAAGCAACCTGGTGGGTCAAAAGACATGCAAAGGGGCAAATGACGTCCCATATCCCATCTTTTTAGAGGCACTGTCCTGCTCACTTCCTACCTCCGTGCCTCTGAATTGCTCTACCTGCAATACATTTCTATTGGAACTGCCTTATTTACACAGCCTGCCCTCTCTGTGCTGGAACTAGAGAGAAAACTGATGGAAGGAAAATGAAGTGGTTATTAATTAGCAAATGGTTCATGAACAGAAGACATCTGCTTCACATTAGGCAGGAAGAGATGAAGGGTGAGTCTCACATCCTCAGTGACTGGCTGGTTATGGAGTTGGCATTAAACTCAAAATCAGGCCCTTTTTAAAGCTGCTTTTTTTCCACCTTGGAGATGTCTGTGTAGTGAGGGCTGAGTACTGTGAGTGCCAGTGATGAGACAGAGCATAACACAGGGAACACACACAGGGAATTTGCTGTGAAGGATCCCTGTTCTGCTGTGTGAGGGGTGATCCACCCTGCCCTGTATCCCAGCTCTGCCTCATCCAAATTTCTTACCTTGGTATCGAAGGGAATGGGTAGGAGTTTTCTGGATTTGGAAAGAGAAACTGGAATTACTCCTACAGTGAATTCAAACAGGCTTAAGCTCAGTCTTCAAGGTAGTGATGGGAGCAGTCTCCTGTACCAGATGACCAAAACTCAATACAGGGAAATGATGGAGCTGAGAGTTTATTTGTTTTTGTGAACTCTAGATGCAACACCAACAGCTTATTGGAAGAACACCAATGGCTGATTGATCAAATCTTTTTTAAAGCCATTTGAATAATTGACTTCCTCAGCCATCTGGGTGCTTTGGGAAGTGCCTGTCACTGCATTGTGTATTTCAAATCAGAATCAGGAAAAGTTACCAGCTCCTCCAGGGCAGCAGTGGTTTTCTCCTAAAAGACAGGGAGGAGGGGGATGAAAAACTTCACATGGGATACTGTAAAACTGAAATACCACTAAGTCCAAAGGTGAGATTGTTGAACATGTTGTACAGCGGGCAGGACATGCCAGGGAAGTTCTTGTAGTTTTATTTTCTGCTGGACAATTTGGAAACTGTGTGTGAAGAGCACATAAAAAACATATAAGAATATATAAAAAGCTTCCTTTCCCCTTGAAAACCATGGCCGTATTCAGATCCTCTCCTATCAAAGCAACAAATTTCCCTAGATTTTAGGACCAGTGGAATGGGTCAGTAGATTTTGGCACTAACAAGAAGAGCACACTACTGATTGCATCGCTACAAAACTCCTTTTCCTTGTTCCCAGGTGGATTTTCTGCCTATGGATCAAGAATATTTGAATTTTGAGTTTTGTCTACCAAGCAAAATTGCCCAGAATATTCTATTTTGTGAGAGCTGCTCTGGGGCTGCTGCTCCTCTGAACCCTAGTGAGGGAGTGTATTCCAGAGCAATTATTTCACTCTGGAAGGGGGCAGTAATTACTCCACCCTAAAATGACTGTTACTGTGGAAGATGGTGGCTGCAATGATATTAACACTGCTGCCTGCTGGACTTTTCCCCTGTTACACTTATGAACTCTTCTATCCCAGCACAGGTATGCATCCCTCCTCCCCTTCCCTTCCTATGGGAAAGTTGACCTTTTTTACCATCATTTAACTCCCTTTGCCAATTGGATGCAACCCCCTTTTGTTTTAACTGCATCTGGGACTTTCTGTCAGTGCTCCTTGGAGTCCCCTTTTCTTTTGCTGGCTGTCTGATGAGGTTGAAGTGCAGCAGGCAGCTCTCAGCCCCTTGGTGCTGCAGTGAGAGCATCTCTCCCTGTCACTACCCTGTGTATATAGTTGTCTCAGGCAGCTTTTGGTTGGCCTGACAGTGTTTTCCTGCCCGAGCCAACTTGAATTAATTTGGAGCGTAAGATTTCGGGAGACAGTATGAGACAGTATCGAGTCCTTCAGTGAAACCCAAATGGATTGCAGCTTCTCCCTGGTCTATTAACCCCATCATTTTGTAATTCTGGCCAAAAGAACCGGGGAGAAGGGCATAGAAAGCTAGAGTTTGGAAGGATTCTGATTCCACAAAATCAAAATGCAAGCTGGAGCGAGTGTAAGAAATATTTTCCTGGAGCAGGGCAGCAGGTCATTGAGATGGATTTCTTTACCTCTGCATGCTCTTATATTTACTTGTTGGTGTATTCTCCAGTGTGGAAATGTGTGTGTCCCTCACAGGTAGTTTTCTGAAGTACCTTGTGATCTTGGCTCTAAGGTTCTTAGCTCATACCAGCTTCCAGGGGGACTTCTGTTCCTCAGAGATGGGTTCTTCAAAGTAGTTACCAGAAAAAACCAATAATAATTAGAAACACCCTTTCCTCTCATTCCTCGTTAACAAAACCTTCCCAAGACCTAATACTGACGAAATCATTGGATGCTTTTTAGGACTTTGAAAGCTGTTGATCTCAATAGTGCAGTGGCAGACAAACCAAAGTGAGAAAATGAAAATCTTGCCCATGCTCTATGTTTGGCTTTGGTGTTTGTTTTGGGGTTTTTTTGTGGTTTTTTGTGGGTTTTTTTGTTTGTTTTTTTTTACATTATGTTGGGTCCCTGTTGGCCTCTTAATGGATCCTGGCCCTCTTGTCCTCCAGGTGTTTAATGGTTTTTCTTCACTTGGTCGTTGCCATGTTTCTCCTTCCCCCATTTTTTGTGGCTTCTATCCTTGCAATGATCATTGGTATTTGCTATTCACCACATGTAAGTGTATCCTGCTCTTCAAGTGCTTGACAAGAAACCAAACCAGAAACAAACATCTTGGTAGTATAAAAACTAGCCAGTTACTGCCTTGGTAGGATAAGAGGAGAGGAGCTGAGCAAGCCCATTTGTGCATGTTCACTTTTTCCAGCAAAGAAGAGATTTCTCTTCCCTAACTACCAACCTGCCTGGCAGTTGCCCTTTCCTGCTAAAATATCCCAGCTTTGTGCTTGTGTCCTTCCTGCTGGAGAAACCTGCAGCCCAGTGTGGGTGTTTCCATTGTGGCTTGGCTGCAACGAGGACAGGAGCAAAGCCAGAGCCTGCTGCAGATCCTGCAGGAAATGAGATGCTTCTGCTGAATGGGGATGGGATGTGGTTACACACTCTGGCATCAGCCAAAGGGCTGCTGTGCTGACCTCGGGATTTTCTCCATGTAGTTCATATCACAGTATGGACAGAAAGAGGTTGAAGATGAAACCTTGGGAGATTATTTCTGGGAAGCAGCTACATTCATTTCACTTTCCTTCCAACCACATCATCTCACCAAAATGTCACAGGGGAGCACTGAGGCATCTTTGCCACCTACTGCTATGAGATGCCCTCAACAGCCAAATCCCTCTCTGCTGCTCCTTCTCTCTTCCTCTAAAAAAAAAAAAAAAAAAAAAAAAAAAAAAAAAAAAAACCCACAAAACAACATCACCAAAAAAACACCAAAAAAACCCACAAAATCCCCCCTCCCCAAAAAAGCCAACCAAATCAAACCAAACCAATCCACCAACAATCAATAAAAACCCATCAAAAAGCAGATTTTCTCTTTATTTCTCTCACACCCAATATATTGTTTTAAGGTGGAAGAGCCCTTCTCTACGTTACTTTCCAAGAAAGTAGTTTCTCTTAGGACATTTCCTTATTAATATTGGCAATGCATCTTAATACAGACTTCTTTTTCTCTTCAAAAAGTACAGCAGAAGCTCAAAAATAAGCTGTTCCTGTATAAATGCTTCTGATATATTTGAATAGTAAAGAATGAAGTGAATTCCTGTGTCAGAAGAGGAAGATCTGGGATGCCTTTGAGCTGTCTCTAGCCCTGGAACAAACTCTCTGTGAGAACCTTGCTTAGACAAGATGCTCTAAGGGGACAGGATGTCTTCCTCCCTCAGAGATCTTGGGAACTCTTATTTCTCTGTCTCTCATTTTTCCTGTCCTCAAACTGAGCCCAACTCCAGATGTTCAACTGATGCCAACCAAAGCAGCTCCTGCACAGCTGGTGTTGGCCATGAACTCATGTGCTTGCATTGCTTATAGCTCTTGCCCTTCCCCATGTCACCTCTCTCCTGGTGATTTATTTGTCCCTTCATGCTGTCACATCTTGATTTATTTCATTGCTGCTGATGGCAGGGCCCTGCCTGGATTCTCTGCTCCTGATGCACTCTACTCTCTGGCAAAGGTAATTACCAGCAGCAGAGAGCAAGAGGTTAATTCCAGGCTCCCTTACTCTGCCTGGACCAGGCATAAATTCTCAGGAGAATCAACTGTGCAAGCAGCTGCCACTCGGTACAGAAATAAATAATTCCATTTTTAAGAAGGCAAAATTTTGATGCAGTGCATAACTGGAGTGATATTTAAGCATATTTTTTGTGGGTTTGGAATTAAGCCTTCTATGTAGAAGTTTAAATACTGATTACCTCAGTCCATTTTCATTCAAAACCCAGTGTAGTCTGAAGGGAGCAAATATTTCTAAAAGCATCTAAACAATAAATGATTTTCAGACTGATGGAGAAACATTAAATAAATGTTTTCCTCTTTCATTACCCTTGTTTTAATTAGTATTGTGTTTCTAGTAAGGGGAAATGAATATTTCCTGCTTTGGCACTCTGCTTCATTAAGCAAATTGCTCGCTATTAATTAAACTTAGTTGGCTCCCTTGTCTGATTTAAAGATTTTACCCATAGCCCATGAAAACAAGCTGGTGGTGATAACATCAGCAGGGGGCAAAATCTGTGTGATGGAGGAAGGTTTCTCCTTATAGCCATTATAGTTTCAGTCCATCAGCAGCTGGCTGTGCACACAGGCTCCCAGGTACCACATCAAATGCATTTTGAATGCTTCCAGGAACAGTGAATCCACCACTCCCTGGACAGCCTGTTCCAATGTTTGACAAGTCTTTCCATGAAGAAATTTTCCTAATATCTGATCTAAATCTCCCCTGGCACAACCTGAGGCCATTTTCTCTCATCCTGTCACTTGTTACCTGAGGGAAGAGACCAGCACCCATCTCACTACAACCCCCTTTCAGCTCTGTCTTACCTGGAAGTCACCACTTGCAGCAGCTCATCAGCTGGTGAGATTTTTGCATAACTTGGTGCAGCTGATTATTTTTGAGACCTCATGAAGGGAACCAGAACACAGACTGCATCGCCCACGGCTTACATCTGATGGTCCAACACCAGGGTTACAGGGAAAGGGTGACCCCAAGGATCTGATTCCTGCTGTGAATCTGAAGAAAAGCCCAGAGCAATAGCCACAGTTCTCAGGAAGTGTTCACCACAGCTGGTGCTCTCAGAGTGGGGGACTACCCAGCTGAAATATCCATCCAGTAATTGCCACTGGGTTCACCTGGAGAGAGCTCTGCTCCAAACCCCAGAGCCGCAGGGGTGGAGTCAGGACAGTTGCTTCTGCAGAGCAGCCCTTACAGGGAAATGCTCTAAAGCAGCTGCAAATGTGGATCAAAAGCATTTGGGAGGTTGCTTGAACATTGGGCACCTGGCCAGGCTCAGTGTGGGCTGGCACTGCCAGGTTCTTGTAAGTACAGGAGTTGTGACAGTGATGTGGGAAGTTTAATGTGGAAGTTTTTGGTAGCACAGCAGGGTAGTGGGTCAGGAGAGGCTGCTGGGGATGCAGAGGGCAACAAGGGACAATGACTGGCTGAAGAGGTTCTGCAAAAGGATCTGCTTTGAGGAACACATCTTTTATGAGTGGTTTCTTCAATGGTCTTGGTATGAAAATCTCTAGTTTGTTGGTGGGAATTCCTCCTGTGCACTCCCTCCTGCCATGACTGCCTTTTGTTTGGGCTGTAGTTAACAGTGAGCTGCCTCAGGCTGGGGTATCACTGGAGCTCCAGAGGGATCAGAAGGTAACTGAACAGAGCATGGGAGATAAATGCCCTTAGGAGAGGACAAGAAGCTGTTTCTTGAGCCACAGGAAGCACTGTCCCAGACAGATCACCTCAGAGATAACATGAAGATGTTTGCTTCCCAATTTTAGGGTTGATGGGTTGTCTCAGTTGAATATGCATGCCATTAATAAAGCCTTAACTTCATGTTTGTGCTTATTTGCCCTTTGGGCTGCAAGAAAAAAACCAGTGAGATGTGCAGATAAAAACTTTAGCATCTTTGGCTGAAACTTCAAGTTTGGGACTAATGTAGAAGGTAGCAGGAGGGGCTCAGGTCGTGAAAGCAACAAGGCAAAGCCTGGTGGAGGAAAGGCACTTCTTCAGCAAAGAACTGGGGTCTGAAGGGGCACTAGGTAACAGTGAGAATCCCTAAAGTAATTTCTCTAACAGTTTTATTCTGTGCATGTCTGCCCAGGCAAGTTAACTTGGTCCTGAAAAATTTTTCTGATTTTAAAAACTGCAACAAATCACAAGCAATTGCACATGTGCTTCTCTTGAAACACTCATGTAGCTGCATGTCTGATTATAATTACACTCCCATGAAAATTTTTGGTGGACCCAAGGACTTAATCCCACAAGCCTCACTGATCACATCGCTGTACGTGAGAATTTATGCTTGCAGGATTAAATGCTGCCTTCAGCAATGAAGCAATTAATTGTTATAAGCAGAAAACATGCAGGGGTGGGGGAAGAAGGGACAAGCTAAAACACACTGAGTGAAAGATCTTTCACTGCTGTGGGTATAGATCCCTGTCACTAGGGCTCATTGCTGGGCAATGCTGGCCCAGGCTCTGTGCTTACCAGGGAAGTGATGATTTACTCTGCTTGACCCAGAGAGGCAAATAAAACCTGATTTTAATTCCAGCTGCATAAAGAGTGTGTGGGTGTGCCAGAAGTGCTTTCCCTGGAGAGGTCCTACAATTCATCGCTCTGGTTTGCAAATTTCCTGATAGTCAGAGGGCTGCTGGAGCTGGGCATGGCTGCAGGCATGGGAGCAAACCACTGCCTCAGCCAGGGAGTGACCACCCACCTGAGACTGCCCTGAGCCAGACCAGCTGGGCACATGGTGGCAGTTAGTGAAGAAAAAGAAGGGGAAGGGAGGTTTGACTGAGTTGAGGACTGAACAAAGGAAATATAAGTTTGTTCAGACACTGAGCTCTGAATTCTGCTGCATGGAAGGTCTTTCTGCTGAGGCTGCATTGGAAGACCAGGGTGGTGTGTGACTGCTTAGGGAAGGGATTGCACAACCCAAAGAAATGGCCCAGTTTCCTCCTGTGACCTCCACCAGCTCAGCTGCAGAGTTCAATATGCCTTCCTCTTACCTGGGGCTGCCTTGCTGCTGTGGAAAGGATGTTTCTTCTTGTGGAAAGGAGAACTTCTTTTCTTAGTTTTTCTCCTTCAGGTGGCTTCACCCAATCCCCAGATACACAACCACATAAAGATGAGATTTCGCAGAAGAGGACACCTCCTGTTACTCTGGTGTAAATGTGAGGTTCAGAAATAAACCACCCTGAAGTCATCTGGTTATTGAGGAGGCCACTGGCTGATGGTGAACCTCATCCCTGGCAAAAAACAAGAAAAAGCTGAGTTCACCTGTTGGTGGCATTATCCCTCTTGTATATTATCACTGTCCTATTGAAATCATTTGAAGATCTAGATTGAACCCTTTTTCCCTTTTCTCTTTCCTCCTCAATAGGAGAAAAGTGAGGGAGTAAACTGAAGACAGTGGAGGACTAAACTAGGATTTCCAAGAGGCAAGAAAAGCAGTTTGGAGCTGACACCCAGCCCTTTCTGCTGAGCAGAAGGTGTCCTTTGCCTTCAATAGGTTTCAGAGAATTGGCATTGCAAATGGATGGAGCAGCATTAAACAGCTGCAGCCATGATGGTCTGGGGTCACTAACCAAGTAAAGTTAGATTTTTCCTCACTCACTTCATCTGAATGTTTGGGGTAGGGGGAAACAATGAACTCCTGACACCTGAGCTTTTCTTCCCATCTGTATATGCCTGTGTCTTCAGAAATGGTCTGTAGGCCCCCTAGAAATGGCAGGATGGAGCTGAAGCAGCCCCAGTTCCTGGGACATGAGCATGGGAATCTCTGATACCTCTTTCCCTGAGGTATTTTTTTACAGAATTTGTCTCATCTGGGCTCAGTTTCTCTGCCATAGCTGCCTTGGAGCTGAAGTTGGAAGTTCACCTGTAAGGGCAGCAGGAGGCAGCTGCTGTCCTGTGGTCTTGTGTGACTGCAGACCTGCATGGGCTGTCTCTCTGGAGAAGTTTGATGCCCACATTCGAATAAGTAGATCCCAGACATTCAGGGTGTTCTGCCAGAAACCCCAATGGTTTGGCAGATTTTCCAAGCTCATGCCCCTTCTTGCTTTCATTGATGTCCGTCTTAATTATTTCATATATACCATTCCTTGCTGCATGAAAGAGTGTTCTGAATGTGTGAGAAGGAGACTTTGTTGTCTGTTATTACTCATGTAATTAGGCAGTACTGGTAACTTTATGTAAAGGAATATGAAAATATTTAGGTTGCTTTTGGCCAAATGCCTTGCAAACTTCAGAATCCCCTGAATTTAGATGAATTTCATGTTTTTTTTCTGGGGTTGCTGTAATCTCTAGAGGAGTTTAGCTAGTTAGGTTCAGCAGGTCTCCTTTAGGGTTTTCTGTTGCTTTGTTGTCACATATCAACCTCTTAAATCATTAATTAAACCACTGCCATTAATAATGGCTGGGAAACATTCTCATAGTTAAAACGTGACCAGCCCACAAGCTTGAACAGTCAGCAGTGAAAACGCTTGTCACCAGCTCTGCGAACAGTGGAGCATGTAAGTCCTGAACAGGCATGGCTCTATAGGACTAAGGAAACAAATGGAAGCCTTGCTGTTTTATTAGCTCAACAAACTACATTTCACTCCTGTCTCTGCTTCCCTTCCTGTGCAGCAATATATGCCCCGTTCCCAAAACGCTCCTGTAAACAATGGGGAGGGAAGCCTTTTGTGTGGCTTTCACTAAGATTGCAAGTTGTGTGGGCAATGCAACTCAACAGAATTTCAATGAGATTTGCAAGCCTGTGTGCCTATGCAAAGGGAAGTATTTCATAATGCTTATTCTCTCTTAATTGACTTTTTTGCGCACCGTAATTTATATGAAGGCAAAAAAGGGAAAGTGCTTTGGCAAAACAGTCAAGGCTGTCTTTGAAGAACTCAGAGAAATTTTGTGTGGATGGATTTATTAATTCTGTAATTAAAACACTTTGATGCAAACATGACATACACCAGAAATTGTAAACTGCTCTGCTTAATGCTCCAAAGGTCTCATCTCTTTACATTAGTCAAAGTTTCTGTTCTGAATTGTATATTATACATTGTTTTTTGGACCACTTGAATTATTTTTAGGGGTTTTGTTTGTTTTGTTGTTTTTTTAAATTAATTTTGAATCTAAGTCTATACCATTTGGCTCCACATGTTACTGAAAAAGTTCAAGTTCCTGTTGTCTGTCCTGCATACTCATTCATTATTGATCTCTTCACAAACATCACTTAATTATAACAGTGAAGAGAGGTTTAGGTACCTCTTGCAGTATCCAAATTGATGTTCATAGTGAGCATTTGAAACTGATACCTACTTTACATTATACAAAGAATATGCTGGGCAAAGTGTGTATGTGTGAAATAGTCTGAACTTAAGTAAAGTAGTAGGGCCACAGTAAGTTTGTGTTGGCTGCTCCAGCAGACTGTGAATGCAGCTTTCCATCCCACTGGCTGCAGAAAGATACAACCATACTCTCCCAGCACTGGATTCTACTGTGCTGTGTTTGCTTATGAATATCAACTTTGTGCCAGCACTGTAGCAGCAGAACTAAGTCAGAGAAACCTCTCTGGAAGACCTGAGAGGTCAGGGTGGTCCTTGGCAGTGGAGAATTTAGATACGTTGAAGGAGGTGGTCATGGTCAGAGGAGACATGTGGATCTCAGAGGGCTGAAAGTGAACTGAGATTCCCAGCATGGTGGTGGTGACTCATGGAAAATCCCTTGGGAAGGGCAACTAGTCTGTTCCCAGCCAAGTGGCTGTCCTGGATCTTGAGAGGCTTTGTTCTAACTTCATTTCCATCTATGTACCTGATGTGTCCTCCTGACAGTGGAGAGGCAGCTTCATGGGACCTGTTCTGGGAACGAGGGCTGTGTTTATTTGCATCCTTTTGAAACAGGCAACAAGCATTTCTAGTGCAACAGTGAAGAACAGAGCCATGGAGCTTGAAATGTGGGATTTTTTGGGGAGTTTCCTACAGAGGAACCCAGACACCAAGCCTGGTGTGGGAACTCATTTTTCTTGGGAAGATACTTAGAAGTGTTGGGAAAATGGGCTCTGGGAATCTGGACACAGAGACTTCTCTCTGTCTCGTGCCCTGTTGCAGAACAGTTCATGGAGCCTCATCCTCTCTCTGAAATCCCAGGTATGAACTTTCTCAAGGACCATTAGGCAAAATGTTTGTGGCATAAAGTGAGACCCCTTCTCCCATTGTACACAGAAGAAGGACTCAGAGAAGCTGCAGTGGGCAGAAGGTGACCAGCCCAGGAAACCCCACCAGCAAGAACAGAGGCACCACTGGTGCCCTTGGCATCAGCACTGCCTTTTGTTTTGGTCTGGCAAATGGCAGTGGTTCATTCTCCTGGATGTGAGGGGGGGAAGGGGAGCTCTACAAAGTGGCATATGGGCTTGGGGTCCCTTGATCTCAGGACAATTCCTTCAGGGCAGAACCTCTATGCCCTTGTTCTTATCCACACTACTGCAGTCACTGCTCCAGAGCATCAGGCAAAAATACCACTTCCAGTATTGTAATGTGCTACCCAAGCAAATGTAAAATATTTAATCTGGCATTGCCAAAGGGGTGCTTTATGACTTCTGCCAAATTACATTATATAAACATAATTAAAGGGTTAGCTTTGTTTGAATCAGTCATTCTAAGTAATAAAGATGTCAGATAATTTATTGTTGCATTTTGATACTCACCCTATTAAGCTAATAACTGTTTTTGTGTGTGCATGTATGTATATGAGAGTAGTGTTCATGGAGTTTGTCTTCTTGAAAGGTGACTGAGTCTGAAGATGTTGCTGATGGAGTCCAGGAACATTCTCTGCTACAAAATTACCTTCCAGAGTTTGCTTTTGAGCCTGGATGCCTGCAGTTCCCAAAACTGCTTGGGAAGGCTGAGAGGAACAGGAATCTGCCCCCATGAAGCAGTGGCAGCAAGAGTCTGGTATGGGGAGCAGAGAGATGCTGGCACCACTGCTGGGGAAGAGCTGGGATTGTGCTGGGTGAACTGTAAGCATTAAAGGTGGGACATGACCCCTGCAACCAACAAGAGTCAAGCTGTGATGGACAAGGATTCAACAACCTGAAACATTAAAACCACGATACTTCACATGAAAAAAAGGATTTCTAATAAGTTCTTTCTCCTGCACTGTGGACCCCTCATGCCCAAGAGGTTTCATTTTTCCTAGCAGCAGGTGCTTCACTGGGTATTCAGCATGTTAGCCAAGCCCAGTCCTTGTTTTAGGGTGGAGGAACAGAGGTGTGGCTACCTGGCTTATTGAAGGTGGGGAGGATTTGGCTGGGCACGTGCCTGTGGGTACCAGACAAGAGCAGCTCTGGCACAGTACAGGATGCAACAGAGCAGTGGCCAGAGCCCGGGGCATGTCCATCCTTATCTGCAAGGAAGCTGGGATGGTTTTGGCTCATGATGGCAGGAGCTCTGTACAATGGGGCTGACGTGCTGGGTACACACTCAGCTTCTGGAGCAAAACAACAGTCTCCCTCCCCCTCTATTTTAAGACCTGTGTTACAACCACTAAATTGATAGAAAAACAAGCCCAAATCCTGTTGAGTACTAGGACAAATATTTTTAAGGTTATTTTAAGATTTATGAAAATATTAAACTAGAGAGTAAAATACACTTTATTAAACTGTCCTATTTACAGTCACATACATGGACTCTGTTGGGATACAGAAAATAGAGATGCCTCTAAGACTTGCTTTATCAGATTCTGAGAGTATTTATAGATTAGTAGGTGCAATTATCCTCTTGAAATCTGCTGTTAAGATAGGCTTTCCTTAAAGTCAGCTTTCCTTATGGCTGCTGCTGAGTGCACACATGGAGCTGTAATATGCTGTTTTTTCACCTCTCCAGAGCAGCAGGTTCACAGGGAGCTGAGTTTGTCAGTCACTCATCACTCCTATAGCATAGTGTCCTATTTAATACTGAGACATTGCTGCTGGATGCCTGAAGAGCCCAGGCATACTAGAGGATTTAAAAAAATAGTTCAATTAAAGACCAGGGCAAAAATAGTTTCATGGGTTTTCTGTTTCAAATTAAACTCTTAAAAGCCTCTTTCCCAAATTTCTTCCATTTGAGTTTTGGATTCAGTCCTAAATGCTGGGTCTGAAACCCCAAATTACACTGCAGTTTGTGCCCACGTCAGTGACAGGCTGGATCCAAACAGCAGAAATAACCACACTGAAATCCAGGGGAGCTTTGGGTCCCCTCCCCAGGTTCAGCAGAGCCCCTCTGTCTTGTGGCTCCTCTCTGCCATGCCAGACCCCCATCTGCCCCCCCACAGCCCATCCACCCCCTAATCCACACAGGGCCAGCCTGGGTAAATATAATTTATGATATAAATATAAAAGGATCTGTGTTAGCTGTGAGGACTGGTAGGGGTTAAGACTTTTATAAGTTCAATTAGGAAATTAAACTCAGTGGGAGACCTGCAATGCTTTCCAGTTGTTCTCTGAGTATCACAACAAACCTCCTCATTTTAGGCATGGTATCTAGGGGGGTATCTGGCTTTCTAATCTGGGGTTTGGTTTGGGCTCATCTCTACCCAAATATTATTTTAACCACTCTTTGTATTTCATTTCCATGCTTTTCCTTTGGTATGCTTTGAGAAAAGGATCTGCCAAAGACAGAAATGCTTTGAGCTTGAAAAACTTTTTTTTGCAGTGTATATGGAAGGCAGTGTTTTGCTTGGCTTAACTTGTGAAATACATGGCACAACCTGCATGAAATATTTGAGGCTGAGAAGACATGAGTACTTCTTGAAGAAGAAATAAAGAAGAAAAAAGTAAATTTTCATTCAAGGGTCTCGTTTGCTTAAAGCCACACCCAGACAGGAGGTGTGGAGCAGAGCAAGAAAGAAGAATTGATTTATGAAGCTGTAAAATTAAAATTATTGTAAAGTTAAAAGAAAGAAAACAACCCCCCCAAAAAAAGTTCAGACTCATGGCAAGGTTTCTACGTATGTGAGAAGGAATTAAACCATTAACGTTTGATACAAATTCATGAGACTCTACAAGTACCAGGGGTTGAGATGAAAGCTCTGCCTCATACGCCCAGACTGTGGGGAAAGGGCTGCCAAGTGCCCCTGTCCTCACTAGGGTGGGCTTTTCCAGCCAAGGGTGGCAGTATGGGGTGGAAGACTAATGGGGAGTTATCAGAATTGTAGGATAATTTAAGAGACCTGCTGGAAGGGATCTCTGGAGTTTTTTGTTCTGACTTCCAGCTCCAAGCTGGGTCAACACTAAGTCTCGACCTCCATGGGCTCCTCTCTGCCCTAGGAGTGTCCATGGGCCTCCCAAGAAACACGTGGAGAAGAGATGGCAGAAACAACTGAATCTGGCTCAATCTGCTCTTTAGCAGAACTCAAACTAGAGAAGGCCCTGTATTGCCCCATTTCAGACTGGTGCTCCTTGAAGGTCACAGCATGAGGATGGGCTTGTGGGCAAAGCAGAGTTGTGGCCACTCAGCCTGTCCTCATTGCCTGTTTTTCCATGGCATGGTGTCACAGGCTGTTTGACCACATGTCTGGAATGTGTAAGCTTGATTTCCATCCATTGTCTCTGCCTGTGCTGAGATTTTGGCTACAGGCAGAATCTGTGACAATGAGAACTGCTCCAGGTGATGTGTTGTCATGCTGTGTGCCAGCCACAAGTTGGGTCAGAACAAGGGCCACTGGTCATTGTTTGTGGCTGAATGTTCCCCAGGGGCCTATGATAGCACACCAGAGCAAACCAAGACAAAAATCCTGCCTCTTGGATTTCCAAATCCCAGCCACAGCCCCATGGAGGTGTAAGATGTGGGCAGAGAAAAGCAGAGGAGAAGCTGGGGTTACTGCAACATGCAGCAGATGTGGGATATCAGCTGGCTCCTCGACACTGCTCCTGCTGCAGCTAGTGGGCATTTTGCACTCTTGTTTACTTGTTATTCATAGCTTAATGCCTTGCCTGGCAGTTTTCCTGACATGCCTCCACCTGCAAGTGAGCAGCTCCTCCTGCAGCCCCTGGCAGAGCAGACTGTGTCCCAGCTGGGGAAGTTTCTCAGTGAGATGCTGGAGGGCATGGGAGAGAGAACCAGGACTTGGGGAACCAGCTGGTCCTTGGAACAACCTGTGCTCTCCATCCAGGCACCTTTCCACTTGTCAGGAGAGCTTTTATTTATCCAGAGCAGACAAAATCGTTAGGAAGGTAATAAAATAGAAAGGCCGAGGTTCTGTGGGCACCTTGTGGGATGTTGCTTGCTTGCTTTTAATAAAGAGTAATTTTTTTTTTGTTAAATTGGAAGGTGTCCTTTGAAGGTACCCTGGGGTGTTGCCCAGGGCAATTTCTTTAGGTCAGGGGAAAGTGTGTGGATCTAATACCTGAGGGACAGATGGGATCAGCAACTGACAAGCTGATGGTTTAGGGAAGTTTGCAAAGCCAGTGGTGGCATGGGACATCCCACTCCAGTGGCCTCCATGACCACAGCACAGGCTCCATACCAACAGCTCAGTCATGTTCTGTGTCTCTTCAATGCCTTTTCATTTTGCTGGTTGCTTGCAAGGGTTTGATAGGCAAAAGTGGTGTTTTGGAGGCAGAAGAGAAGATTTATAGACTTTTAAATTAAAAAAATCCTGACACTGGTCAAAGTTTCTTGACACCATCATTCCTACCAGTCATCCATGTTGAGGCTGGAGCTACAGCCTGTCCTTCACAGTGTGCTGGTGTGGTCTTTAGCATGTAATATTTCTGAAGACTTCCAAGACTTAATTTTCCTCTTCTGGTCTCCACAACCTCAGTGCAAAAAAAGGTTAGAAGCTGCGCTTCTAGCAGAGAGTGTTGGAGTCCAGATGATGTCCACAGTTGTTCCTACGTCTTCTCTCCTCAAACATGTCTTTCCTCTCACTGGAGCAAATGTTGGTAGAGGCAGAGATGTTGCACTGGGATGAGTGAGAGTAAAACCACCAAGAGGAGCTTGCAGGACAGCATAATAGAGTCTGTTTGTGCTGGTTCCTCCCAGGTTCCTCGCAGAAGAAGCAACTCCTCTAATTTGACTATCAGACCTTGAAGTATTCAGCCCAATCTCTGTAGTTTATCTCCAGCTTGAGCTTTTATCTTAACTAACAGGAGAAAAAATTCCTTTTGAATGGAAGAGATGTTCTCCTTGTTAGACTCTGAAAGTAAAGCATGTGCACATGGCCCTGGTGCTTTTACTGCAGGAGTCATTAAGTCTGTTTAATTTGGATGTATCAATGTGCCTGGTGCCTGATGCAGGCAAGCATCAACACACCAAAACTTGGGCACCCTCCTGGATGAAGGCCTGGGCTTCAGGAAGGGGAAGAAGGGAAACCAAAAACCAGGCTCAGGGAGTGATAATTTGCCACTGCTTGATTAGGAATATTTAAATAACCCATCAGGGAGCAGGCAGGAGAAATTTGTTGGTCTTATGAAGTGAGCAGCCACTGTTTTTAGAGCCGTGCACAGGAGCTGCCAGGCCCAAGAGAGGATGGGCCCATTTTTGCTTAGGAGAGAGAAAGTGCTGTGCAGCTGATGTCAGTGAGCTGAGCTGTGAGGGCAGGGCACTACTCCATGGCACTACAGTGGTCAAACATCCCCAAAGATGTGCCTGTAGATGGTGTTTCCATCTGGTGTTTGGGAGAGGAGGAACAAGCCCTGTGCCCTGAGAGCTGGGACAGTGGGATGTGATTGTCAGGGGCACTGAAATACACAGCAGAGGTCAAATTTTAGCAGAGGAAGAACCCAAAGAAATGTGAGAAAGGGAATTAAATAATTCCTGGTCATGGACACTGTGGTCAGTCCCCCTCACTCCAAGTAAACATTCTGTTGCCCAGCAACAATTAAGTTTCTAAATAAACATTCAGGAGGTTGGAGTAACCAAAAGGGGCTGTTATGGAGGTTGGTGTAGCCATAGGGCCTCTCTCTAGGGCTGGAATAGTCATGGGGCTGCAGAGGCCATAGGTCAAGGAAGGTCTCAGGAAAGCAAAGGCAAGAGGCTTCCAGAGCTCATCCCCTGCCTGTTGCCTCCCACATTGAGGCCTCAGGGTTGAAGGGCAGGCCCTGGGCTGAGTTAGGAAAGCACCAGTGCTAGCAGGACCTGGGCTCTCTATTTCCTGCTGGTGTCTGGAGCAATGGAGACCTGGAGTAGAGAGATGTCAGCCCATTTCCTCAGGATGCAAGAGGTGGAACTCTTGTCCTTGCTCAGGTGAGAGGATTCTTCTACCACCCTGCATCCTCTTCTCCTGCCTTTTCCATCTCTCCATCCCTCACCATGGCAAATTCCCATGCCTTATGTCCATCACTTCTGCCTCTTCTTTTACCCCCTTCTCCAGATCTGTTTCTCCCTGTAACATCCCCTTGCTCTGCCAGGGGGATGCCATGCTGCCAGATAGGACCTGAAATGGTGTTGGGGTGCTCTGCCTCATCACCCTACCCAGGACACAGTCCAACATCCAGGGCAATCCAACACCCTGCCAAGGAACTCGATAATGCTCAGGAACCAACTAGGGCAATAGTCTCATGGAAAAGGACAGAATCCCAGAACAGCTGAGGTTGGGGAATGTGGGAACATCTTTCAGGAGGGAGAGGCATTGGCCCTGGTAAGGTCAGGGTGTCAAATGACATGAGACCTGCAGCTGGTGAGAGGAGGGCAGAGAGTTACTGACACCAGAAACCCTGTGCTGCAGTTTGAGGACATCTCAGAAGTCACTTCATGGTACAAGTTGCTGGTGAGGACACAGAAGGACCTTCTGCAGACACAACAGGGGCACAAGCAGCTGACTGAGCAGGACAAGGTGTTCCTGGAGCAGTACAAAGCAGAGAAAGAAACTGAGATGCTTTAGTACAAAAATGAGCTGATGCAGCTCAAACTACGTTTTGACCAGGCTCAAAGTGACATCCCCCTCTGGGTAAAGAGTTGTGGGGTGGGCAGGGGAAGATCTCCAAGCCTGACTCTGTCAGAACAGGCTGATGGCTCATCCTTCAGCCATGGGGTCATGGCAGAGTCCAGTAACAGTCTTTGGGATTGGAAGAGATTCCTAATTTCATCCCCCTCCATGGGTTGGAGAAGGATAAATGACAGACCAGTCTGGAGTATGGAAGTTAGGGTCTCCAAGCCAGGGTCTCTGCA